>OY735231.1:5492592-5505092 GCA_963457665.1 Thysanoteuthis rhombus
AATCCTCAATGACTTTGTTGCTATTTAAAATGAATTGATTTCTTTGTCAACGTTATTTCCCATGGGAACGCCTTCGTTGTAAAAAAAAAAAAAATACGTTATTCGCTATTCCATTATTTCAAAATTTAACTGTTAATATTGCGACTTCCATAATGGACACATTAAAATATCTTCTCCGACTTCGTAAGAGATTTTATTAATGGTGGGTTGTCTGGCTTTGATATAGATAGCCTCGAAGATCTGAAGCCTCTTTTTGTTGTTAGAATTGTGTAGTATTTTAGTGTTGTCTCTGCGTGAATTAGAGAAGAGGCAACAATGCTGTTTGATGTTTTGGTAGATGGAACTTCCGATTGATGCCAAGTAAAGTGACGAGAGAGAGAGAGAGAGAGAGAGAGAGAGAGAGAGGGGGGGGTTGTTATCTTGGTTTTATGAGCATATTTTAAAAACTTATCCTAGCATTGCGTCGATATTTTGAAATTTCATGTTATATTTTGATTAAACTCCTGGTTTTATAAATATATTAGAAAATAGGCCGCTTATCTGAAATCATTTGCTTAAAACTAAAATAGATGTGTACATGTAAGTAACACTCTCATAACAGGATTATTAAAAAAATTAAAATTTCGACACACCTTGCTAAAAAGGTTCTCCATCACTGGTTTAGGCTAACGAGATAAACTTTCCAGATACCTTAGATCGAACCCATTACCTCATGTGGTCAAGCCAAATACACAGCATATCCCTTAATAGATAAATAGGACCCTTATTCTAGGTGTGGCAAGCCTGGGCATCAAATATCATGAGTTTTCTGGAGGTGCCTTTGTCCCGACAAGACGTTTTTTGGGGTTTGATTTGTGAAAATCTGAATTAGGATTGAAAAGCACCCCAAGTGGCCTCACTCACTTCATCCACTATTTTACCCATAGCCTGGGGGGGGGGGGGGAGATTCATTCCTTCCCCGAGGAAATTAATGCGAAGCGAATGCAGATTATCCAAGTCGGAGTTTGAATTCAATTCATCTTCCGTGTCGTCAAGACACAATTCTAGGTGCGACAAGACAGCAGGGGCCAAACTCCACTCTTACCTCTATTCCAACTGAAGATGATCATTGCAAATTTTAGATTGTATATATAATGAATAAAAAATCATAATTATTTTTTTCTTTGGTGACATCCTTAATGATGAATATATACTTATTTCATTACGGCCAACGTATTTCCCACTTTTATTTAATTTGCAATATTTCGATATACAACTAGCAAAAAACAAAGAACCACACACTCGTGAATCGCGATGACTGCAATTTATAATAACACAATCGTGGCTACCTCTCATGAAAAAGATAGCAGAAACATTACGTCACGAAAACGACAACAAATTCAGAACAATAAATCCATAACATTTCATAAAGTTTGGAAAACAGCATTGTCTGACAATGTCGAAATATTACATGAAAAAACAAATAGATAGTACGTTCGCCACAAAGAAAAACGTTTTATCATAAATGTATTTATTTATTAAAATTCAATAAGCTCGTACATGTCTGTATAATGAATTTTCGTTGATATCTAAGACTAATGTCCCGCTTACAGACTGCATCAATAGAGACAGAGAGCTGAAAATGTCAACATTTTCTCCTTATTACGTCCGAAAAAAAAGTTTTCTTTCACTAATCCCCCCCACCTCGAATTGGTTTTTAATGGGGGTTCAGTTTTCAATGTAAATTTATTCTAAATTGATCTTTCGTTCATGCTCGTTTTTTTTCCGAATTCAGTCTTTTTAGTGATCACTACCCGACTAAGATTAAGAGAGGTAACTTATCTATAGATCATCGATGTTTGCAAATTTTTATTGATCACACCCAAGAGACGTTAATCACATGACGGTTTCTATTGAGAGACTAACCAAACCTATTGCTCTTGTTCTCGTTACAGTAGAAGAAATGAAGTTAACACCAGTTTTGAGTTGGACAAAGAAAGGGTTTCTGGTGACATCTTCGGTTTGAAACTTTATCAGATTTTATCACCAATCTTAAACAATAGCCAACTCGAACAGAATGGCTGAATGCCCATATCAGGGTTTGTTTATTTGTGAGCGGATGGCTCTTCTGGGGACGGAAATGGAGACCTGATGGCCTTTTGCGCAAAACCCTTTCGTGTCAAAGCGATAATCTGGCTAATTTTTCAAATATTTTTTTTAAGAGGATCTCCGATTTTTCTCCTCTTGGGCGACTCTGGAACTGTTAACAACCCTCAGCGTACATTTGTATAATGATGTTCTGACTTATCTTCTTCGTGTCCAGAGAATTTGTCGATATGGCCACGATCAGCGATTTGGAAAATAATCGTGCTCTGATGGACCGGGGTGAGTAGTTAGAGCAGTGATTTGGCTGGTCAAGTGGATTACTCTCCCATTTTGAGTATTCAGTCACCATTACTGAAAATTCACCCGGGAGAAGGAAACAAAATTATGAGATTGAATTAAAAAAAAAAGAGTTATCTTTTTATTTTGATTATTTGTTTTTTGTACAATATTTAATCTAATAAATAAATAAATAAATGAAAACAAAAATAAATTATGAAAATGGAAATAATTTCTTGTTATATCAGTTTTGTGGATAGTATTTTTTTTTAAAGAAAATATACTTAGAATTCAGAAACTTTCAAATTTTAAGGAACCTAAAAAAACTCCAAATTCTTACAAACTTGTGTTTTGGATTGATGAATGTCTTTGATGTACTTTTTTTTTTACCGATGTTTAGGCAATTTTCAACATCCTGGTTGTTAAACCGTCAGCATCTACCAAGCGTTTTGAGACCGAAGCAAATCCTTGAAAAACTATTTTTCATTGGTAGAAACTAGTTCATCTAATAAAAATGAAACAAAAAGATAATTGCTTTCCTGGAAGTACATAGACCAAAAGCAAACATTGCACCGAGGAGATCTGGATCGAAAGGAGAGTCAAGATTGGATTTGATATTCTGCCAGGGAGTTCAGCTCTCGTAACTTAGATGGTGGGGTAGTTGTGGAGTTCAATCGGTCTTCTCTGTAGCAAAAGAACGTGAGTTCAGATCTCACTGTGAACTTGATATTCTTCATTTCCAATCGGTCCAATGTCCTCATAGCCGTAGATCGACGGGCAGAGCTAAATAGTGACAAAAAAAAAAAAACCCTAAAAATCATGACGAAGGAAAATAGTGTAAAAAAATTACTGTTAAAAAGGGATTCTTTCTTTGCATTCTGCACACTGAGCATATCAGAGAAACACTACGAAAACAGAATCCTGTGATCAATTTTGTGGATGTGAACGAAAGGCGATATGCCATGGGTCTTCACTAAGCAAGACTTGGTCTTACTCAAGGCCACAATACGCTGGAAGTACTATTAGTTCTCAAGCGGTCACCCATCTAAGTACTGATCAGGTTCGTGATTGCTCAACTTTGTTTGTCAGACGAGAATCGTCACTTCTAAAATGCTGGGCATGATATTATGGATGTGAACGAAAGGCGATATGCCGTGGGTATTTACTAATCGACACTTGGTCTTACACAAGGCTACAAGTACCTTTAGTTCTCAAGCAGTCACCCATTTAAGTACTGATCAGGTTCGTGATTGCTCAACTTCGTTTGTCAGACGATAATTGTCACTCCTGGAATGCTGGGCGTGATATTACCAGCAGTAAAATGCGACCAGGAAATGACGAGCAAGCGTGGCGGGTAACGTGCTTGGGCGGGAAAATGTTTGACCTGGAAATGTCATGGAAGCGGTCAATTCAGCACCTTCATCATTCATTTAGTCCAGAATCATTCTTTCAGCAAAGAATAAAATAATTAGTCCCATAGTGGGTTTTTGTCATTGTTAATCATGACGCTTATGTTCTCGACAAGAGAATTTAACATTCGGTTCATAGTTTTATTTCATACTCTGAAATAGAGACATGAAATGGAACTTTTCGAACACCCGATTTTATGCGAAGTATGCTCAGAAAGTATCCAGTCATCTCGGTAACCGGTTGTGCGATCTTGATGTAGCTTGGCAACCAATCAGGGGCAACTTTATCACGCATGTGTGAACAGGCACTTACCGGTGGGGTTTGCTCAGACAATGCATTAACAATGATTGTGCGAGTCATTTTGGGCAGGTCTGTCAACCCTTCCACTGCACCACACACCTTTACAGTTCAGATATGGCTATCCTTCGATTTCTAGTTTTCATCGAAGAGATTTCAGACTGTGGGTGAGATTAAAGAGGGTGCAGTGAGCTGACTGATGGTGATACCCAAAAAGGCTTTTCAGATTGCTATGAAAAGTGGAAGGGACGCTGAGATAAGTGAGTGAGATCCCAAGAGGAGTACTTCGAAGAGGACTAAGGCGCCGCTGTCTTAAGTAGGTTATTTTTCCGTTGATATTAAATGATTGTATACTTTCCGAATTGACGTCGTTATTACGCTTAAATGCATTGAGAGAAATAAAGGGAGAAGGAAGGGTGAAGAAAGGGAAAAGAAAGGAAGCAAGAATGGTAAGAGGGAAGGAAGGGATGGAGGGAGGAAGGAAGGAAGGAAAGGGAAGGGGAAGGGGAAGGAAGGCAAACAATCTACGTTTAAATATCAGACATGTTTTTAGTTCGCTCTGTCTGGTCTGGTTGAGTCGCTAGCTTCGAAGTCAAAGCAACCATTCTTTGTACCGTTAATACTTCTGAGAATATATTCCGTCCCGCTGTATGAACTGGAGATGTCGTTCTTGCTTTTTGCAAAGTGCAGATGTTTAAAAGGACAAAGGCAACATGTCAGCAATTGCGGTGAGAAGGCAAGCTTCTTTCTTCCCACTTCAGTCAACACAAAAACAGACCCCCTGTTTATTTCTTATCTCCAGATCTTCAACTTATTTTCGGGTGTTTTTCTCCCTTTCTACTAGATTTTCTGATGTATGTATAAGTTTATTTTCTTGACTTTTTTCATATGACTCGATTTTCATCACCTTAGTACTTGTAATTCTTTCACCTCAAATATCTTCTTTTCCTTCACTTCTCTTTCTTTCCTTTTTTGTCCTTTTCTGACTTCATTTCTTTTTCCTTTCTTTTTTTGATCTTTGAAGTTCTTTTTACAATTTCTGTTTTTCTTTCATTTCTTTGTATATTTTTCCATTCTTCGTTACTGATTGTCTTCCTTCAGTTTTTCTTTTCTTCTTTCTTTGTGTTTCATTTGTCTTTCTTCTATTTGTTCATTCTTCTCCCCTTTCTTTCATTCTTTCTTTATTTTTTGTTTCTTTTTCTCTTTTTCTTGTCAGTCCTTTCTTGCATTCATTCCTTCTTTCTTTTGTCGTCTTTTTCTTTCTATTTTATCACTTCTTTCTGTTTTCTTTACTTCTTTTGTTTTCTTTTTCTCTTCCCTTTGTCAATCCCTTCTGTCCGACTTCCTTCCTTCTTTCTTTCTTTCTTTCTTTCTTTCTTTCTTTCTTTCTCTTCTCTTCTTTTTAACTTTCTTCAGTCAGTCCCTTCGGCCTTCCTCCCTCCTTTCTTTCTTTGTCTTCTTTTTCTCTTTCATTTGTTAGTCCCTTCTGTCCCCCTTTCTTTCTTTCTTTCTTTCTTTCTTCTTTTCTTTCTTTCTTTCTTCCTTTCTTTCTTTCTTTCTTTCTTTCTTCCGTCTCCCTTTCTCCTTCTTTTGTCAGTCCCTTTCATCCTCTCTCGTTGTCTTCTTTCATTCCTTCTTGGCTTCTTCCTCTGTTTCTCCGACGACCTTTTAATTGTTTTCCTTCTATTTCTGAAATGATTTTCCATTTTTTCTCATTTCTTTGTTTACAAGTTTTCGTCTTCTTTTTCCTGTTTTGTTTAATTTTTTCTTTCATTTTTCTTCAAGATCTTTTTTTTTTTTTACAGAACAACAATCAATTCATTCTTCCCAAAACTCCGCTTTCTCCCTTCTCTCTTTCTCGACCGTCTTTCTCTCCTCACACCTACCCACCCTCTCTGCTTCCCTCCCACCCTCTCTTCTCCATCATTTCATATCTCCTCCCTTCTGTTATTCAAACCCGCTCTTATCGACATTTTCATCAATTTCTCTTGATATACCCCTAGTTTCCATCATCCATTCACTACCCCTTATTTATTCGACGATTATTTCCGTTTCGGAAGAGGAAGGAGCTCACTGTCAGTAAGATTCTCAACTGGTTGGAAAACAAGGCCGACCTATCTTATCTATATAATAGTAAAAGTCTGATTCTGTTTATCTGTCTGTGACCTCTAAGTAGCCTAAACGGTGCATGTAACCAGAGATATTGAATTGAGGCACCCACAAAATGCACTAAAGGAATGCAAAACAAAAAATCCGGACGATTTCAATAATTATGATACTGTGGTCTTCATGTTTGCACTCACACCTTTCTATCTTATAATAATCGAGTTTTATTATCATAAAGCAGTCTAATTATAAGCAAAATAAAATACTTATTTAAAATCATTCTTTGTAGCAGCTCACTTGAATGGAAGCAGAGGGAACAAGTAATCTTTTGGACAAAAGTGGGTAATGACCTTGAAAAGGTTGGGAACCACTAGTTTTGTCTTATTTAAAGAGGAAAACGGTAATCGTTTGGGATATCATGATAATTTGGCAAAATTATAATTCATTTTTCTTTCCATTTCCTGTCGAGAAGAAAAAACACAGTCTCAAATCTATGTGAATACAAGAAGATTAGTTGCATCCATCCCACCAGTGCCAGTGGTTCAAGCTCAGCTGAGGCTGTTTTTTCGAATGCTGATTTCGAAGGTGGGCAGACCATCCACATTCAAAAGATTTACAGTTTTCTTACTCCTCATTCCTTCTGATCTGACCACGTGGTGGACTGAACTTACTTATGGGACGATTTCTACTGAGTGTCTAACCAGACCTGTTTCTTATCATATCTGGATTAGTAGACTTACCTTAGTATAGTGTGAAGCTAAATGCGGGCCAAGGCGGGTAATAGAGTTAGAAAGACTATGTTGCGCCAATCCTCCAAGTGGGAAGGAGCTACCTTTCTTGAAAATCAGCATTTAATATGTTAGACTTCTACCTGGGCTCAGATAGCTTCCATAATTGTCGATGCGAGAGATACAACTGTTTCAGCTTTGCCTTCTTATGAACTAGTGAGCGCGTAAGTAAGTGCCCGTCTCTCAAGACACAACTCTCATTGGATTATAAAAGTCCCGGTAGTGACATGGGGAGGGTTCCCAGAGCCCACCTTGCAAAGACAACCCAGGGGTAATTGCATTATATCCTACCAAGGAAGGAGGTATAAGTATTGATTACCAGGTAGTATAGGCTACAGGAAAATTTGCACCATCTCACACCTGTGCCCAGGGATGATTGTCCCTCTCTCTCCCCATCTTGCTACGCCTCTGAGTCCCAGTTTCCATCGCATGCCTCAGCCTAATGATCGCTGCAAGTTTCAAGAAAGTTTTTTTCCTGCAGGATGTAGTGAACCGAATCACAGCTTAAGGAGTACTCAATTAGCTGCTGAGTGCACAGGGAAATTTGTCAGAATAAAGTGTTTCCACAGTCCTCGTTCACACCGAGAGTCGAACCTGTGTGAGCCAGAAGCGCTAACCATTACGCTATCAGGATAGACTCTTGTGAACTACAAAGACATTATTATTGATATCTAAACAACCAAGGTCAAGATGGTTTGGAATTTGGAACCTTTTGAAGGATGGCATACAGTTGATACCCTCTAGTCCCATACCGTACAACTAATATCCTAGTGTAAATCCTCTTATCCAAGCGGACTCCTATGATGTACAAGGACATTATCATTGATATTTCTTAAGCTTAACTCAGTACAGTGCAAGGCAAAGCGAGAGAAGATTATACAGAATCAAATATGAACTATAATCGTAAACTTCTTTTTATTTGCTTTGAACACGACCTGTATATTCTTTGGCCATCTTGATATATACAAGGCATTTTTTGGATGGACTCAAAATTATTCAACAAGTGGAAGATAGAATATCGGCGAACCACTAGTGACTTTCAATCGATTTAATTGCCCACTGATGCGCCCGGGGAGGCACATATCCATGTATGCCTGTGCTCTGTCACGATATCTTGACAAATATCTGGTCACTGGCATGCCACAATAGTTGAAAGAGAAGATTGTAGGGATGTGGGCACTTTGGAAAATCACTCTCCCATAACTAACTCACTTGTCGAGACGAGAGTAACAAAATGCTCCCAACCCCATACGAAACTTTGACAAGGGTCACAAGGTGCTGCCGAATCTGCAAAATGACAATAAGGTTTTTTTTCAATGTTGCTTTGTTCTTCTCTGTTTGTACCATGATTTAACACAGGGTACATGCCAGAAACGTGAAACGTCGGAAAGAGATACATTCGCACATTCCACGTCAAGTGCTAGCGACATTTTTGAAGTAAGTGTAAGACATGAGGGGGTCATGGGCGTCAGCTGTAGGGGGATGTAAACGGGCATTTTGCCCTCCCCTGAATCAGGCTTCCTCGCTGTGGGTGAGGTGGTTTGAAATTAGGAACCTTAGAGACGCTGGGGAGGAGACACAGTCGGCACTATCTAGTCTCTTATCTAACAACTAATATCCTCTACCCCCCCCCTCTTGTATAACCATTTGCCCCTCCCTGGGTAATAGCACCAGATGCCCTTGGAGGGTGAGATTAGACATATCCTGCAATGCTGGCCTATTATATGTTGGAAGAGGTGAATAAATGGAATCATGCCTTTCCCAAGGGTATTAGTGCATGGTCAACATGAACTCTGCTCGCTGATCCTATTCTCCGTATCGTTAACCGTCCGGCCGCTTGCATCTTGAAGGGAAGAATTTCCCTATCGCGAGACTGGCTACAGTTAGTCGCGCCAATCTTGACAAGGCTTATCTTGTGTTGAGACGTTGTCGTTCCCTCCTTTTAGCAAGAGTTACAGTGGCCGACCCTTCCACGCGTTGAAGGAAAGGAGAGCAAGGGCGGTGAGCAAGGATGGATAGCAGAGAAGAAGAAGAACTGCGAAGAAGAAGAAGTGCAGCAACAAAGAGAATGAGGAAAACAAGGTGGAGAAAAAAAGAAAAAGTAGGAGCGAAGGAAGAATACAAGAAGAGGAAGAAGATGACAAGGGAAGAAAAGAATCGGAAGAAGAAAAAGAAAAAAAGAAAAAGAAACACCGTACCTATGATCCAAAAAAACGGTCGCGGAGACTCCCAGGGAGCCGTAATAAGAAGACCCGTCTTATCACTAAATAACTATGAGACGTACTAGCTTCTATTTTCTTGACATGCAACCTATTTCTTCAATATGTTTCAGTGAGGTCTTTTTATTTGCCATTAATTACTTTTGATGGCGTGTCAGCCATAAGAGATTTCCGGCTGTCTCTCGTTGGCTGAAAAAAGTTTCAAATAAAGGGTTATAGTAGGTTGTCTTATACAGAACTGCAATTTGGTATTTTTCAGACCAAAATTGAGCAAATTTGGTACTTAACAAAGCTATTAGATTCCGAAAATAAAGTTTTGGTATAGAAGGAAAATGTACAAAAGATAACAATCCCTCACACACGAATTATATGATATAACATGAATACATATAAATAGATTGAGTTACCATTTGTTACTTTCCAAGACCAACATTGCGCAATATCGGCAACCTTGGTTATAATATAAGATTCTCCCAAATGAAGCAAAACCATGTCTATTTCTGTGGAGCTGATATTAACCTCTGTCGAAAAAGTTGGACGGAGGTTATGTATTCGCCCAAGTTTGTCGGTCTGTATGTCCCCGAAAGATCCAAAAAATGTTCAATGGATTTCAATGACATCCTGCAGTGGGCCATGGGCTATGAGCCAGAAAACAATTGATTGAAATTTGGGATGAATCAAGGAATAGGACATCTTTTCTGCTCTTCCGATATAATAACACAGTAATGACGTCATGGGGATGACGTCATTATTATGAAAATGCATTGCAATTACAAATAATAATGAACGGTTATGGATTATTGTTTCAATCTTTTGTCAGGGCCCAGTATCAGATCTGTATCCAGATAGTTCAGTTTTAAGTGACGGTGGCGTTGGTGGAGATCCGCGCATTTTGGGTGCTTCCTGAGGTCACAAATAAATTCGCGATCAGCCAATTATGCGCTAAGCGCTGCAGTGCTATGAAAAAGTGCCTCCATCATATCAATAGGGCTTTTCAATGTAAAACCACGTGATCTTATTTATCGAGTTACTACCTCAGTGGAATCACTTACTGGGCGTCGGTTTTGATAACAATCACGTAAAGTACCTACGTTTTGTTGTTTGCCAACTCGCTGGATATCACATATTTTTTTAAAATTCCATACCTGTATAGTAATCTATCTTTTCCAGACAGGATATATATACATATATATATATATCAAGAATACAATATTCGATGTGTTGGGTTTATTTGATAAAGTGCTTGATACATTCAACATTAAATTTCAAGTTGATTTAGAGCAGAGCCTATATTAATGTTTCTTAACACTGAAGAAGACCAAACAGGACAGGAACATGGACATATTTTTGTAGCGAATCCCTACTTCATCATATATATATATATATTATTGTGTCATCCTCAGACAGACGTTTCGATGTATTACATCTCTTCAGTGTGGCCATAGACTTTCGATTATCCCATTCAGTGCCACGAGGCAGGATTGAAACCTTCGCTTCAGACCCGGAGGCCGGTATCCTACCTCCGAGCTACGGAACTGGACGATCGATAATGCTGAATTTAAGCGATATATTTATTTACACATAAATCCCACATACACCAGAATGCTCTATTCCTATGGAAGGTCATTGCATAAGCTTACGATGGATGAGTTACCTCATTTGAAGAGTGCTCAACCCTGAATAGAGGAGCCCAGTGTGTTCATGTGTAAATATATATATATATATATCAATTTGAGTATATATCTAAGCTGACTATCCATACTGGAGGATGTCAATCGTTTCATAAGTATGAATCTCTGTATTAATATATATATATATATATATATATATATATATATATATATATATATATATATATATATATATGTCCCTATCCATCGATCGGTCTAGTCACCTTTGTCTCATTTTCAGTTGATTTTCTCCAAATCCCCCTGGGTCACCAGTTCAGTTACTGCCTTGTGACCTGGGTGGATTAGATATCCACTCCCATTTTTGTTTCTTCACATCCTGGTTGATGGGTTAACTCTGGTTAGTTCTCTCCCGCAGGTTGGCATTCCCCACAGGCCACCTGATATTTGGGATGTGTTGCAGGCATATGTTGACGAAAATATGGAGCTCATTGGTAATGTTCTCAGTCACTCTCTATGACTCACATCCATGAAGAAGAACTGACTTCATGTCGATGTTAAAGATTATGATCTTATTCATCTACTTACCAACTGAAACCCACCCTACGGGACGGAATCCAGCTAGTATGTATATTTATATTAAACAGAAAGTAAGCATTCAGTTTAGTATTATAGTTACATTGTAAATAGGACCCCTCCAAAATTCTTAAGATTATTTTTCTCAAAACTTCATTTCAAAAATCTATAAGCATATTGAATGAAAAGTAAGATCTAAGTCAAAGTTACACATAAATAGAAGCCTCCATTAGAACCTTCAAAGTAGTTTTTCCCGAGTTCTACTGAATATAGTTCCCAAATTTGGTTGAGCTGCCGTAATGTTCAACCGATGTTTAAGCGGGGCACAGACAGACAAACATGGCCAGTTGTTTTAAATAAATGTATTTCAAATTTATATGGACTGGGTACGCACTCTAATCATTATATTCCTACACACTTACATATTGATACCAATACAAGTCAAAGAAGTATACCACCGTTTTAAAAATAATATACTTACCTACGAACAATTCTAAAAAAAATCCTGCTATAAACAGTTGTTTCCTTATCATCTCTCATCACTTACCTCGGAAGAAGTCTGGAAAAACGGATGAAACGTCAGGAATCAAATTTCAATAATTCAAACCGAAAATATTGTCACCTGCTTCTCATAAAAAAATATATTTTGTCAAGAAATGTCCGTCTTTCATCTAGAAATGCCCCCTTTCGTCTGGAATGCCCCTTTACAATGATAAAACTTTCGCTGTCGAAAAGCTATAATGATATGATGATAAAATCTGAAATTTACCAAAATTTAGTATTCTGAGCCAAGTACGAAATTATTTGTCAAGATTACTGATGTATGAACCTTTGCGCACTTACTACAATTGTAGTAATTGTCAAACTACGAAACTGGAATTGATTTTATTTTCAATCATAACGAGAATAGTCCTCACTACGGTGTTTAAACAGATGTGTAAAACTCACATTCCTTTACCGAGATTTTAACTCATGACCAACTGATTGCTGAGAGGTTATCTTATCGTCTGAGCTAAACTGACAAGTCTTAGATGTTGACGAGGATTTATCATTCATAAACGCAATACTATGAGGATGTGGGTTCGAATCCGACCTAAGGCTTATTTTAATTTCCT
>OY735231.1:5510092-5640092 GCA_963457665.1 Thysanoteuthis rhombus
TTTTCATCCTCAATCCACTGGTTACTGACAAAGCTGGAGTTGGCCATAACATAGGGGCAGGGGCATAGGAGCCAGTTAGCATTGACCTACGATTTTTAGGTGGGTGGGGATGGGGGGTTCTAATCCCCTTAGTGAAAGCAAATGCTGTCAGTGGCTCATGCAAGGTATGGCATGTATAGCACGTGCCCTGGACGTCACTTGAAGGGGGCGCCACTGGAAGTGTCTATCAAAGGCAGACAAACAATCCTTAGATAGTGAAAAAAAAAAAAAGAATCATCTCCAGATGTTTGATTTCAGGACACAGAATTTATGTTCATTAAAGAATAAGTGATAAAAGCCACTGGACAGTGTTTTCGAATTGCAACAATCATTCTTTCAGTGTACATGTGACCAAGAACCATACAATGATGGTCGTATTTTTTTCCGGACCATCGGTACGTGTTCAACACAGCGCTAGGAGAAAGCAATTCAGATTACGCTGATCATCGCAGTTCCCATCGTGACATGTCTCTTCGAACGGATATTATGGTAGAGTTATCTCAAAGATGAGAGTCACCATGTCAGATGTTTGGACAATGGTGCAATATTGGTGCTTACCATCGGTGCTATTTCCCTCCACTGTTTACAGCTTCATATTACAGTATTGTACTTTATAATATCATATACACTTTGAAGGACATTGCTTTCCATTTCCTTTTTAAGTACACATTATACACTACAAGTGCATGCATATATCCATGTGTACATCACATGTATTTAGCACTAATTGAAAAAACAAAAACAAGAAACAAAACAAAACAAAACAAAAAACTACTTAACGAGCAGTTTGAAATCGGGCCGACATTTCCTATTTGGTCTGGGCCTATTACCAGGATTGCATAGGTCTCGTTACTGACAAAACTAGAGTTGACGTAAGAAAACATAGATTGCGATTTACTTACAAGGGACTTGTTATTAATAAGTACATAAACGAGGTTGAAAGAAAGAAAGAAAGAACAGTAGTGGAGAGAGAGAGAGAGAGAGAGAGAGAGAGAGAGAGAGAGAGAGAGAGAGAAGATGGTGGCGGTTTTGGAATTCAGTGAGAAATGGTTTGCAATTGAGAGGCTGACTTTGAGAGAAATTGATACCGTAGCATAGAGAGAGAGAGAGAGAGAGAGAGAGAGAGAGAGAGAGAGAGAGAGAGAAAGAGAGAGAGAGGGGGAGTGAGGGAGAGGGGAGTGATTGAGAGATTAGCCGAAAACAAGCGTCCACAGCTTTCCATTTTCTCTTTCTCTCTTTGTTTCACTCTCCCACTTTCTTCTTCGCTCTCAATCTTTCTTCCTCTCTCTTTCTTTCTTTCTTTCTTTCTTTCTTTCTTTCTTTCTTTCTTTCTTTCTTTCTTCCTTTTGATGATTGATGACATGGGAATAGAATCTGTCTCCCTCTTTTCCCGCCTCTCTCTATCCATCATTTCAAACAATCGGAAGTTTGAAATTGTCGATGTTGTTAGTAGAGGAAAATAAAGCCAAAACTAAGTTGGAATTGAAAAAAAATTAAACACTGAACTGAACGAAACCCTCTCCCACACATACACACACAGAGGAAAAAAAGAAGAGAAAGAAACTGAATTTAAGGAAAAATACTCTATAAAAAGAAAGGAAGAACTAACAAAAACAAAAATACAACGAAAACAAATCAACCACTGGGTTATATATAAAGGCAAAATGAAAACAAAAAAAAACAAAACAAAAACAACCAAACTGTCCGTTGATCGTAATGGCGTGAAACTGATCAGTAACAACAGAACCATACCCATAAATATCTCTCTATCTCTCTTTCTTTCTTTCTTTCTTTTTCTGTCCGTTTGTCTGTCTCTCTCTCTATATATATATCAAGAGAGAGAGAGAGAGAGAGAGTGAGGGGAGAAAGAGAGAGAATATATAGAGAGAGAAAGAGGGGAAAAAAGAATAGTGAAAGAGAAAGAAGAGAAATAGTGAAAGAGGGGGAGGGAGAGAGCGAGAGAAAGAGAAAGTGGAGGAGAGAACTATTTTAAATCTTAGTTAAAATTGAAAAAATACTGTTCAGTGCGCGAACACAACTGACACACATGCAAAAGAGAGAGAGAGACAGAGAGAGACAGAGAGAGGGAGAGAGAGAGAGAGAGAGAGAGATGCTTGATGGAAAATTACCAATGGAGTCAGTGGATAGACTTGTCAATTCGACTTCGGGAGGAGGAGAAGGTGGTAGGTACCGTAGCAGAGATGAAAAATTTGAACGAGGACTGTAACCGACAGAACACGTTGAAAGACTGCAACGAAAGAAAGAAAGAAAGAAAGAAACGTCCCAGCGGCAGTTGAGGTGGTTGCAGGGGGGAAGGAGGAGGGTAAGCAAGTGTCACGTAAAAAATGCGGACCTCCCGAATGTGATGGCGCACCTAAAAAATCTCAGAGTGGAATTTCCTTCAACTGAGAAAAGCTTTTGGCTCCAGATTTTATTAGTGTTTTGCTGTTTATTTCCTGACTGTAAGTAAACGCCCGGCTCATCGTATCCGCTTTTTTTTATGAAGATGAAGACTGTTACGTCTCGAAGCCATCAATGGTCACACGACCATCATTAAAGGGACAATCATTTTTTTTTTTACCACCGTTAACGGAAAGGTATATATCTTCGGTCGCATCTTTTTTGCTTGTCTTCCTGTCTATCCACATGATATCTCTGGAACTACTCGATGGATATCAGTGCAGTTTTGTGGAAGATCGGGTAATTGGATGAAAAAGAGAGGGTAAAATTTTCAGATGGACTTTTTTTTCCCTTATTTGTAATGTGTCTCTGTGTGTGTATGAGAAAAGAAATCTACCAAATTTGGTGGTATATAAGATCCCTTCAGCGAAGAATATCAAAGAGAAAACCCACTTTCCTAAATTCTTCGCATTTATCACACACACACGAAAAAATTCAATCCCAAATTAGTTCGAATGTCCCAGTGAACAAGGAAGTTACTTTCTAGCCATCTTGGTCTTATTGCATTTCACTAAGCTTTTTTTTATTTATATTTATCGAAATCAAGTCACAACTAATCAACTAAGTCTGATCGTTTTTATCTAGTAGATACCGTCTATCAAATATGGCAACATAGGGTTTTTAGTTTTTAAGTTGGTCTGGCTATATATATATATATATATATATATATATATATATATGTGTGTGTGTGTGTGTGTGTGTGTGTGTGTCAAGTATGACGCTGCACCAGTGAAGTTTTTTTTCTTTAAATCCCTCCCCTAAATTGGATTTTTGCAGCAAAGCTTGTTTGTCAATTTACAATGTACGTTTTTGTCAAATTAGTCACTTGAGTTTTAATTCAGAACTTATTCATTAGTAGCCCCTTTTTTTAATTGATCACCCCAACACGTCATGCAGCTAAAAGACATCGGTCACAGGATGGCTTTTATTGAGTGATTGACCTATCCATCTAAATGTAGGTCAAATGAGGGGTAAAGGAAGAAAAGAGATTGCTTTACGCCAATTTGGAAAGTTCAAAAATCAATATTTAATCCGTTCTGTAACATCCTTTGTAAACAGTCGCATAAAAATATATTGAAATACACGTTGTTGAAAGCCATTATGATTTTCCTTATATGCCCAGTTATTCAGCCGATGTAGATCCGTCTTTTCCCCTCATCCTGATACCTTTTCAGCAACCATTACCTATATATCCCTGGAATTTGCTCCGTATTTCACGGAAAAATCTCAAACCTAGAATCGTCTTTTCTTTCGGAGGAAATATACAATGTGTTTTCTACAAGTACATATGACAGCCATGTTTATATGATAGCTTTAGTGGGGATAGGGAAAAGATTGAAAGATTACGTTGTAACATTTTTAATTTATGGTAAAAAAAAAAAAAGCAGAAAACCACTTAGAGAAAAATAGTAACAAACAAGAAATAAACAAGAAATAGTTGTTAGAAATTGAAGAAGAAAAATATTTCGAAGAGAAAGTCAGTGTCGTATAGAAGAAATAAACAAGATCTAATTTTGGTATCACTTTTTAATCTAATGCGACAAAATAAAAAGCTTTAAAAGTATATATATATATATATATATATATATATATATATATATATATATATATATATATATATATATATATATATATATATATATATATAAGGTAGCTGCAATTTTGTCCAAGGGGATTTTGTCCGCGTCGTGTCTCCAATAATCATGTGTCACATAAACAGTTAGTATTCAAAAAAGTGATGAATTTCTTTGTAGTGAATTTCGATAAATGCTTTTATTATTTGTAATATCACTGATTTAGATTGAATGATTCACACACACACACACACACACACACACGCAAACACACACACATACATAACTTTTAACATTATTTCTCTACCTATATATGCACTTATGTACGTATGCAGGCATGTATCGAGGGAAATATCGGGGGAGCCAAGGAATAACCGAACCAAATACAGCTGGAGGTTTAGGGGCGCTGTTAGCCCCTCCAAATTGTCCAGGATGCAGCCCAGGAAAATTTCGAATCTCCCAGCATCCAAGGACCCAAACTCTTTGCATTTTAGCAGTCTGGGGTGTACATCATTTTATTCTTATTTCCTTTTGTTTATCTTCCCACCCTCTTGGGCCCCCACCCCCAGTTACAAGCCCGGTATGTATATATGCATGTATGTATATACATGTATATATACATATATGTGTAGGTTAGAATTTAGCCAAAAAAAAAATTCTCATTCTAGAAAACCACTGGCGACACAGCGATTGGCGACTAAGTGGAAATTGAAATGTGCTCGGACCGCGAGATGGGTGGGTCTTGATTTTAGAAGGGGGTCTGTCCGTCATTTAATTCAAAGGACGTCAGGCTGACCCGTACGTTTGTTTATCTGTTGAGAAGCTGATCAAACTATCGCTCTGACTACTGGCCCCCATTGTGTCCCGGATGTAGACGTCTGTGAGTCACACACACACACACACACACACACACACACATATATATATATATATATATATATATATATATAGAGAGAGAGAGAGAGAGAGAGAGTTCTTCCTGAACGATGCCAAATTAAACAACCGGATATGGAGAATTCAAAGACTCACGTATACATGCATATATAAAAAAAGATCCTTGTATACAAACACATACGCACAGAGATACACACGTTTACACACACAAGCACATATACACACGTCCATATAAATATATGTGTGTGCATACGTGCATGTGTAAGTGTGCATCACAATTAAGACCTTCTTACACGGATATATATAACAAACTGGTAATATATGAAGATAGTGTCCATCTCTAAATTTATACAAATACCCTCATGGATATTTGTGTGTAGATATGCCCCCAAATATGAATGGACATTCCTATATTCGTTTGCATATATATATATATATATATATATATATATATATATATATATATATATATTCTAGAAACATTTTGTCGGATCTATTACTTAATAAAACAATAGTCGCGTTGAAAGAAACAAACAGAGCAGGTAGAGACCGTGTATAAACAAAATCAGAATTTGCAGTTGAAAGAATTATTTGGGCCTTTGCACTCATGACAGCTGATTAACTTGATGTTAAGATCGTCGCAATGTTGAACCGACGACCCTATCCGTTGCTAGTTCGATTCCTGCAGCAATCTCATTTTCTTTAATTATTTACTCTACTTACGTTGTGTCGGCCCAATAATACATTTACCGCGTAATAATGGGAGATCATTTCAAATATAGTTTCAATATGATATAATGCAATTCATAATCATATATACATATGTGCATGCTTATAGGAATGTACGTAAGTTAGTTCATAGACCCATGTATCCATATTCTTTGTATCGGATATAAGCTATCTATCCAACAATCATATATGTATACATATATAATAAGTGTGTAATAGTTACCATCTTTTTATTGAAATTTGTTAATTAACAATAACAAATGGATATATCTATAAACCATCAAAATATTCAATTTGACTTTCAATGATCTCACGTCAACGTTCCGGAAGTTGTTAAATTCCATCTTTATAGAGCGTCTCTGGTTCTGACGCAGTGAAATTTTCGATGAAATTTTGAGACTCAAATCAAGATTACATTCCTTTTTTTATTAGATAAGGAAGGCCATATTGATCAAAACAAATGATAATCCAACGGCGCCAAGTCTGACAAATATGCTGTGTGAGAAAGAATGGTCGAAAGAGGAATGAATTATGCAACAAAATGACTTCCCGGCTTCTCTGTCTCGTCATAGTTTTCCTCCCATACTTCAAATGTGACGTCTTAATCCTTGTCTTGTGACATGTTTCTAGGTTACTTTGACTCTCAAAAAATCAAGGGTATAATTTCTCGCGTGCTGGCCGCTATCCACAGGGGTACATGTAAAATGAGGATCAATCTTCCTCCCTCATCACGAGTCCAAAATTTAATAAATATGATTTTTCATGATATATGTATGTTATACATCAATGGAAATGAACTGTTATGCTTGTTATTATGCTTTTCAATTACGCTCTGAAAGTCAATACATTTTAAATTTTAACTTTCTTCAATACGCAACATACCATAAAATCCTGAAAGTAAACTCGCCTTATATAAATCCGTTGAATCTAGGCCTTCCACCAATTTTGAATCCGATTTTATTTATTTCCATAGAATGCTTATCTATTTTATTGCATAAAAATGCTTCCTAACTGCAACACTATGCAGTAACAGTTTCACCAGGCGACGACAATTTGTAATACAGTACGCTTCTCACATCTCACCTAGACATCCTCCTCCTCCTCCTCCTCCTCCTCCTCATCATCATCATCATCATCATCAGCAGCAGCAGCAGCAGCAGCAGCAGCCTTTCAGCGTTTGTCGTTGAACAAAGACCTTCGCCAGGATTTGCCAGGCATCGCATCGCGGAACCTGCACTTTCTGAACTTGTCTCGCTCGTCATCCGATCTTAATTTTGCCGGTCACAGTTTCGCAAGTAATCTCTAGGAATCCACGTTGAGGGCTCTGATGTCTAGCTGCTGTCCGACGTTCTTGCTACATGACTAGCCCATGACCATTTGATTTTTAAAATGGGTTCTGTGATATCTCTGATTCTTTTTTTTTTTCCTGACATACAGTGCTGTCTTGTGATACCTCTGTGAGATGTCGGGCATGATTGTTTACCGATCAGTAACTTTTTTTCCTTTTAGAAAATGGCTATTATTCCTTTCAAACATAGCTTTTGTAATAAGGGCAGTGATATTCATATTTCTTATTTCTTCAAGCCCGCGGGTGGTGAGATGCTGGACTATGCCTTTCTCTGGCAATTCGTGTGGAACCCATTTTCATATTTTGCAAACGTCTTATCACTGTTGAGTGACATCAAGGTTTATGCCATTTCTTATGCTGATCGAATGGAGTCATCATCCAAGAGAGCTTCCAAGTTATCACTTCCAAATTAGTGTGTTCTATGGCCACGTGGTTTGTCTCCAAACCATTAATAACACGTACTGCTTTCAATCGAACCATCCCCAGGCTTCATCAATCATGTTATTCGTGTTATTTGCTCTTTTGACCAACTTGACAGAGAGTACAATGCAGTATCGCAAATATATCTGCCGCTGTCACTGTTCCCTTTTCTCTTAACACTGGCTAAATAAACACCGAAAACAGAACACAAAAAAAAAACAGTCCCCAAATGTGCATGCCGTCTCTAGGGCCCTGACACCTTTTGCACACACCTAATGGCCATATATATATATATATATATATATATATATATATATATATATATATATATATATATATATGAGTTTTTATATCCTCGAAACGGTTACATGGTAAACAACTGATGATCCCAACAAAGAAAAAATACAAATATCAAACTCTGTGTAAATGAAAATTATATCAACAGATATTGAGAAATAATTGACTGAAATCACATGATTTTTTGATTTACAATATAAAAACTTTCTAGACTACACACACACACACACACACATATATATATATATATATATATATACACATTTTATGTGTTATGATTTCACGGTCTATCTCTCAAATTACAACTCCCAATGGAGTATGAGGGTTGAAGACTAGATTTTTGTGACATGCAGCAGCTTAGGGGTCCTGACAAGTCTCAAATCCGTTCTAGACCAGAACTTTATTCCTACAAGGATGGTCATAAGTTATTGTGGCCATAAGTTATAGTGGCCATCCCCTTTGTAGGATGCAAGTCCACGTAAGGAATACCTCCACCCTAACCACACAGCTTAGAGTGTACACAATTCGCTGCTGAGTGCATTTGTCTTAATGAACAATGTTCAACGGAAATCGAACACAGGATCTTCTGCATGTGAGGTAGACGTGCTAACCATTACACCATCCGCGCAGACTTCATGGTGTTTGCACAAATGCAATTTATAGCTCTCGTAAAATGTCACAAGTTCCTGCTCTATATCCTTGTAAAGCTCACTAAACATCATATCACCTCGTCATACATCATTGCCAAGCTATGCGCCTCACGCTGAAATTGTATATAACATAAGCAGTTAAATCCCTTTCTCATTCATCACTATGGAGCAGGTTCACATATTAAGATTTGGTGTTCACATAATAAGGTACAAGTTTCAAATTCATTTAAAGCAGGGTTTTCAAATTCCGTTACGATCTAGCAGCAGTGATGATATTTATTCGATGAAAAATATTTAATGTTTAACCGTCAGATCAAGGGTCATGTTTAAAAAGTGAAGGATAAATACTCAACAATATATGCGCTTCATAATTCCGTCGCATATTTTCTTTTTCTATTCAGAAAATAATTCTGAATTGATGACAAATTTGAAAGATTATACTTTCTTGTCGGGAAATACTATTCCACCATCACACACACATATACACACACACACACACACACACACACAAACATACAGACACACACACACATATATATATATAGCTTTAAACAGTGAATGCATAAAAAACCTTTTTCAAAAACCTTCATTCACTTTTTCCTAATATCTTTTAATGTAATTCATGTAATTTTCTCCTGCATTTTTTTTCATGTTTTACATGTATTTTGTTAGTATTGTTCTATGTACAGATAGTTGGGATCTGTTGTTTACCATATAACAGTTTCGAGGATTTTAAAAACAAAACGTTTATATAAACATGACACTCCAACAATGTTGATCAAACACCACTTACCGTTCAGCTATGATTTTAATACAAAGCTTTTGTCATACTACATGTATTTCGTTACTTTATACAGGGTAGTATTATTATGTATTATACTTGGATGTTGTTTTATATTGAATATCATTTATTTTTTGTATATATATATATATATATATATATATATATATATATATATAAATCACTCCTTGCTTCCCATCCCAAGATACCTTGTTTGTCTTTTCTGACCTACCACAGAGCCGACTGATACTCTATCCCAATCTTCTCTTTACCAATACTAATCTTATGGTTTCAAGTTCAGAATATTGTCTCAACATGTAACGGACTGCACTTTCTGCAGTTTTCTGTGTCGCAAAAAAGATTCTGAAGATGCCAATTGAAACGCAACGAAATGCATTATTCCATAACTTAGCGATAATAGTAATATTTTGAGACGTAATGCACTTTCATGTCCACATTGTCGAATTACTACCACCATTCTGTCGGATCACCTCACACTCACACAACAAACACATATACATATATACGTGTGTGTGTGTGTTTCATCACAACAATTCCAGCACAAAAAACACCCACGTAAAAACGCCAAATTTGCCGCAAACAAAAGAAAAAAGCAACTGAAAACAATCAATGAATCCATAACTGCAATATGCGTTCGGGTGGCTAGAAATAGTGTTGACTGGTGACACCTATCAGCGCAAAGTGCAACTGAGCACTCTTCATTTTGAAGGACCCCTTGTACATGCACATATTATATCAAATAACACATACACACGCACATATATTGAGAGAGAAAGAGACGGAGAGAGAAGGGGGAAACGATTATATTGGTTATCAAGCTGGTTTCAAAAACTATTTCTTAATACTCATTGTGTACTCAAAAGTTGTTGTGCTTGTGCCAAACTCTCTTTAGTCTAGCAATTGTGTACACAGAAGATCTGGGGTTTGGAGATTCCTCGTATTAATCAATTGAGTATTTTCTATCGAGGAAGGTAACTGCCTGGGCAGAGTGAATCTGAGAGCTTAGACAGGCGATATTTTTCGTTATGCTTTTAATTGACCATGTAATAATAAAATAAAAACTGCGTTCAGAAACGACCCAAGTGGACTGAGTTCGAGAAACCCATCCAACTGTCTTAAGCTTTTCAGACAATTTGGAGGTCAGTTTCTCTTATATAAATATTCCGTTTATAATTGCTTCCATAATGGGGTGCAATAAACTCGACTGTCCTCTCTCCCATCCACACACCCCGGTGAGTACGGAATCGGCACCCCAACCGACACTTACCTCGACTGGCGTGGGTCAGCACTCAAAAAAAAAGGAAAAAAAAAAGAAGATATCATTAGGCCTGGTTAGTCATGCGATAGAAAACGTCACGAGACTAACGTCTTTTGGCAGCATGCTATGTTGGGGATGATCAATTAAAGAAGTCATTTTCCTCGCGTTTCGTTCGGCAATGATCACTAAAAAACTGAATAAAGAAAATAAGCGTGAATGCTGCTGAACTCAAACTGAAGGATCAATTTAGCATAAACTTACATTGCAAATTGAACCTCCCTCACTAACAACCTATTTGGAGGGGTAGGTTTAGAAAAAAACAACTTTTTTGTGGACGCAATAAAGAGTAAATGTTGAAACTAAAATAAGAAAAACAACAGTGTATGCTGCCGGACACAATTTAAGTGACCAATTCAGAATTAAGTTACATTGTATATTGACTCCTGACTAAAAAAAAACTACTTAGGCAGATTCAAACAGCAAGAAGCTGACATAATAAGGAGTAAATGTTTAAAATATTGGGAAGGGGTAATCAATGAATAAGTTACTCCTCTCGTCTTTTTCTCGGGTGGTGATCGCTAAAAAAGTCCAAATAGTAAAAAGAAAAACAAGCGTGAATGCTACCGGACACAAACTAAGGGATCAATTTGGCATAAACTTACATTGCAAATTGAACGAGAATAATTTTTTTTTCTAAATACAATAAGGAGTAAATGTTAATTCCTTTAGATTCTACGGTGTGATCTAACGCAGAATACATAGCAAGTCAACCAGACCAACCTGGAAACTGAAGAAACCTATGCTGACAGTTTTGGTTCACGGTTTCCAATAGCCATCGACGCTTTTTTATCCAGCCTCATAATACCAGCGATTTCGAGTTCAAACAACTGTCCATGCTGTTTCTATTACACCCAATCGTCTCGTTTCGCTGTGTACGGATGTTATCTACGAGTTATTTCTATGCAGACTAGACAAGAAAGGGCTAGTTATAGAAACAATAAGCCAGTTTCAGTGTGGGTCAGCATTTTCAAGTACAGTCTTCTCACGGTTCTGCGATAAAACAGTCGATATGTCCTCAATATCTTTGGTGGCTGACCGATCGTAAGCGAAATGGGTTCTTCTTTCTATCCCTGCCGAAAAAAGACAAAAAGCCTGGGACTATCATTTGTTGTGGGTGTCTGTCATTGTTGTTCCTTTTTCTCAATTAAATAACTTCGGCATACCTTAAAATATTTCAATGAAATTTCGTATATTTGCTATGGGAAGATATAATTCCACAGTGATAGATAATTATCTCCAAGTCAAAAGAAATACTTCGATTGATGTTTATTGTAAGATCTATTCTTTATTAAGAAAGTATTCAAATAACATATAGGTAAAATTAGAACTACTTGTAGCAAGGGGAATGTGGATAGATCTAAGGAGACTTAGATGACATGGAAATCCACTATGATAATATGTATTTGTATTTTCCTTCGTTTCTTTAATTGGGTAACTTCAATATTCTTTTATATGTTCCAATGAAATTTTGTATGTAAGCTCAAATTCTAAATCATGACACCTCACCAGAAGATTACATTTTGACAAAACTTAGATACATAAGTTGCGAATGTCTACGATAGGAAGTTGAAGGGAAATTCTACCCAGCGAAAAAATCTTTTCGTTTCCAAGTGGGAAAGTTGCCCAAATATATCAGATTTTACTGAAATTTGTCTGAAATGTTGACAAAACCCCCAAAATTGAAAAGTGTTGAGTTACAATCCGTTTGTTTCTTTATATTTTGTATGTAATTAATCATATGACAAGATTCAAAGAATATTGAACTTTGGAACTGCCAAAGTGGAAATTGTTATAAAAATGTTTGGGAACATAATTACTGGAAATATATAAGGCTTTTGAGAATTCAATGGTTTGATAAAAACAAATCGAGTACTTCAGGGTCAATAGTCCTTGTAAACAACGAATTACCTCACTCTCTCTATACATATCTATATACATATTATTAAGAAATGACAGAATAATCATGAATGCGTTGTATTACTTGGAACCCTATTTGAAATGAGCTCCCGATATTACACGGAGAATATGTCACTTAACCTAGACAGTGTGAATTGAATAAAACATAGGTAGCCCATTTAACGTACCACCGCTCTTTTCATTGGGCAAAACAGCTCGGTGGAAAAACGAGAGACCAAATAACTGCTTTATCCCCACGTTATCATTTTGTTCATTCACTGTCCATGTCCGTGCTTTGTTTCTCAACGCAGACAATTATGTTATTGAAAAATATTCTCCGAAGTAATAATTGCGAATGCATTATATTATTTGAAACTGTTAAATCTTCTGAACTATATATATATATATATATATATATATATATATATATCAATCGTTTTTGTCGGTGACGTGTGTACCTTAAAGATTTTTTTTCTGACTATTATCTGCACTTTTGTTGTTTTTAACACGACATCTTTGTCAATTTATACTTCAGGCTTCCTCAGATAATTTGTTGTTCCGGATCAAAATTCGTATAGCTAGTTCTTTGTTCTTTATTGAAAGAATCAGGGTGAAAAGAATTGTGATAAAGCTGAATTGATCTCTGCTCTTCTTTTAAAGGTTTTTTTTTTTTTCGTCTTAGAAAGTGTTCCAGCCCTATAATTATGTGGAAGTCTTCATATCTTGTTGGTTTTAATGATTTCATCAAAATTGTTTTCAACAAATGAAATATATGAACAGGGGAGATTCAATTGAATTATGTACGAAAACTTGTTTTCTTCAAACAAATTCCCACCATTTTCCACCTAACCTGTTCTTGCTCTTTCAATAATATTCTGTAAAACATTTTGAAGAATATCTCCTCCTCTGTCCATGTATACTATTTCTAGCATATAATTTTGTCTCCCTGTTTCGTGGATGATCACTTACAGGGGCCCAATTCTGGGAAAAGCGCAAACAAATGATGAATCATGGACTCAGGTGTCAATGTACCGCACGTTCAATGAACGAGAACATGCCCCACAGATTAACGTTAAAGGCATTCAAAGTAAAATTCTAGTTCCTCAAGTCGAGACTAAGTTGTGTATTTTTCTGTGATGGATTACCATGTATATCTAAGGAGAGGAAAAACATAAATAGAAAAAGTTATGATTGTTTTCAACTCTTTGCACCACTATGTTTACATAAATAAGTACAATATATATATATATATATATATATATATTTGTAAATGCGTTATATTTCTACTTTGAAACTCAATTTGAAATGATCTCCCGTTATAACAAAATTAATGTATCATTCGGTCTAGATAGCGTAAATAGAATGAACTATTAAAAAAAAGTGTAATTGAACCTGCGATCGATATATACGGCCACTTTAACATTGCGTTGCTCTTACCATTGACCACACAAGAATGAGATATTCGGAGATAAAATAGATATCTGTGATGTTGCATTACTGGCGGCAGTTCATCAATGTAGAAATCGTTTCATCGGCATGTTAATATAACTGTTTTGTTTTTGAAGCCCTGAAACGGTTACATGTCAAACAACCTCTGATCACAAGGAAAATTCACACATACCATGATATCTAGTATTGTGTAAAACATTAAAACTCCTGAAAAAATTACATTAACAAATATTGGGGAATAACTGAAATGACTTATATTTTTTAAATTAAAAAAATATGTATATTTAGTGTTCACAGGTATAAAGTATTTTTATACTATCTATCTATCTATCTATCTATCTATCTATCTATCTATCTATATACTTTAGCCTCTTTAACGTAGTGTTGCTCTTACCATTGGGATAAACAGCCACCAGTAATACCAAAAGCCCAAATAACTATTTCAATTCGGAATTCCCATTTTGCTCATTCACGATCTATATCAGTTTTATTTGTTTCTTTCAACGCGGACAATTATAATACTGAGAAATGGATATATGATCCGACAGATTGATCATGAATTGCATTACATCATATTGCAATTCCATTTGAAATGATCTCCCGTCATTACACGGTGAATGTATCATTCGGCCCAGTCAACGTAAATAGAATAAACAATCAAAGATAATGGGGTTGGTGGGCGCAACGCTACGTTGACGCAGCTACTGCATCGGTCAGCGGTTCGATTCCTGCAGCATTCCCCAAGATATATATATTGGGGGCTGGCACAATTATTAATTATGAATAGTGCCCCCTTCTTTAGGATTGGGCACTCTTAGCTAGGGCACCCATCTACTATAAGCAACGATGCAATGTTCTTCTAACTTTGGAATTGAGCACTTTGGCAAATGGGGAATTATACGCGAGTAAATATATTGCTTAATTCGGTCCTTCTGACCGCCCAGTTCTGCGTAGGGCGGGGGGAAAGCATCTGCCTCTGTAGCTGAAGGTTTCGACCTCACCTCGCGGTATTGGAAGTGATATCGAGTCTTTAACCACGTAGAAAAGTTGTAATCCAACCAAACATCTGTTTATGGATGACACAATGACCAATTTTATATATATATATATATATATATATATATATATATATATATATATATATGATACCCATATTAGTTATAACATTTATTGATATGTAATCTCCATTTTATGTATAACAGAAAGATTAGAAAAACAAATAATGAGAAGTTGACGAACATGAAATTGTTAGGAACTCCTTTCTTAAATTGTTTTGAAACTCCTTTGTGAAATACTTGATTTCTGTCGTATGCTTATCAAAACTCAGTCAATTTGATCGGCAAGTTTTTTATACTCATGATGAGTAAACAGTGGTTAGACGTCTCTATTGTATTTCAGATTTTTCCCCTACAATAGAAAAGTGTTTTTCTCGTTCACTTGAATTTTTTCTCTCCATTTCTTAAAGGGCAGGTGTTTCTGTTTATTAAAACGGCAAATTGAAATGCAACATTTTATATTCGTGAGAATTTTGCACCCTCTCCACTCGACAGTGTGTCTGGCTTTTTTGGGACACACCGCGTGGGCAGATGCTTTTTTTTTTTTTTTTTTTTTTACTTACTTTTCTTTTTCTTTTTAAAGACCTTAATCCGTCTCGAAATTGTTCTTTCTTGATGGCTTTTAAGTGAAACGATTTCATTGGTCGGTTCTAGAATCGTAAATTTCTAAAGTGTTTTTGTCGTTGGTCTTGATAATCATAAAACTTCACGAATGGATACGCTCAGTCACAAACCAGAGATTGGCAAGCCTGTTTTGTAGGTTGGAGGTGCGGGCAGCCTAATAGTTGACAGCATGAAGGAGGAAATAAGCCAGTGATGGTTATCCTATGACAAGCGTGTGCTATTTATCTACTCTTCCACCAGAGCAAAATGTGACACAAGGTTGGGCTTAACGTGGAAAAAATAGGAGACACCCTTGATAAATAGTTCTGTTAAGTGCAATGGAACAGTGCAGCCCCAGGGCGCTGTATACCCTGCCGCTAGGCTGAGTAATATTAGGAGAGCCCAAGGACGAATCCAAAGGCTCCCAATGCGCATAGTAATGCGCAGCCTCAGTAGAACCTCATTGGCTAACGCATTGCACTGGAGCACGCGGTCTTCGACACACACCATCTCCGGCCCGTTCGGCAGGCAAGTGTCGGTACCGGCGCCTCGGGCTCTGCCGGGGATTCTATTTATCTACTGTCCCACCACAGCAGAATTTGACACAAGGTCGGGCTTAATGTGAGGAAAATAGGAGACACCCTTCCAAAAATGTCTCCAGCCGACGCGACTACGGTTTGCTTCGCAACCAAAGCAATCTCCGCCACGAAAGCGTCCACCAGGCGACCTGCTCCTTTAAGTGCAATGGAGCAGTGCTGCTCCGGGAAACTGACCCCCTGCAGCTGGGCCGAGTAATAATAGGAGAGCCGAAGGACGAATC
Organism: Thysanoteuthis rhombus; assembly: GCA_963457665.1. Classification (NCBI taxonomy): domain Eukaryota; kingdom Metazoa; phylum Mollusca; class Cephalopoda; order Oegopsida; family Thysanoteuthidae; genus Thysanoteuthis; species Thysanoteuthis major. The sequence continues at coordinate 5,526,447 of OY735231.1, forward strand.
CAAAGGCTCCCCAATCCGCTTAGCATTGCGTAGCCTCAGTAAAACCTTATTGGCTAACGCATTGCACCGGCGCACTCCGTCTTTGACACAGACCATCTCCGGCCCATTTGGGAGGCAAGCGTCAGTACCGGCGCCTCAGGCTCTGCCGGAGAACAGATACTACACTTTAATCCATTCCGTAAAGGCCAGAAACCTATGTTAAGCGTGTCAGCAGTCAAACATCGCAGTTTTATTCAAGTGGCTTTTTTAAAATAACTTTTTTAAAATTTCAATTCATTATCCTAGTTTTGAAAGTATTTTCTTTAGATTCCAAGTTATATTTCCATAAAACTCCTACTCTTATTAGTGTATCTGAAAAATAGGCCTCTTCTCAGCACGCATTTACCTAAAACTAAATAACATCCAAGTGACCCTCTGATAACTGGATTGTTAGAAGAAAAGACTTCAACACACCGTGCTATAAAGGATTGCCATCACTGGAATAGGCTAGCAGAGTTCAAATTCCGGCTTCGTTCCGAGGGAAAGACATGGATACACTTTTCCTCCGGCTATGGGTAAATAGCCAAGCAGTTGGAACCATTCAGCACCATAAGACAGTTCATCTTCAGCGCCAGGATAGCACTCTGATCCTGTAAAGAAACCCTACAATTGCTATAACAATGGTTGGGTTCCTGGATGTCTACTCGGAAAATATCTATTCCAAATGCACCCCAACCGTGGAAATGTATGCCTTTGCCCAACCCCCTGCACCGGAAAAAATAGCAAGGGAAACCCATGATTTGGCACCTACGTATCGTCCGGAAATTGGAGATTAAATCATTGCCTCATGTTTAATACGACACGAAAGCAACTGAGCTGAGTTGAAACATATTTCCACCTGCGCCGGGGATTGATGTTCAAGTCCAGCTGTAAACTAAGCTCTCAAATGTCGATTTTTAAGACAAGCTTTATCAAATTTTAACGTTGACACAAAGACGTTTCCTTACCGTGGCGTAGTATTTATTAGCAAGCTAGTATCGCAGAGCATTAGTATCATAGTGAGTTCAGTACGCACCGAGTGCTCTGCATTTGTGACTTTATGACATAATTGGCTAAACTTATCAAATGAAATTAATATACAGTAAAATAATTTTTTGCATTTGCCACCGGTGCCAGTAACTGGGGTGTAAATTGAGGTAAAGTCCAGAAACTCGAATATTCAGTTTTGAGGCAGGCAAGACTTGGGAGATTGCTGCGACACAATACTGCCATTTGAGTTGAAGCGTCGCCCCTAAAAGACAGGCTCTCACTTCTTTATTAGAAAAAAGTGATGAAAAACAACAATAAGATAAAGTTGTATGAGTAGCATTCAAATTCCTGTAACAATAACAAACCTCACCAAATTTAGGTGCTTAAGAATTAACATTCCAATGCCATGAAAAGAAATAATGACCAAACGATTTGGAGACTGGTCTCTCACCGAATGATCTACATTGAGAAGTGTTACTTATCTGCAAAATTCATGTTAAGTAATAAGTGAGGGCTTATTTCATTCTTATAAATAATTACATTTACCCTTGAAAATATGTTTTTATACATACAATACAATGTTTCATTCATACAATACAATACAATGTTTCATACATACTATACAAACAATGATGAAATCATTTTCAGGCGGAACAAAAGTTAGAATAGAGTTTGACCCTAGTGCAGCCAGGCTTGTAATCCTTGCAGTTGTCAACATCAGTCTTCGGTCTTGCTCTCCTAGACATGGTCACGCAGTTTCGCGTATGGCGTAAGGCTAAGTAGCCTCAAGGAGGTGAGATACGCTACGGAAGTCAGATATTCTATAGGAGTCATTTTTTGCAGTTGTTAAGGGATAAAGGTGTCATGCATGCTATTCACTATATAGGTGCGAGCAGCGCAACGTTAACAGGGAAGGCAATGGAACCAGAGGCAAGAGTTCAATCCCTACTCGAGATTGTTCATATTCACTTCGCACCAATGCCCCTTTGAATGGCATGAATCCATCTCTTCCCCCACCAAGCTACTAGTAAAATAAAAAGATTGGTTAGACTCTCTAGTCTCTGAACAGAAGTGAATCTGATTCCAAACCAGGGAGTGGAGCCTCCTTAAGGTGGTTTGACGCCCAGTATGAAGTCTTTCCTGTTGTCAAGCTGATGCCACACTATCGCACTTTGCTCTCCCCCGGACTACATCAGTGAGGGGGAGAGGAGTATTCTGACCAATGGACTTCACAGAATCTCCATACGCTTTACTAAAGCATGTACTCAGAAGCAGACTTGTTTTACAAGTCAACAAAGTCCAAACAATGGACCTACATCTTTGACGAAAAAGAAAATGAGCCAAGCCTTTTTTTATCCATTTCTTTTTTTCAATTAGTCTTTCATTCTAACAATTATAGATGAATCTTTCGATTATGTTATACAACAATGCATTCAGTATTTGAGCGCAAAGCACGTCAAGGATATCTTTCCCTTGTTTTTTCTTCGGAAAAGTGAGCTGTTTGGTCAATCTGTCCTATAGTTGTTTACAAGTGTGGTTCTCAATGTTGTTCCATTGGTGTTAGATTGCTTTCCACAGCTGGTCAGAGTTCCAAAATTTTTCTCCCGATCGGATTGGCCTTAATACGCGTCATTATGTGCTCTTAAGTTATAAGATCTTTCATATAATGGAAAGTGCTTGGCTTATCTTTTCTCCCAGAAGTGAACCATATGAAAGATTCCCTCAAGGCGTGAACAGTTCCTAAGAGCCCAGTCTTTTTTTTAATTGTCTGTTGTATAGTTTAGCGAGAATCTTTTCAAGACGTTTGGTAATTCCAGTTTTAATGAGTGTACTTAAACTGATTAATGATTCACTCTTGGGTGAATGAAACTTCAGGGGTAAATCAAGGGTGAATAAATCAAGGGTTAAAGACTTAGTTTACTCAGGTATTTATATTTTTTACATTGTCAACAACGTATTTTTCTTAACATACAATAAGAAAATATTTCTAAAAATCCAAGTTCTAGGTTCTAAGACTGTTGTTTGCTCACTTTATGTAAACTAGTGGAATTTCGTTTCAATTCTTTGTCACACCTATTTTTCTTTACATATTTCAGGATGTTCAAATACGTAAGGGAGAATAGGATGAAAACAATCCTGTCTGCTGCAGGGTGAAACTCCACTCCTATTTCTATTCCCACTGAAGATGCTGCAACTTTTTTATTGTATATATGATAAATAAAAATTGTCAAAATATATTTTTTGTATGAATGTTTCTATTCATTAAAATGAAACAAGCCCTTGTGTATCAGTAAGATACATTTCTTAGATATGTCGTAATTTTCCGCTTGGCTCAATCGGTGAGAGAGTCGACTTGCAGTTATCCATCATGAGTTTGAATCACGGTAGAGGAATGTCATTTTTATAGATGTATTTATTTATTAGAATGGAGTAAGCCGTTGCATATCTCAACCATCAGTTTTGGTTGAATGTAATAATCGTCGGCATTGGGGAATGTTGATTTCACTCTCCTAAATTTGGTGAGGGTTGTTTTTATTCTTTTTACTACGGTAGAATTACAAAATCAATTCCTGACATCGACTGGGGTTTAATAATTATCATAAACGTTAGGTAACTTAATCATAGGTGAATGTGATTTTGTTACATAGACTCAAAGGTGAATGATATTGAACTGTTTCAAGAAACACTCGTCTAGATTGTATGATGTTCTCCAGTAATAACTGATACTGTTCTCGTCTCTGTGTTTCACATTCACCGGATATTGATATCTTAATCTCAAAATTTAATGATCTTTACTGCACCAACTCTTGCAGAGATTTACATCGCCTGGGATCGCAACATAGACGGAGAAGCCAGCCTTCACTCTTTTAACGTGCGTCACGGTGTGTAGTCGCTAATCAACAGAATTGCCATCGATATTATCAGAAACTTGCAATCAAAACTGACTCAAAAACTGTCAGCATAAGTTTCTTCAGTTTTCGAGTTAGTCTTGTTAACTGGTTGATTGGCCATGTATCACGCATACGGACCACACAAATGGAGTTAGAGTGCTGAAATTTTCAACATTTATTCCTCGTCTAAGAAAAACGATTTAAAAAAAAAAATTCCATCATCAAATAGGTTTTTAGTTGGAGGATCAATTTGCAATGTAAGTCTAAGCTAAACTGATCCCTTTGTGTCCACGTTTATTTTTGAAAAATGCAGACTTGTTTTTAGTGATCATGGCCTAGCAAAAGGCGAGTGAAGTAACATGCATAGCTAGGGGTTCACTCCTTTTTACAATTTCATCATCATCATCATTATTGGAAGAGGTACCGGGTTCTATCTTTTTATATATGTGCATGTGTCTATACGATTATGTGTTTGCTTCTCCCTTTGCTTGTCTGTTTGTTTAAGTGTTCCTGGCCATACCGTTTTGTCTACTGACTTGAAAATTGGCAGCAGTATTCCACTGGACACCTTCTAAAAATGCTTTTATATCTATTTTAGGAAAAAAGCTTTTCTGGTCCTTTGGGACCATATTCTGATGGGAATATTAATTTTTTGTGCGTTCAGATGCTCTTGGCCGTACCGTTTGGTGTAATTTCTGGGATGTAGAGCCTTGTGCATCGTCATAACTTTCCTAGTTTAGCAGTCCATTGATTGTAGATCATCCTTTGTCCATCGAAGAAATGGACCTGTGTATCTTACTATCGATACTGCCCATGTGTTCATCCCTTTTATCAGATTTCTATTATTTAGTTTAGTCTCCAACATCTTTCTTATCCTTCGAAGGTATTCTTTTTGAAATTTTTCTCTTTAATTTCTTCTTGTGTTACTGTGTCATATTCGAGAGACCCTAGGTATGTACATCGATTCTCTGCAGCAAATGCTCTAATTTTGTTGTTGTCTGGTAATTCGATTCCTTCCGTCGCTATAAATGCATTACCATTAGTGCGCATTTTTCAATTCCGAATTCCATTCCAATGTCATTGCTGTATTCTTTCTACTTTGTTGAACAACATTTTGAGTCTTTTCACATAACTTTATGTCATCTATGTACATGGGCTGGTCGACTTTCCCCTTCGTTTTTGAGAATTGGTATCCTGTGCTGCTTAGTGATATCATGGTTTCGAACAAATAGTGGTGGGGACATCGAGCGTCCCAGAAAGTTGTTTATTATTATTATTATTATTATTATTATTATTATTATTATTATTATTATTATTATCATTTCGTTGGCATTTTGTATCGTTGACCTGTACTTGCCTTAAATCAAGCCATCTGGAATTGGATTGAGAAATATCTCAAGAGGAATGAATACTCAATGCCTGGGAAACCCTCAGTTAATTATAAGACTGATGGATATATTTAATTTTACTGCGACATCTTGTGTGTTGGGAGGTAAGTGGATGCGTGCATGCCAATGGTTGGATTTGTGCATGGGGGTGTGGTTAGCTGGGTGTGTATTTTTGTGTATATGCCTGTTTCTGTATCCGTGTATTAGTGTCTGTATTTGTGTGTGTACGTCTCTGTCTATGTTTGTTTCTATGTGCATATTTCTGTGTGTGTGTGTATGCGTGTGTTTGTGCTTGTGAATGTTTCTGTATGTGTCTGTGTATGTTTGTCTGTGTGTGCATATTTCTGTGTGTGTACGCCTGTGTTTGTGCTTGTGAATATTTCCGTATGTGTGTGTGTTTGTTACCATATCTATGAGTAGAGTGTTTATGAGTATATGTGTGTATATATATGGGTGTGTTTCTGTATGGTGAGGTGTTTGGTTGGGTATGTGACAGGTGTTTGTGTGTGTCATAGTGTGTATTTTTGTGTACGCGTTTCTATGCCTCTCAGTGTGTGTACGTGCATCTGTTTGTTACTGTGTCTGTGTGGAGGGAGTGTATATATGTGAGTGTGTGTGCGTGTGTGTGCGCGTGTGTGTGTGTGTGTTTGCACGTACGTTCGCTTCTACTCAGCTTAGTTCACTGTACCCTGTTGTAATTCAATATTGCGACCAATAATAACGACTTGACATTCTATATAAAAGCAATAAAGTCAGCGATGCTTGTTACAACTGGGTGGGTGGCTTAGGAAGTTGTTTTGGCTGGAGGTGTGCATTAAAAAATGAAAACAGAATTAAAATCTCAGAAGGGCTTGTCGGAAAAAACACAAAGAAGCAATGATATTACAACAACAAACACGAACACGCACGTATATATATATATATATATATATATATATATATATATATATATATATATATATATATCGTCTTGAAAGCTAAAAATTCAAAAAAATGTATGTCATTTCTGTCAGTAATTTCCCAATATCTGTTAATATAATTTATGTAAGTTTCTTCTACGTTTTTTTTTTAATGTTTTACATAGTATTTGATATCATGGTACTATGTGTGAATTTTTCTTGTTGGGATCATCAGTTGTTTAGCATGTAACAGTTTCGGGGATTTAAAAACAAAACATTGACTCCCCAGCAATTTTGATCGAGCACAACTTCCCCTTAAGCTATGATTTCAATGTGTAGCTCATATATATATATATATATATATATATATATATATTGAGCACTCTCTAAGTGAGGTAACTCGTCCATTGTAAGCTTATACAATGCTCTTCCAACATGGAATGGAGCACTCTGGTGGATGAGGAACATATACAATAAATTTGAATTTAAGCAACATATTTATGTCACTTAAATTCAACCGCACTGACCGTCCAGTTCCGTGGAGTAGAGGGAGGATACCAACCTCCGGGTCTGAAGCTAAGGATTTGATCCTGCCTCGTGGTACTGGATGGGATAACAGTCTATAGCCCTACTGAAGAGTTGTTATTCAACGAAACAGCCGTCTGTGGATTGTTTGTGTGTGTGTGTGTGTGTGTATATATATATATATATATATATATATATATCGCTTCATCCACTTTTCGAAAGTTTGCTTTGAGCCACAAAATAGCGCTCAGCGTTTGTTTTGCTGCTTACTGTTACATAGAGACAATTTTATGTCAAGATATCTGATGATGGGGCAAAGCACTAGGAAAAGTGAATTCATGTCTTTCCCAAGAGCCTCATCTTGACTTCCCACGGGCATCAGTGTTGAATGAACAAATACAGGCCCAGCCAAAATCCCAATTATATACCTCAATTTAATTATACGGTTAATGCACCACTCGAACTAGACAACGTAAATAGAAAATAAACAATTAAAGAAAATGGGGCTGCTGCAGGAATATGTAATAACGCATATAAGTACATAATATAACTATGTAATATAATGCAATTTATAATCATTCTATCAGAACATATACAACTATTTTTTAATACATAACTGTCGCGTTCAAAAGAAACGAATAGGCCTGGAATAAGTGTGATGAAAACACTTATTTGAGCCGTTGTATCACCGGCAGCTGTTTAGCCCAATGTTACCCGCAACGTTACGTTGAAGCGGCTCCCCTAACGGTCGCAGGTTCGTTTCCTGCAGTAGCCCCATTTTTTTTTCAATTGTTTAAACTATTTACGTTGTCTAGTTCGAGTGGTACGTCAACTGTGTAACGGCGGGTGATCATTTCAAATAAGAGTTTGTACATAATATAATGCAATTCATAACCATTCTGTCGGATCGCATGTATCCGTTTCTTAATACATAAATGTTGCGTTGGAAAGAAACAAATAGACAGAGAATAATCAAGATGGTAATTAGGGGTGAAAACAGTTATTCTATGTAATGAATAAAAAAATCATAAAAGTATTTGTTAGTATAGATATATTCACGTATAAGAATGAACTAAGAGTATCTGTGAGATAAATTTTGTGGTTATATAAAGCTTGTCTCTTTAGCCCAGTCGGTACGACACTAGCTTACAAATCACTTGTTCGTGATAGGGTTAATTTTATAGATGTATTTATTTTTTCGGAAAAAAAACCCTGCGTTTTTTTGTTTTTTTTTACGTAGATGTGGAAAACAATAGTCCAAACAAGAATATAAATGGAAAGAAACACTCTATCAGTCTTTTAATGTCCGTCGTTGGATATAGACCTTTCCCAGAATCCGCCACATTTCTCTATCATGGGCGTCGTGGAGCCAGTATTTTCTGAATTTGTCCAGTTCACCTCCCCATCTTGTATTTTGTCGACCTTCGTTTTGCATGTGGTCTCTGGGGATCCTTGTTGTGAGTCCGAATGTCCAGCGGTTATCTTTCAGTCTCGCAACGTGGCCTGCCCATTGCCATTTAAGTTTTTCAATAGATTCTATGATGTCTCTGACCTCCGTTTTTTTCCTGGTATACTGTGCTGTCTTGTGATTTCTCCATGTAAGGTTGAGCATGATTCTCTCATGCACGCGTTGCATGCTTCTCAGTTTGTGGGTCTGTCTCTTGGTTAGGTTCCATGTTTCAGCTCCATGGGTGACCAGCGGGAGAATTCATTGGTTGTATAATCTTCTTTTTAGGATTATTGGGATCATCTGGTTTTTGAAAGTTGAGCTTGCTCTGTCGAAGGCTTGCCATCTTAGAGTGATTCTTCGCTTGATTTCCTCTTCATTTGAGGATCTCATGAAGATTTATCCCAGGTAGATGTAGTGGTCTACCTTGCCGAGTTTTACATCTTGGATCTTGAAAATTATGTTCTTATCCTCAATGCGACTGTTGTATATGATTTTCGTTTTCTGAAGTTCATGTGCAGGCCAACTTTCTTGCTTTCTTCGTTTAGTTCACCTAGAATTAGTTGGACGTCGTGTAGGTAGTTGGAGGTCGTGCTTCAAATATCAAATATAAAATATTTATCCAAGACAATAAGTTGTTTTCCAGAAAATTAATTACTTGATTAACGCATCTATGTTACAAGACTGCATATATCTATACGTATATATGAATTATAAATTGCATTATATTATATATAAACTTATCTGAAATGATTTCCCGTCTTTACACGGTTAATATATCATTCAATTTAGAAAACGGGAATAGAATAAACAATAGCATTATATTATATAGAAACTTATCTGAAATTGAATGATATATTAACAGTGTAACGACGGGAAAACATTCCAGATAAGTTTCTATATAATATAACGCAATTTATAATTCATTCTGTCGGACTAAATATGTTCATTCCTTAAATACATATGCATACATCTATTGACGCACAATAGATTCGAACAGCTGCAAGATTAGAACGAAGTTGAAATCTTCCACCAAAACTATCCGCATAGGTTACTTCATTATGTAAGGTTTTGTGTGGACTTATGTCTTCATCTTGGTTCATTTTTTTAACACAACGTTCTAACTGAAAAGATGATACAAGTCCTCACAAAACTTTACATAATAGTATTTCCTCGTTTAAAAAAGACAGACAATAGGTTACTTCAGTTTTCAAGTTAGTCGAGTCGGCTCTCTATGTATGGATGTATGTATGTATGGATCTTGAATGTTGAAAATTTTAGCATTACTCCTTATTACATAAAGAAAAAAAACGTTGTTTTTTTTAAAATTCAATTTGCCATGTAAGTTTTTGCTAAATTGATGTCGTAGTTTGAATTCGGTGGGATTCACGGTTGTTTTAAAAAAAAATTCAGACGGTTTTTTTAGCCACCACAGCACAATAAAAAGGCAAGAAAAGTAACTTATTTGTTGATCACCCCTTCTTCCAATATTATGATTGATTATCCCAACACAGTACGCTGCCATAAGACATTGGTCACATGACAGTTTATATTGAGTGATTAACCTTTATTGTTTCTTTTATCAAGTGATGGTTTCTCTTTGGTAAACTTGGTCAAGTCTGACACAAGGCCACACACAGGGAGCACGAGTGAAGATCTAACGCATTACAGTAGTGATAGACTACGAGACTTGCTTGTTCGCCACTACTCCACACAAAAGCCTACATCATTGATATTTACTAAATTTACTTTCATTTGGCACAATGCCACGAGTGCTGAGCGCCCAGTGAGGATTGACTTCATTACAATAATGATCTGCATGAGTAAACTGCTCACGTGAAGCTGCTTACAAGGACGTGTTTAGTATTTATTTATTTATTGCGCCTCCTTGGGCATCTCCAACTATACACAATATTCATACATCAACTTCAAAACAAATACAAAATTTACAATAACATATTCAATGTACATAAGTACAAACAAAATCAACAAATTAACACAATTCGCAGATTACACTCTCTTAAGAATCTCATCAGACAGATTCCAAAGATATGTTTGAAAACTCATGCTCTTTCTATAATTTCTAAACTTATCTAAATTATTTTTTAAAAACTCTGCATACTATTGTTATTTCTAATACGACTAGGCAACCTATTCAACAAAATATATTAATCTATTAGAAAATACTCACCAAGTAGTAATGGTTCGTGACACTAGCTTGTTAAGCATTGCTCCGTGGCATACAGACGAATAGATATTTACAAAGCTTAACCTAGGTTGGCACAAGGCCACAACAATTGGGCACCCAGTGAGGATCACATTCACTACATTACGCACTGTCCTCGTGTTATAAGTGTGGCTCAGCAAGCGCTTAATGTTTTTTAAATGAGAAACTCTTCCACTTGATACGTCCAGATTATCACAGTTACTTTCAGACAATCGCCAACTTTGTTTCATGAAATGCTCCTTGCCTTGTCAGCAATTCTGATAATCCCTTAAAGAATTCATCGAATCAATAATAGAATCGTTCTGGGATGGCTGACCATAATTGGAGAGTATTACACCTGAAGAAGGTCGTAGAATTGATCGCCAGAAACTTCGTGTTTACACTACGAAAACGAGAAAGGATTTCACTCATCCGAAAAACTTTTTGTTCTTCTATGATGAGATGCACTATTTTGCTGAAAAGTGGAGTAAGATCATAGAAAGCCAGGGAAAGTAGTTCCATTAATGAATAATGATGTGATGAATTTATATGAATTGAAGGTTTTGTGAAAAACAACTGGAAACTCTTGCATCGATCTAATATGATGGAATAGACAATTTAGCTGATCGATTGAGTGAAGTCAAAGGAGGTCAGAAAATATACTCTGGTGACAGAATAATGATGCAATGAATTTATGTGAATAGAACATTATGTTACAAAATTCAGGAAATCTTTCTATTCGCCTACCAAAACTCTTGGATCAAATCTCTCAGAAAGCTTGAAAGCAATAGTTCCTGTGCTTTGGCAATATAGTGACAATTTTTTCGTCTCTTTTTCAGTTTAGTGCAAAGGTTCTCAACCTGGGGTTCGCGGAACCCCAGAGGTCTACAAAAACGTTACTGGAAGTCCATAAGCTTGTTGAAAAGGCAAACTTTTCAAAGACCTGGGGTCCGTGGGAAATTTCTAATAAAAGGAGTCCTTGATAATGAAAGAGTTGAGCACCACTGGCTTAAGTTTATTTTTCCTTTTCTTGGATTGAATGCGGTCACCCAAGAGGAATTTTCAGTTTTTTTTTTTTTTGTTAAATTGCAGTTATTAACTTTCTCTCAACGAACATTGTCGGAATTCTCCATTGTTTATATATTAAACCCTATGTAATCTTGAAATTAGATATTCCTGAACTTGAATATAAAGATTTACCTACCCTCCTTCGCCCCTCTCTCTCTACCATCAATTCTCTCTCCTTCTCTCTGTCACCTTCTCTCTCTCTCTCTCTCTCTCTATATATATATATATATATATGTGTGTGTGTGTGTGTATGTGTCCTTACATATAAAGGTGGGGTGTTCTAGTTCGGACACATACAAGCGTACATAGAGTCAATGTATGTCCTAAAATGAAAACATAATGTCCCAAGGGTTGGGGTTAAGGCAGAAAAATGTATTAAAACACAAAGTAAAGCTTGTTTTATTCTCCACTATACTCTTTATTAACACAAACGAAAAGAACTGGCTTCCTCAAGTGGAAGCGTCCACTGTTTTTCTTTGTTGACTCAAGTTCACATCAAAGACTGAAAAACAAAATAAAATGTTCAAAGCAATAAAATGAAATAATAAAAACGGAAGGTAAGTAGTTGAACAGAAAAATAACACAAGAACCATAAGTTCAACAATACGTCCATATCTGGGATTTCCGATTTCAAACAGGTTCTAAACGTAGTAGTAGTATTAGGAGGAGGAGGAGGAGAAAGAAGAGGAAAGTTAGGACGGTTCACCCGAAAATCTGGTCATTAAAAAAACAATTTGTAAGCATAAATTAAAGTAAGAGCATAATTTTTGCCAGTAATTATTTCCGGTGTTTTAGTGTGTGTTTATTTTGTAGTGAGCGAGAAATTGAAAAGTTTAGCCTATTTTAGCCATTTTTGAAAACAGTTTTAGCTATTGATAACTAGCAATACTTGGCAACAACAACAAGAAAAAAAAACGCTTGATACGGCATAGATGGTCTTTTATTGACGTAACACATTGTCTTCCTTCCTCTTTCTATTGTTTACAATAACGGAATCTACCGACTGAAAAGCGTCTTGTAGAGATGTAGGGACCCATATAAAAAAAAACGAGAATAAATCAGTATATATCAGTAGAGGCCAAGCAGTTAGCCGACTTGTTGGCTTTGAAGTTAGCAGACTGGGAGATGACATTCAGCGAACAGAGTTCAAAGTCCGGAGTAGATAGTTAGTGTTTACTTTGCGTTAAAGCTTTTGGGAAATACATAAATCTAACGTTCCCAGAATGCAAGGTCGGAGATAACTCCTATCTGCTGGAGAAAATGGACAATACCATACAACTGCCATGACTCAGAGTACCTTGAATGATACCCAGATAATCTACTTCCTTTTACGATAGATACAATCTGTAGTTCACGTAGATATATACAATAAAAAAATCGGTGAGAATGTTAAAGAAAATTTGACACTAAATACAAACCGTCAGGTGACCAAGTTTCGTGATGGGGATGATCAATTAAAAAAATTGAGAAAAGGTTGATTAATGAATAAGATACTTCTCTTGACTTTATTTGAACAATGGTCACCACAAAGTAAGAATTTAAAAAAAAGCAAAAAAACAACAAAAAACAAAAACAAAAAACAAACACTGAATGCTACCGGTCACAAATTAAGGGGTCAAATCGGCATGAACTTACATCGTCAATTGAACCCCGACTAAAAACCTGTTAAGGAGGGGAAACTTTTTTCTTTCGGACATAATAAGGAGTAAATGCTTTAGTCATCAGCCCTCTAGCTCCATTGCTGTGGCATGTACGCGTGATAGATACATAGCCAGACAGACAAACTAGCTGGAAAACTGAGGAAAATCTATGTTGACTGTTGGAGTGACGGTTATAGATCGAACTGATCGTTCGAAGTGATCAAAGCCTTCGGACCATGATTATTGCAGAAATGGAACTGACCCTAAAAGACACGGTCTTTGACGTTGGTGTCCACAGCGTTAATCATCGACATTCTCTCAGCCATAACAAAATCGAACACACCTGCCCGTGACATGTATTTTTTTTTTAATAAAATTCGCTTAGGACATGGAGGATTCAGAAGTTGTTTTGTTCAAATTCACCAAAAATTTCAGGTTGATGCATTGATTTATTTTTGAACTGAATATCCCCAAGACACGTCAGGAAAAAAAAATTGTCTACTTCAAGGGATCAGTCTCCGTTCTGTCTCTATACATAATGAAACTTCCCCTCCAGGACGAAGCTTATGGAGATCCTGTCGTCAGAAGCCCATTCTCGGCCATGCTGATGTATTCCAGTGGAAAGGGGAGAGTAATACCCCCAGATTGGCTGCAGGCACTCCCGGAAGGACCCCAGATTGGGTGTCAAGCCGACTGCCTTGAGAGGGCTTCAATGTCTGGTTTTGAAAACAGAGTTGTCCACCTCCTTGACTGGTTGCCTTCCCGTGAATCTCATTTGCGCAACCATTTTGCCCAGAGCTAAGATGAGGAGAGATGGGTTTATGACTTTCCCAAGGGCATTTAAGTGCGGTGAAAAATAACCACCCCTGACCAATTTTTGAATCCATGTCGCCGATTCCATTAGTCCGTGACGTTATCGACTACGCCAGTCGTACCTCCTTCGAGGGATGCGTTTCAGCGAACCGAAGCTGCGAGCAGATTGATACTGCGAGGACTTATTTACACTCACTCATTGGTCAATGTTTACCACGTGATTCACGTGCTGGCGCTCTGCAGTTCGTCTTACATAAACCCAGACTTGTTATTCAATAGCCACACCTCGTGTGTAAGAGCGGAAGTCTTTACACAGTGACTTTGTGAGTTTTCGGCTGTCTCTGACAGATGCAGGGAATGAAGTTGCTACTTGCTTATATAACCTTTCTCAAATATACATTTTACCTACACGAATCTCTTCCCCACTCTCTGTCTCTCTCACTCTCTCTCTCTTTTCCATGACGCGTCCACTTGCCACTACTCATGCCCTGACGTCATCACGTGATCGTAGGTGTACCAAAATAGATCACGACACTCACTGCTGATACCACAGTCAAATTCTTTGAAAGTTTTATTCATCTCATTTTATTTATTTATTCATTTTTGGTTTTACTTACATTCAACCTTATACGTATACGTGTAACACAGGATCGGCGAAATTACCTAATTGGCGAAATTCTAACTACTTTTTTTTTTTCGCGACAATAAACAAGTGCGTAGTTTCAATTTGACCTAACGTTCATTCAATCAAAACAAGAATACAAAACAACTATTCTCACGATCAAAAGTTTGTAAAGTAGATATTTTTTTACAGAAATAAACACGTAGTTTTATTTTGATCAAACGTTCATTTAATAAAAACAAGGATATTGAGCAAGCCCCCCCCCCTTTTTTTACAGATGTTTGGGAAATCAAACTTTTCTGACAAACATGCATAGTTTCAACAGTTTTTTACAAAAAATATATTGATACTTAGTTTTGTTAAATTAATCAAAACAAGGGTATAAAACTATTTTCTATGATTAGAAACTTATGTTCTCGAAGTGAAATCAAACTTTTTTAAAATGAAAAATAAATAAATTTCGCCATTTAGACGATTTCACTGACACGGTGTAACACACACACACACACACACACACCCACACACACACACGAGCACCCCCACACTCATACACACGTAGTCATCTTCCTGCGTATATGAACATCTGAAATGTTATCCACTCAAATAAGGAAAGACGTTTACCCCAAAGTCTTCCAAGATAAATGAACACACAAAAGTGTCCCAGTTTTTCTCACTCAAAACTGTAAACATTATTTTTGCATCTGGCAGGATGCTTATATACACAGAGTTGCACATTTTAGGGTGCACCCTGTTTTGTTTTTTTTAATCTTCCAGTTTGTTCACTTATTTTCTTTGTTCTTATTTTCTGTTTTTCTATCTCTAACCTCTCATTCTCTTTCGATCTTTCTTTCTGTCTCTATTTCTTTGTCTTTCTGTCTTTCTCTACGTCTTCCTAACTTTCTTACTCAATATCTATTTATTTTTCTATCTCTCGCTCCCCCTTTCTATTTTTCTTTCTTTTGTATTTCTTTCTTTCTCAATCTCTGCTCCCTTTTCTATGTCTTTCTATCCTTCTATCTTATCTTGCTATAGTTCCTTCTTTTTTCCTTTCTTTATTTTTCTTCCTTCATTTCTTTCTTCATTCGTTTCTCTCTGTCATCCTTCGTTTTTTCCTTTCTCTATCCTTTCTCTCTTTTTCCCTTTCTTTCATTTCTTCCGTCCTTCTTTCTCTTTTTCGTCCTTTCTCTATCTATTTCTTTTTCTATAATTTTCTTTATTTCTTCCTTTCTCTCCTTTTCTGTCTTCCTTTCTATTTCTATATCCTTTTTCTCCTTCTCTTTCTTTTTTCTTTCTTTCTTTCTTTCTTTCTTTCTTTCTTTCTTTCTTTCTTTCTTTCTGTCATTTTTATCCACCCCCAAAATATCTATAGACATTTTGGCAGAAATCAATTGAAATTTCGGCGAATCACGCCCATCTCAGTATTTCTCGTGAAAAAACAAACACACGTAATCTCCTTGTGAAAGCGGATATGCCTCCACCAAATGACCAGTTTCCTATCTTCTAAAGAGACCGGCAATAACTGGTAAATGATTCACCAAAGGGTGAATGAAATAATTTTGACGGTGAATGAAATTATTTGACAGAGTACGAAGCTCTTAAAATTTAAACATTCGCCTCGTGTAATTTCTTGGAAACTAATTTTCTGAAAAAATCAGTTAGTTCTCGACAACATCGTTGTTCATTGCAATGAAAACAAGTCTGTTTCAGTCGTTCTTAGGACGTAATTAACTGTCATACGTATGTGCATAGAATACAGTGCTTTTCCTTTCACTTCGTCGTACTTTGTTCACCAGACACAATGAAACAACGAGTTTTCATGAAAAAAGAAGAGATCAAGCGAAAAATCACTCTCAGATGGCAAACCTTCAGTAGGGTAAGAAGAAGAAAGTCCCTTTAGTCTTAAAAAGAAGAGCATACAACCAATGCATCCTCCCGATAGTCACCTATAGAGCTGAAACAAGGAAATTAAACCAGAGGCTGACCCCCAAACTGAGAAGTGTCCACATGAAATAATCATGCTCAACCTTATATGGTGAGATAAAAAGACAGCACCGTATATTAGGGGAAGAAAAAGAGTCCGAAACGTTACAGAAACCATTCAGAAACTCAAATGGCAGTGGGCTAGCCATGTTGCACGAATGGTAGACAACCGATGGATTATAAAAAGGGGATCCTCGGAGATCAAATGCGGAACCGAGGCTGGCAGAATATAAGATAGTGGAACAAACTGGACAAGTTCAGAAAATATTGGCTCTGCGACGCCCACGATAGAGAGATGTGGCGAATCCTAGGTATAAAAAGTTTTTTTTCATCTTTTTATTCTGAAGTATATGAACTCTAAAGCATGTATTTAAAAAGTGTTCAGTTAATGTATTCTCTCCCTCTCTCACTCTCTCTCCCTTTCTCTCTCTCTCTCTCTCTCTCTTATATATATATATTAAACATACTACCACAAAGTATGACAGTTTATGACGTCCTAAGAACGATCGAAACAGACTTGTTCTCATTGTAATTGACAACGATGTTGTCGAGAACTAACTGATATTTTGACGGAATTAGTTTCCAAGGGATCATGCAAGGCGAATGTTTGAATTTTAAGAGCTTCATTCACCGTCAAATAATTTTATTCACCGTCAACATCCTACGACAAAATAAAAAGAAAAGCACTGTATTTTACACATACAGATAGGCCAGTTGATTACGTCTTAAGAACGATTGAAACAGACTTCTTTTTATAGGAATTGTCAAAGATGTTTTCGAGAACTAACTGATGTTTTGAGGGAATTAGTTTCCAAGAAATTACGAGAGGCGAACGTTTAAATTCTAAGAACTTCATACAATGTCAAATAATTTTATTCACCATCAAAATTATTTCATTCACCATTTTCCAGTTAATGCCGATCCCTTCAGATGATAGGAAACTGGTCATTTGGTTGAGGAATTTCCATTTTCACACGGAGATTATGTATGTTTGCTTTTTCACGAGATATAGCGTGATTTGACGAGAGTTCTTGAGTATCTATTGATAGTTTTAGGGGCGGATGAAAAAGAGAAGAAGAAAGAAAGACTAAGGACACAAACTAACGACTAATTTATCTTAAACCTACATTGCATAGCAAACCCCCTGACTAGAAAAAAAAACTCTCTAGGAGCAGGATGAAAGAACCCCCCCCCCCGCAAAAAAAAAACGAAAAATGAAACAAAAACAAAATACGTTCCCACAAATCATAAAGGAGAGTGTGTGTGCAAAATTTCAAGTTTTTACTATGAATGGTCAAGGATGAGCAGAGTTTGGATAGATACATGGATAGATGGATATAAATACCAGAACGCAAGAATAACTTGAATCCATCAACAGTGATTAAACCGGTCTGCTGTGGGTAGTATTGATTAAAAATCATGAGCTTGTAAAATAGTTAAAGAAGCAGTGCGCTACATCAGCAAAGTTGAGCAGCGATGAGTGTTGAGTATTTGAATGGGTGACCATTAAAGAACAGCAGGCACTGTAAGCCACTTGAGGTCTGCATTCCAGACTGAGCAAAGACCAGTGAATAACAACGTTTATAAATTGTAACTTTTTAACAATTGGTCACTTATCAATTCTTTTGTTTACTTACGATAAGCAGGGCCGGAGGCAAAAAGCGCCCCGAGCTCCCCCCCCCCATGAAGATGTTATCATTTTTTTAAAAGGGCCTTTGATAGGAAAAAATGAATAATTACCGCTCGGAATTCGTTTCATTATCACACCTTATCACAAATTGTTTTAAATAAATAGAACTCCTGCTTGTAAATTGAGTCCCCAGTAATATGGGTTACGAATATAAAGTTGTCTCACCTAAAAATCAACTTCGAGTTTTCGCAGTCAGAAATTCATATATATATATATATATATATATATATATATATATATATATATATATATATATATATATATATATATGTCATTCAACTTTTTTATGTATGCATAAATTGTCAGTTCCAATCACATGCAATAAACGAACTTGAAACTGTAAAATTCGTGATTTGCCGGGTATTTTAATTTTCTGTGTACCAGGGGCCCACCGAAACTGGAGAGCCCCGGGGTCCCAAAGTCTTAACTGTTGGTGCTAACTATACTGTAGCTTTGACCCAGACTAATCTAGCAAGAATCTGTTAAATTACCTCCCGTAGCATGATGACAAACATATCTCTTGAGTTCAGGATTGCTTGATGTAGGAATTTGGGATATACCATCAATCATAACTATTACAACATGCCGGTCTGCTGCAGGGTCAAACTACTTTTATTCCGACTGAAAATGATTACCTTTTGTATTGTAAAAATAATAATTGAAAAAAATACGAAAATATGTTT
This sequence comes from Thysanoteuthis rhombus, assembly GCA_963457665.1. Classification (NCBI taxonomy): domain Eukaryota; kingdom Metazoa; phylum Mollusca; class Cephalopoda; order Oegopsida; family Thysanoteuthidae; genus Thysanoteuthis; species Thysanoteuthis major. Next base: position 5,545,307 of record OY735231.1, read on the forward strand.
TTTTAAAAATTTTTTTAGTATAAATGTATTTTCATTAAGATGAAATAAGCCCTAACGTATTTCTAACACGTATTTGCAAAGCTATCTGAGACTTCTCAGTTTTGTCCGGTCACTAGGCGACTCACCTTAACGATCTCTTGGTTGAGATTTCAAATCACGTGTAGGAAATGCTGATTTTATTTATACGTTTGGTTTTCACGTACCGGAACAGACAAGCAGCGAAGAGTTAACTACCCTGAGTAAGGTAAGTATTCTACCTCTTTTCTTGTTATTGTTGTCACGTTAAGAAGACGAAGTCAGTTCCAGAGAATGAATCAGTCACTTCCATGGTGTAAAAGATCTTAACACCATAGAGAACAGATGGGTGCATATTAAGACCAAACTTGTTGGGAGAAAATTTAGGAACGCTGACCAGCAGTGGGAATCAGTGAGAGATAAATGGACACCATATTGCTGAAGCACATAGTAAACTACCGGACAGCTTGACCAAACGGCTCAGCTTTCTGAAGAACAACAAGGGAAAAGCTATCCCGTACTGAATTGTACTCTACATTCAAACATAGAATGCACTGTTGTATAACGTTGTCGAATGTTTCACTTATAATTGATAGAATAAATGAGTAATTGAAAAAAAAAAAGAAAAAGAAAGGATAAATAAAAGCTAGGCTTATTTTGCTTCGGCGAGTTCTTTAGTTTGAGACATCCAACTCTAATTGTCTTTTGTAGAAAGGAATGTTTCTGACATAACCGAGAAAGAGTTGTTCCTGTATAAAACTCTGCCTTATCAGTTGCCGTAAAAGGAAGTTATTTATGGGTCGAAGGGCCAGTGAGAATTTGAGCGTTCTGGTTAGCGATAAGTAGAGCTGCCGTCGGGGGTGGAGATATACTAATCGGGAAGAAGAAGAAGAAGAAGAAGAAGAAGAAGAAGAAGAAGAAGAAGAAGAAGAAGAAGAAGAAGAAGACGTCATCTTCAAGAAAATAACACACATTCAAAACACGTGCACTCGAATTGATGTGACCTTACCTTAAAGGTAGTATTCTTCCCAACTCCCCAAAATACTAGTCCAGTATGAGACTTTTGCCCCAGGCAGTTCACCGAAGCAAATTCGCCACCGACACCAATGTGCCTCGTGGCTGAGATAGTTGCGTATCACTCACCGGTAGCGTTCAGACCAAAGTTTGAAAAGAACAGGATCTCGAATGCTGATTTATAAGGCCAACTTGCTCTCCCAATTTAGACTATCTAACCAACCGCTACTCCCGAACAAGATACATTGATAGATACAGTGTTGCCCATTAATGAGTACAAATCTAACAAGTTTTTGGGGTTTGTTTTTACAGGAACTCAATTTTCTTGTAAGCTAAACATAGTGGGATTTTATTATTTTTAGCGGAACATTACACAATCAAAACAGATATTATCAAGTATTATCTCTCATCAAACTCTGCAGCATTGCCAGAATATGAATATGTTGCCGTCCAAAAATGAGTGCACTTCTATGAAAAAAGGTTTATTTAAAATCAATAGTTTGGTCATAAATAATACCTGCTAAAATTTGTTTTGATTGTGTGATGTTCTACTTTGAATAATAAGATCCTGCTATGGTTGGTTTAGATGAAAATTAACTTCCTATAAAAATATGGTACAGTCTACTCATTTATGGCTGATGTTGTATTTGTTAGACTTACCTTAGTCAGACACAAGGCTACATGTGTGGAGCACCTGTGAGGACACTAAATAAACTAAGGAACTGATCTGTTAGACGAGCTTCCTACTTTTACGCCAACCTTCCGACTGGCGTGGGACTGTTAGTCTAGAAAATCAGATTTCAAAATCTTGGCTATTACTAGTGGGAAAATTTCAACTACCTGCAAAGCAGGCCACAAGAAATCTCCTCCTCGCCTATACTCTTGGACAGAGAAAATGAACTAAGCACTTTCTTTCATGTAACAGATCTCAACACCATACAGAACAGATGGGTGCATATTGAGGCCAAACTGGTTGGCAGGAAATTCGGGAACACTGACCAGCTGTGGGAAGCAGTCAGAAATGAATGGAACCATATTGCACAATACATTGTAAACAACTATCGGACAGCTTGACCAAACAGCTTAAATTTTTGAAGGAAAGCAAAGGAAAAGCAACGCCAAAGTAAAACATACTCTGCACACAAACTCTGTTGTATAATATTGTCGAATATTCCATTCATAATTGTTAGAATGCGAGAGTAATTCCAAAGAATTTTATTAAAAAAAAAGTCTTGGCTCATTCTTTACCAGGGATTATACGAAGAAATGAATAACGTTATTACAAATCGGTCACTCAAAAATACGAATTAGAAATACGAAACTGCCACAAAAAATGTCAAGATGTTTTTTTTTCAGTTTTTCCGATGGTCTGGTCGGGTATGGTTGTATTTACCGCGCGTACAGGCCACACCGATGAAGTGAGAAAGCTGAAAATTTAAACATCTACTTCTTATGAACTGAAGAAAAACAAATTTCATACACAACGAATACGTTGAAGACAGAGACACAACGATCAAAACTGAAGACGCAGAACTGGAGAAAGTAGACCACTACATCTACCTAGGACAACAAATATCCATGAAATCCTAGAAAGAAGAAATCGAACAAAGAATCACACTAGGTTTGCAAGTTTTCGACAAGGCAAACTTAATTTTCAAGAACAAGAAAATTTCGCTAGAGTTAAAAAGAAGGGTATACAACCAATACATCCTAATGATAGTCACCTATTGAGTTGAAACATGGACTAAAATACGGACCCTTAAACTGAGAACCATGCAACGTGCACACCAGAGAATCACTTCGATTTGCAGTGTACTTTTATGCTAAATGAAGTAGGTATTATTAACCATCAACCAAAACTCTCAACCTAGGTTTCTTTAGTTGTTAAGGGATTCTGACTGGCTGGCTGGCTGGTTGGCTAACTGACTATATATATATATATATATATATATATATATATATATATATATATATATATAAGTATGCATGTATATGCCACGTGTACAGGTCACACCAATGAAGCCAGTGAGCTGAAGATTTGAATATTCTCTCCTTTTTATGCTTATGAAAAACTTTTTTTCTTTTTACCCAACCAATAACATTTTAGTTTTTCGAAGTTGGGAGTCCAGAGCTGCCGATTAGTTTTTAAAAAAAAAGAAAGTTTCTGAATTTGGGAGTGATAACCACCGTCGACAAATTTTTAAAAAATGTCTAAATTTCAACCCTGCCAATTGTCCTGCTACTTGCACATAGCTGGGCGGAGAAAAAGTTTCATACTACCTCAAGAGCATTAGTGCGAAGTGAACACAACCTGTCCTAGTTGTGGTTCGAACTCAATTCACCAATTCCATTCTCGCTGCCTTCATCCTTTAGACCAAACTATACCTTACTCGTTGATATATTCACCAGATCAGAATTATTGCAGTAAAAACCAGGTAGACTAGCCTTTGTGACACGATGATGGCGGTGATGAAGTCCCTTCCGGTCTGCTCTGTCAACCATTTCGAATTTGCTGAAAAGCCTCGTTCTCGGATTGTTGATGCATTTCCAAACTATCTTGGCAAGGTGTCGGAGAGCTTTGCGACTGGAGATCGGTGAGCGGCAAAAGTGTTGGCATTATGCCTTGGAACAAATTTATATCACTTGGCTATAGCCGGGAGAGGGGAACCGTGAGCGCTTATTTAAAAATAAAAAGGTCTGATCTAACAAGAACAACATTCGATTTGTGCGGAGTGGAACAAGGACGAGTGTACTTACTCCGGGATGGTGTGGTGAAATACAATAGAACCCTCGCTATAACGAATTTTGGCTCGTGAATCCATCCGAACTGACTTTGGATTTACCGAACAAAGTCCGAGAAATGCGGTAAGTAATCGGAGATCGAGCGCATGCCAAGATTGATGGGATATGTTGTCACGGAATGGTTATTGCATCCATGGTAAGGTCGAAGATAGAAAGAGGAGCAACTGAACTGCATTGGAATTTAGCGAACGATGTTCGTTAAATACAGCAAACTACTGAACTTCTCATTTACTGAATGATGGGCAGCCACCAGGTTTGAAAAACGTTCGGCTTTAACGAACACTCTCCCCAATTAGGTCGTTACACCGAGGGTTTACAGTATTTCTAATATTTCACATATGATTCAGACTGGTAACAACATTTCTGTTTCTCATTGTATTAATATACGTAGATAATAGAGATTTACATTGCAGCAAGATTGGGGAATAGCCTTCTATAATATTACATTTTATATACGTGGATAATACAGATTTGCATTGCAGTTAGCTTGGAGAATAGCCTTCTATACACATTACATTTTACATACGTGGATAATAGAGATTTGCATTGCCAGGAGCTTGGAGAATAGCCTTCTATACACATTGCATTTTATATACCAGGATAATTGAGTTTTGCATTGAAGTAAGATCGGAGAATTGCGTTCTGTTCGCCATAAACGGATTTTCATTTTTTTTAATTACTTTTCTAGATTTATATTATTCTTTAAATTCAGTACCTTTATTACGTCACGTCATCAGGACATGAATAAAATTATATTTTACTACGTCAGTTGCACCCCTTAGCGTGAAAAGATTTCTGCAAATTGGTTATTGTTATATGTGTGTATTATTACAAAAACATTTTTGCCCCATTTTTTCTTATTGCAACATTTTGGCGTTCCTTGGCCTAGTGTGTTATATTCAGTTATCTTCCGTGAATTTCGAGCGGAACCTCTTTAAACAATCCATAGGGTATGTAATTCTCATTTATCACTTGATTCACGCAGATATTTTCTTTTCGTTCATTACTTGATCCACAGGGATACATTCTTTTCATTTCTCAGTTGATCTACATGAATATATTGTTCTCATTCCTAGGTTGATCCACGGGATTATTTTGTTCTCATTCCATATTTCACCCTTTTTCATTCACATAAACGCATGACTTCATTTTTTCGGTCAGGAAAACGTATACAGAAACAAACAGATAGCAACGCCAAGGAGCTAAACGGGAAGGGGGATCAGGGAGGAAATTCCCTTAAATTCTTACAGCCTCTTTTTCAAGCAGTCAGAGATGGTCAGACGACGTGGGTTCATTGTTTGACCGAAGAAGAAACTCTGTCCTTCATTGGAGCTGTGATCAACATTTCACGATCACGACCGCAGAAGTCCGCCTCGTATTCCCTACCACTAAACAGAAAACCATTGACCTACGAAAATGAAGAATTGATTACATTGATGCTGTCAAACCGAAAGTATTGCACTATGCTTATTCAGAACGTTTGATACTAGACCATCATATATTTGATGTTGATTCCTTCGGTTCAAATATATACCAAAGTCTAACAGCATGAAAAAAAACTTAATTTTTCTCAATGAAGAATAAGATTTCTATTGGGGTTATGTGATGATGAGGAACATAACCGACCCAACAGTTTGGATAGAGAGTGATGCTGATCAAACCTTTTTCACATTCTGCTCTGTTCATTAGTCGAACGAACAATGTATACGTGTGTATGCGTGCACATGTGTGTGTGTGTGTGTGTGTGTGTGTGTGTGTGTGTGTGTGTGTGTGCGTGTGTGTGTGTGGGGGGGGCAATTGGTGGAGGGGTGGGTATAAATCTGAAAGTCTTTGGGAGAGAAAAACCTTCCTAGCTATTTTGAATCATTTGTCTCTTCTAAAGCGGGTATCTTTGAGGGTCTTACCTGATACCAAGAAGCCTAACACATTTACGTCACTTTCTTTAAAGATCTCCAACCTCCTTGTTGTTATTGTAGTTGTTATAGTTCTTTTGTTCTGTTTTTTGTCTTTGTTGTTGTTGTTGTTGTTGTTGTTCTTCTTCTTCTTCTTCTTCTTATTATTATTATTATTATTATTATTATTATATTTTTTTATCGTCACCAAATTTTTATATTAATTTTTTATATGAATCCTAGTCGCCTATAACCAACTTATACATCGTTGACAACACTTATACGTCCAATTAAATCAGTTGCCGGATGTTATAACGACGTCTTCAGCTGTTATGTTTTTCAGCGTTGTTATACCTTTGGTTGATACGATTTGATTTCTTTATAGACAATCATGGTGAATTCCGGAATATATTGTATCTATTTTCTACAATCGAAAATAATTAGAAGAAGATGAAGGGGTGGGATAAGTAGGCAAGTAAATAAATCACTAACGAGATAGATGCCCGAGGTTGATGGATTGATAGGATTGATAGGATTGATAGAGCCAATTTACTTTAATAGTATAGAGCGTTGACTTTCAACCTTTTTCATTAATTTCATCATTTTTCAAAATTTTTATCATTATTGCCGAAACTATATTGTTGATTATGACTTTCAAAAGATTTTGAAAGTTCTGTGCATATTTGATATTTCCAAACATTGAAGCAATATGTTATTGAAAAAAGATGTCATTCATCACAGTATAATATAAGATCAGCAGTTGCGCATAAAAGAAATTGGAGGAGAATCTAAAGCTGCCGTTTGGGCCTTTAATGAACAACACGTTTGTTTATCTATTTATTGCATTGTTTGAAGCGGAATCGATCCCCTTAAGACTTCTGCAGCACACTGAGACATATTTTGCAGCACACTGATATGTCACAGTACATTGGTTGGACATCGCTGACTTAGAGAGATGAACAGGGTGAGATTATTATGTATCTGATTCGCTTGCTATATATATATATATATATATATATTGAGATAGATAGATAGATAGATAGATAAACAGAGATAGATAGATTGATAGACAGATAAACGAACTGAGATCGATAGATAGATTAACAGACTGAGATAGATAGATAGATAGATAGATAGATAGATTGAAAAGAACAACAATCTGCTATACGAGGTAAGAATCCAGCCTTTTTGAATACCCCAAGAACCAGTCGTGCAGAATTGATATGACATGGCAAAGAATCAAGTGATTTTATAGCTAGACGTGAAGATACACTCTCCCTTGAGGTTACTCAGTTTACAGCCAGATGCCAGTGAATGGGCAAGCGTACAGTATGACCACTGTATCCATGATGCCCGTTCATCGCGTCTCGTGCAGGGTTCTTTGGCAACCGAGTCTGTCAGCCCCTAAACCCCTCCCCTACAGTCCAGAATTGGCTCCCTTGGGACAGCAGAATGTGGATGTCATTAATGAGAGCAATCAAGGGGGGTGGGGGGCATTTGATGACGATGCCGGAAGAAGAATTCACAGGCGCTGGATGAAGTATTTTTCCGTTGATATTAAATGACAGGATATTTTCCAAACAGAATTCGTGATTCACGTGTTTTTGATGATTGTATTGAAGTCTGTCTGCGTAAATAGTCTGTAAGTCTTTTGTAAACAATAAAACTCACATCATACTCTACGAAGATTTTGTAAACAATAACACTCTATAAGTATTCTTTTTATATTTAGTAAAATATGGCAACAATTAGAAACCGTCAGTCAAAACTGCAAACATAGGTTTCTTTAGTTTTTGCGTGATTCTGTTTGATCGGCTACTTGTGTCTGTGTATATATAATCATGTGTGTAGGCGTCATGTGTACAAGCTATACCAATGGAGCTGGGGAGCTGGAATTTTTTACATTCACTCCCTAAAAAGTGTTTTTTTACAATCCAAGTTTATGCTAAATTAGTCCCTCAGTTCGTGTCCGGTGGGTTTTTTTTTTTAAATTCAGAATACTTTTTAGTGATCAACTAACAGCAAAGGGCAAGAGAAATGACTCATCCATTGATCACAACTTTTTTTTTTTAATTAATCACCTGCAACACAGCATGATGCTAAAAGACGTTGGTCACGTGAGGGGTTTCTGCTGAGTGACTAACCAGACCGCTCTTTTTCTTTCTTGATGATTATGGCATCTTGTGCTCTAAAACGCCCCGTTTACAGGCTTTCACCATGTGTTGATATTTGCGGCTGGAAGAATTTGACATTTAAACTGCAATGAAATCTACCGAATCAGTCCTCTTTTCCAATTCGTTTTCTTTTTCGTTGAAGAAAACGTAACAGGTGCAATTCATCAATCAATGAATAATTCATGCTCTGCTTTAGTCTGTGAAGTCCAGTAGTTCTCAAACTAGGCGCTGCAGTACAATAGTATATCCATATTTGGGCGTTCGGAAAGTATTTACGTATTTTCAAGTCACGATCGCCGTTTCTAAACCCTTTAGAGCACTGCTGTCATTTACGAGAGTTCACTACATCAGAATACACTTAAAAATATTTTTCAGTGCCTGTTAGTATAATCTATCTGCGACACACTGCTGGATAGACGAGATGATGAATTGAATTCAGACATCGTTTCGTGCCAGTTGACCCTAGTGTTGCCTTGGTTGGCTTATAATTTATAGCAATGAAACTTGTAATTACTTTCCAAATATGAAAATACGTAATTATTTTACTGAACATATTAATATAATATTAATGTATGTATGTACGTGAACATGTGGATGACACATTGAGAAGACTGAGTGTAAAAATGGTTATATTTTCCTCATCGGTTTTGACCTACTGATCATCTTCAAAGAGAGAAATATGGTAAATCAAAGGTTTTGACATGGTGAATCCAATTCAAAGTACTTCTGTCAGCCTCTTTTCAGTGGACATCTCACACTTCATCTGTTAGTAGGACTGCATCTGACTGTCCTTTCATCAGTTGGGACCCCTCCGATTTCATCATTTAGTTCCCTTTCCGATTATTGTAATTTTTAAAAGTTAATCATGGAGTTAATTGGTGTTGATATTTGCAGGTGGACGGATCCAAATTCTAATTTGACTCATATTTGAAGATTTCCATGTGTCGGTACGTGTGATCAGATGTGGTATGAAGTTCAGAGGTTGTAGGGAAATGTTAGTATTGATAACAGGAATGTGCACGATAGTCTGTAGCAGTTTTATTTCTCAAAACATTTCTTTGCACGAATTGATTTAAATTTGAATGTATTTCAGATTTGCACTGTATCTTTGTATCAAATATCCACATTGTTTATAATAGTTAATGTTTAGTATTCAAATTAAAGTCCGTTATACTGTTTGAATAGGATGCTTCAACTGGACTGATATATGTTTATAAAATTTATTCTTTAGCAGTGTTTTGTTTACAGTTGTTGCTGCTTTATGAGGAGTATGTTGTCTTTTTACAGTGATCCAGTTTGTTGTTGTGACAATTAGAGGATAAGATTTTCAGTCTGAAAATCCATTTATCTCCATGTGTTCAAACTGTCAGTGTGGTTATTATTAGCTACGTTTTTATTCCTTTTATGATTGTGATTTTAGCATACCTGTTAAACTCACATTCTGTTGTAATTTATCTTATTGTGGTCTACTGATTTTATTCTGTATTCATGATTGTTTAATCTATGAAAAAAAGCCATTCAGATTTTCCTGTGTACTTTTAAAGGAACGTGTACATTTTAATAGGTGGATAACGATATTACTCATACAATTAGATTAATGTTGAATTTTGTAGAATTTCTTGGTTATGGCACTCGTAAAATGATTTGCAAATTTAAGGTGTTTGCAGCATAGACTAATTTCATCGTTGCATAGTCGACAAATTTTAACCGTTTTTGTAAAAAGATTTCACTGATAACTTTGTCTTTTGATATGTTGTTATTACCATTATTTATCTCATTCATATTTTAGTCGATGGCACGCAAACATCTCTGTTCCTTGAAGTATATTATTTAAATCTGGTTTCTGGTTGAAATTATCCCAGCGATTCTCGATAATTGGAAAGTATCATACCAGGACGAATTTTTTCCATTACTTCGTAGGCGTAATTCGATGCATATTGACAGTGGCCAGCCATTTTTTCATGGAAGAAGTAAACAGCAAATTTTTCTCTGTGAACACCCGAAAATATTTTTCTCTGAAAAAGATGGCTAGCCTCCGTCGAAATGTATCGAAGTACGCCCACAGAATAATAAAAAAAATTGAGATGTAACACCAATCTCTTGAGTTTTTTTTTCTTCACCGTCCAATTGTCATTTTCATCAATACACACACACATATATATATATATAGGAAAAGGTAAAACACTTTTGAAGATCACATCAATTGCATTGACAGGTATTGGGAAATGGGTGACTGATGTGACATGAAATAATCTATTGAAAATTTTTTTCTTTATATTTAGTGTTTAAATCTGTTGAATTTTCATGACTATGTATACGTAAATGTATATATTATTTCCCGGTTGATTAATTTCGTGAGACGCATGAAATTTCGGTGAGACATGAGAAACGTACCGAGAAACATGGTATGCAAATAGATTTATCAATCTATTCAAATTTTCCTTGGAAAATATGTATGTATAATGAGGGGGGGGGCTGGTGACTTCAAGCCGTTTCGGTTAACGGAATGATTTCGTATGAACGCCTTACTTTTGGATGATAAGAGAAAACCTCCAATTTCATAAAATTCGTAGTTTCTCAATTAGTGTAGTGATGGTTGACAAGCTTGAGATACTGACCATTATAACTGTAATCAGTTCAATCCTCAATGGCTGCCACACTAATGTGACATTGTGTCAAACTAAGCTTTACATAAATGTATGTAGATAATAAAGCAAAATATACAAGATATATACCAAGTTTAGCTTGGTTTGACAAAAGGGCATAGTAGTGGGGTCCCCTATGAGAATTGAGCTTAATACAGTAGTAATGGTCAGTATCACAAGCTTATTGATAATTACGACACTGATCGTGGAAGTACGGATCTCATAGTCTCACAGAAATGTTCAAGGATTTCACAGAATCACTAATTTCACAATCTTACTGAAACATATAAAGGAGGGTTCAGAGTCCACGGTCATGGTGTCCCAGAATCTCACGCCACTCAATTATGCATCGGTCAAGGACTGCCGATTTCAAAACACCGGAATCGAAATCTTCCCCTAATTCATCGTTGATGTAATTTTTTTTCCCGCTGGCTCGTTGCAGTCTGCATTCTTGGAGAAGAAACGAGCAATCTAGACGTCATTCATAACTTAATCGATTTCTTGCACCTGCGAGTTTCTGTCCGCTTCCTAGAGTAGCAGACTGGTGATCGAGAGGCACCATCCTTCGTACGCAAGGCTCGCTATCCTCACAAAAATAAATGATTACAGCGTCCTTTCTCAATCTTTATACACTCGAAATAACTTTTATATCTCAAGGAGCCCCTACGTAAAAAAAACAAACATCATGTACAGTTATTGACGCATATTCAAAAATGTATCTACTTATACAGGGTGGGGCATTAATATCTGACACGTTCGCAAACATTCTGCCCGGAAACCCATTTGTCTGATGTCATTTCTAAGAAAAACAAAGAATAAAATCTAAAGTGTTAACGACGTGGTAAAATCTCTGATTTGTGTACTTTCCAATCATCTAATGTAAATCGTAGTAATATCTTTTGCTGACATTTCATGACACTTATAAATGCGTGGGATTTAAATACTTCTCTCCGTCCGTAACAATGGACACTGAAAGGTAACAATTTTGCGGATAAAAATATCTCTTACTCACCAGTAGAAACAATTGACTCTTCCACTGAAACTAGCTGAGTAGTTTCTTCTCTTTGCAAAGTCATCCAATTGAAATTTGAATATGTTCATATTTTTTTTCTTGGGGAATCAACTAATATATATTATAATCTAGAAGTAATTATCCATATTCTATCGTGCATACGAAGACTTGTTTTTTGGTGAACTAACTACAATACCCTAGTTTTTAAACCTATTTCACCCAAAGCATATTTAATATGAAAAAAAAAAAATATTTGAAGTGAGAGTCAAAAAGTACTGAAACAGACAATCCTTGTTCACACAGCCTGAAAATGGCTAATCTGGAAGACTGTTTAGATAGTCTTCAGATGGCAAACCTGCGACAAGGGTCCATCAATCTTTTCATCCAACTTAAAGGCCTCACGTGTCGTGTGCACTGAGGCTTGGCTGATTATCTCACGGGAAAATAAGAAAGTATTTCACGCAACAGGTGAATCACTCCTTTGGGGAGAGCACTATGATGGGATCACTGGGACGTTGACCCTAAAGTCGATCGATCAAACAACAGGAGGGGAACACGATTGAATCCGGATTTGCAATTCAGAGCAGTAGAATGGCCTTCAAAAGGTTACATCTTATGTATTGAATATACGGTATCTTGCAAAAGATTGGGGACCCAAAACAAAAATCATGGAAATAAGATTTTTTCAGCTTAAGAATATTGGATTCTTTTATTGTGCCCAAGTACTTACTAGACAAGAAATATGTACTAAGTTGAGCTGAAAAGTTAGTATTTACAAGAAAAGTGTTTTTTTTTTGTTTTTTTTTACCCCTGCCTTGACTCTGGAAAGTACTGATACTGTGAAACTGTTACACAGATCATTGTCATCTTCCTGGGTCCTCGTTGTCTTCATAAATTCCTTCAGAAGATCTCTGGGGGAGACTTTCCATGGTGCAATCTTCATTTTCCAAATATTCAACATATTCTCTTTCGGATTGTAGTCAAGCAAATCGGGAAGTCATTCAAAGAGCTTGATATCATGATCCCTGATCCATTTTTTCCGCATTTAGCTGTTTGGCACATAGCATCATTCTGCATAAAAATGGTTCTGTTTCTTATTTGCATGTATGGAATAAGATGTGTCTCCAAGACAGCAAGGTACCTCTAAATTCATAATCGCTTTTGGTGGCAGAAAATATTATCCTTCACAGCCACCACCAAAAAGCAACTGAGGTCATGATTTGAGTGGATTGTGTACTAGTTGGTTGTGTTAATCGTTGACTGGAAAGGGCCTGGTTATTGCAGTCTTCGTACATTAATACTAGACTATCCATAAAGATAAGAATCGGGTACAACAAACCACGTCCTCCACAGTACCAAGCCTTTGTTCTATTAAAGAATTTCTTGTGTTTTGACAAATGGTTATTTGTTATCTGTGGTTCCTTCAAATTTTCACAGGCCTCAAAATCAAGGTCCTTTTCACAATTCACCATATCATATGAAACTGTGGTAAATTCAATTGAAGAAACGTTTGAAAAAATGTCGAAGATTTCCAAACTTTTGCAAGACACTGTACGATACTTTGTGTACTTGTACTCGAGGTTTTGTGGGAAGTTGGAGAGAAAATGTTCGGTAATTGTCAAGATGAACGTCTTGGGAGATAACTTTTTCAAGGGAGCTAACTCTTTCAAAATAAACCGACTCAAATGTTTAAATCCAAAATACTTTATTACGACGATTACACGACGTAAATGGGACATATACAACATTGTTAAAAACAGCAGTAAAAACATGAAAATAATATAAAATTTTTAGTTATTCAATATTAACTTAGGTATTGAGAAAAAGATTTTATGGAAGTTCGGCTTACATGATTTTTTTTAGTTAAAGAAAAAACAACCAAATTTCAAAACTTGATATTTTTTAAAATTGACAAAATGTCCAAAGAAATCATTCAAAACGTCAAAATTTGAATATATATATATATATATATATATATATATATATATATATATATATATATATATATATATATATATATATATTTCAAATTTTGAAAGCACTGTTTTTAATATTTTTGTTATACCTTCGATGTGAAATTTTCTTTCTTTTCATGTTTTTATTGACATTTCAAAATAATCATTGCATTTTGTGGTTCTCTCAATCGATGTTAAAGTAAGAGTTATCTCCCTCCTTCATGTATCTTGATAGAAAACCGTCATCTCCTTTAATGTAAGACGCCAATCTTAACAATTACCAACAGTTTCATCTAGAAGGCAACAATGATAAACGCTGCAGACGTCATCATGGAGATTGCGATGATGATGCCGACTTCGACGGAATACCGTAGTTGGAAGAACGAATGGAATGGCTGACGAGACCTGAGGCGAGAAAAAATTGTTTTCGCTTGTTATTAGAGGTACGACCTACTTGTACCTAAGATATACGGCCTTTCTTCCTAGCAGCGACTTCGTTGGTCGAATGTAAACCTTGATAAAACATTTAGTCATTGGTTGAGATCAGGTGTACTTCACAACTGATAACGTTTACTGTATCAGTCTTTCTCATCTGGTAAACATCATGGGTGGCCGGAAATTCGCTCCTGATAGCCTTTTTGGCAGGTGTGTAAGAATCTGATAACAATTTGCACCTAGAGGAAGTTCAGGATTTTGGCACTGTTGTGGCACCTGGGTTCGGGCGGAACTGTGGGTCGAATTTAGACTCAGACATCTCGAATAGATTTGCGATTTGCCCTGTGTTTAGCCCGACAAAATCATAAAGCATAATTCGGTTTGTGGGTCAAACTTTCTCTTATCGCACCGGTCGGACAAGGTAGATATTTTTTCAGGGACGTTTTGGTGATCAACTTGACTCGGATCAAAGCTTCGACGTTTTCAATTGAATCCTATAGGAGCAGCATTCAGTCTGAATGTTTTTGAAATTCCTGGTATTCACAGACGCATTTCAAGCTCACTCAACTCAAATCGAGCACCGAGTAGCCCTTCAGGTATGAGAACCTTATCTATACTTCTCTTCCCCCCCTCTATCCCTCTCTCACTCTCTCTCTCTCTCTCTCTCTCTCTCTCTCTCTATATATATATATATATATATATATATATATATATTTATATATATATAGTCTAGAAATATTTACAGCTTTAAACACTAAATACATTTTTAAAAATTTGATATCTTTTTTGTGTCACTCCAATCACTTTCCCAGTCTCTTTAATATGATTTATGCATCTTTTTTCAGTGTTTTTCCAATGTTTTACACTTCCTTCGATATCATGGTACTATGAATGAATTTTCTCTTACAGGGATCATTAGTTGTTAATTATAGAACTGATTCGAGTTTTTGGAAACGAAACCATTATATTGACATGGCACTCATCCCATATTAATCAAAAACCACCTCTCTATATGATATGGCTTTAGTAATAAATAATAATGAGCTTCCCTCGTACTACATGTAGTTTGTTATTTTATATAGGGTATTATCTTGATGTACATGGATATTATTTGATATTACACTTTTTTTTGAGCACATGGCTGACTCACGTAGCTTACTTGTGTTACTCAAAAAACAGATTTGACAATGAGGGATCAATAAGTAAAATACACACACTCAAATATATATATATATATATATATATATATATATATATATATATATATATATATGCTCTTCCAACTCTGGAATGGAGCATTCTGGTTGATGGGGAATTAAGCATAAAAAAATATATCGCTTAATTCGGTCCTTCTGATAGTCCACTTCCGCGTAGGGCAGGGTAGAGTATCTGCCTCACGGTCTAAAGAGAAGGTTTCGACCCCACCAAAGAATACTGGACAGCCACACTGAAGAGTTGTAATGCATCGAAACAGCTGTCTGTGGGTGACACAAATATCAAACATTATATATATGTATATGTGTGGTTGAAAACGAATAATCACAGTTGCCATTCCAGTTGTTGATATTTGAAATCCATGTGTGGATATTTTTTTATGCGTTTAGATGTAAGAAGTTATACTTGGATATTTCACATCCAAACAGATATTTTTCAAAGAGATATTTTAGAAGACTTTTCAAATGATTTTAGATTGTCATCTAAATCTTTTGATATTCATTCAGAAATATCTAAATCTTCAAGATAATCATCAATAGATATCTAAAACTCACGGATATTCATCTACAAAGAGCTAAATTTTTTCTAAATTCATCTAAACCAGAACCAATACCCCAAGAGAGTAATATTTATTGATCTCGTACAAAATTTAAAAAAAAAATCTGAATTTTTCCCTGGCCTGACATTTTTTAATTCAAATTTATTTTTGTTTAAAAAATTAAGTCTTATTGGTAACTAATGCTGAATTACGTTTCATTCTTATAATTTGGAGCAATTTCGGGTTCCTGCTTACCAAGACTGTTGTTAGCTTAGTCGGTGGAGCAGAGTTGCGTTAGACCTGGTGGATGCTGGTTCGAGTCTCACGTGACACTCAATTCTCAATTCATTTATGCGTCGGTTGCTCGATTTGACACTCGGTTAACACCAGTGCCGGACGAAATACGTTTCCTGATAAAATGTTGATACAATTATCACACACACGCGCATATATATATATATATATATATATATATATATATATATATATATGATGGCCTGAGGATTTGCTACAAAAACACGTTTATGTTTCTGCTGTGCTTGAGTTTGTTCAGGTGGATGATTCACGTTATTTCAGATTCCTATTTGGGACATTAAGGGTTTATGTTTTTCGTTTTTTACATCTTCCTTTTATTCTATTTATGTATTTTTGTCTTGTTTAGTGGTCGGTAATTGCTTGTTATGTTTTCCTGTTTTATTTAGTGGGGATGCTGTGCTTGTTTGTAGCTATAAATTATAAATTAGGAGGATATGGTGTAGTTATTTTTTGTAGTTATGCAGTGTTTTGTTACGTTCCCTCTCTGAGAGTATTTTATTTTCACTTAAATCTGTTTGCCAATGTTAAGATTCTTTTTAATATGACCCTAGTTGTTAATTTGATTTTTTTTTTTTTGATTCAGTCTATTTCCACCTGCGTAAGATGATGATGGTGATTGGGTTGTTCTTTTTAGTGGTTGAGGGATGAGATATCTATGGTGGTTAATTTTTGATATTTCTATGTATGGGTTATTGAGTTATGTTCGCTAATAGACATTTTGAGAGAAGTCAGCATTTTAATGTTACATCATTTTTTTCTGTTTGATAATTTTGTTTTCTGTTGTTTCTTTTGTTCTATTGGCAAAAAGGAGGATTTCAATTTTTTTCTTATTTAATTTCAAATTTGCAATCAGTTAATTTGTTTTTACATTTTCCGTTTGTAAATGATGATATATGGTTGACTAATCTTAGTTTATACGGTGTTTTAGATATTCCTTTATAATATTTCACTTCGAAGGGATTTTCTTGGGTTGATATTTATAGCATACAATATTCGATTTGAGACATTTATTTTGCAAAAGGCATATGTTTTTGATTGTGCAATTGCAATCTTATTTATTTATGCTTTTCCCATTTGCACTTTTTAAATCACTTAATTGTTATGTTTCGTTATGAATTTATTAAAATTATCCGTGGAACTATAACCAATTTTCAGTTTGCTATTGTTAAAAATTTTCTTCAGTGGGTTGCTCGGGGGGAGTGTTTTTCCATAATAAAATGGATGAATATTTTCCGAAGTTGGTTTCTACTTGTAAGTTGAATAGTGATGTATACCAGATGATTTGTCTACCTCAATTTTTTTTTGTTGTTGCTATGTTTTACTCTAATTGATTTCACTATATAATCATACTTAAAGGTAGTTTCGATAAAACTGCTGTCCTTTAGGGCTTTGGTATACTTATATCTAAAAAAGTTGAATATTGTTTCATTTGAAGTAATTATATTTTAGTCTAGTTTCTATTGATCTGGGGATCTTTTTACTGATTTTGTTTGTGTGATTAGAACTTTTATTAATACATGTAATTACAAAATTTTCTTTTGTATGTGGCTTAATAATGACCAACCACTGAACAGAAAAAAGTATATATATATATATATATATATATATATATATATATATACATATATATATAAAGAAGATCCTACCAACTAGAAAAATAGACATCACGAAAAAAATGTCCTACACAAGAATCTGAAATAAACCAAATCAGTCACCGGATGAAGCCCAAATAGGACGGAAACATAGACGTGTTTGTGAAGCAAATCCTTACTCCATTATATTTTAAGCTCTACTCACGCATTGGATATTGTATTATATTGTTTTCTTTATTTGTATTGTTTAAATACGTGTGTATGTGTGTGTGTGTGTGTGTGTGTGTGTGCATGTTTGAATACGAAGTCTGCCATGAGAAACGTTTGCAGAGCTTTGAAGTAACTTGGTAAGCAATCAGAGGGGACTTTACTGAGCGAATGGTCACTCTTTCATGGGGTTACTCAGTTGGCATTAGGACGTTATTGAGCGAGCTTGACTATTGCGTATCCGTCGTATTCGCAATGACCGATCGTGTGTCAGGTGTGTCAGGCCCCCACCACACACACAGTCCAGATTTTGTCCCCAGCGATTTCTTGTTTTTTGTGGCTAAAATCACTATTGAAAAGGAGATTCCAGACGGTGGACGAGATTAAAGGAACGTGATGAGACAGCTGATGACAACTACGTGGAGGAACTAGGAAGGGTGCTGTAATACGGGTGTGGGATCACAAGGGAGGGATACTCTGAAATAGAGTGATAGAGCGATAGTTAGCAAAAGGGTCTTGCAGAACGATTCCACAACGTAGTGAGTTCAATTCTCATTGAGTGCCATGCTAGTGTAGAAACTTTGGAAAACAACCACAGAGGTAAATCCATGATTTTGAGCAGGTGGGGGCCAGGTTTTCTTACCTTCTGTCAATATAGACAATGGATATAACACTTTTTAAAGGTTAATTTATGATTAGGATTTTTTTTTTTTAATTTATGAAATTTCGTCTAGACATTGAAAAAAAATTGATTGTGATTTGCATAAGCAACAGGGGGTCTGGACACTTTGGAACCATCTCCTCGGATCAGATCCCATAACCATAAAAGCCAATCTCGTAGCTTAGATCGTTGCATATAGTCTGATGTTCGAGATGGAATTTCTAATGCTGTTTTTCTCGGCAGGCAGGCCTTCTCTTTGGATAACTGGAGCCACACAATCTTCCTATCCCCTTATTTCTCCATCCTTATTTGGCCTTGTGCAGGGCTTAGTAGATATTTACAAGATCAAATCCAATAGGTGTGAGTGGCATAACAGTTAACAGCTCGGAGAAAGGAATCGGCGAACCGAGTTCAAACACCGACTGAGACAGCTAGCGTTCACTTCGAACTAACGACCTTGGGAACAGCATGGATCCACCTCTCCTCTAAGCTAAAGGTAAATAGCGAAGTAGTTGGAGACCTTTAGATCAGTCATCGTCATCAGCAGCAGTAGTCTATTACATTTTGCCGGTCACACTTTCTCATATGGTCTGGGTGGATCGACACTGTGAGTCGTGATCTCTTGCAGTTTTCTGACATTCTTGCAATATGACCAGCCCATTGCCGTTTGAGTTTTCTTATGGATTCTATGACATCTCCAATTTTTTGTGTAATATACTGTATTGTCTTGTGATCTTTCCGTGTGGGATTGAGCATGATTCTCGCCTGTGTACGCTGCTTGTTTTTTTTTTTAGGGTCAATCCTTCCGTTAGGTTCCCGGTTTCAGCTCAATATGTGACTATCCAGAGGATACATTGATTGTATACCCTTAATCTAACTTGGGCGTCGGGCTAACACCCGATTCAAGTTGAAACCCACGAGTGCAACAAACTATGATTCGGTCTCGATGGCGCCTCTGAGAGAAGGAGACGAAGTCATCGCTTCATTCGTCGCAAGACACAGGAAGCAAAACTTGCTTTGCTTTGCTTTGCAAATCCGATGTCAACCCACCGGACATTTTCTCATAAAAATCTGTTTTTGTAGTGATATTTCAAAAATCTTAGCAAGGAGACTGCTGTCGACGTCATCAACACAGAATTATAAAGTAAAAAAAAAATCTCCTCAGCTAAAAATAACTGCTCCCTGCAGAATAGATGACGTCACTCAAGTAGGTTGAGACGACGTGAGAATTGTGTCATGATGAACGAGAGCGAGAGTCGGTAGGTAACAGCTTTGAAATTGTTGGTCGCATAAAAAGGTGGAGGGGGAGGGCTAAATTACTCTCGACACATCTTCATCTGTTGGGGGAAAAAAGGATATTGGAAGGACAATGCTGGGAGGGGGTTTGGTGGCAAAGTGAACGATGAAAGAGACGGTAAAAAGTAAAGAGGGGAGGAGAGAAAAGGGGTAGTCAGAAGAGAGAGAGAGAGAGAGAGAGAGAGAGAGAGAGAGAGAGAGAGAGAGAGAGAATTCCACGAGTGGCCCCGGACCTAATATTTTCATCCAAGCGAACAGATATCTTGAAGAGGTTGCCGCAGAGGTAATGAAATGAGAAAGGAAGGTGTAGTTATCATACCCTTGGGAAATATCTGAATTTCTTCCTTCCTTTCTTTCTTTTTTCTCACTCCATGATTTCTTTCTTCGTACTCAATAATTTCTTTCTTTTTCTCAACCATAACTTCTCTCTCTTTCTTTCTTTTTTCCTTTACTTTATCTCCTTCACCATTTTACTCCTTTAACTGTCTTCATTCTTCTTTCTTCCTTCCTTCCCCCTTTTTCTTCTTCCACAACTAATTCCTTCCTTTCTTTCTCCATAATTTCCTTGTCTCTTTCTTAATTTGTTTCTTTCTTTCATCATTTTTCTTTCATTTTCTTCATTTGTTCTTTCACTCTCTTTCATTCAGTGTCACTCTCTACATTTCTTCTTTCTTAAAGTTTTTCTTGCTCTTCTTTCTTACTTCCCTTATTTCCTTCCTTCACTTTTCATTCTTTCACCTTTTCGTTCTTTCCTTCTCACTGAACCCTTTATTCCACCCTTCCTTTTTTCTTCCTTCCTTCCTACCACCCTTCCTCCCTTCCCTCGTCCATCCTTTATTTCTTTGTTCCTTCCTTTCTTTATCCCTTCCTCTTTCTTTCATTTCTTCCATCCTTCCTCTCTTTCTTCCTTTCTTTCTTTCTTTCTTTCTTTCTTTCTTTCTTTCTTTCTGTATCCATTTCTTCCATCCTTCCTCTCTTTCTTCCTCCTTTGCTTCCTTTCTTTCTTTCTTTCTTTATTTATTTATTTCTTTTTTCTTTCTTTCTTTCTTTCTTTCTTCCAAACAGACACTAACATTTATGAGGGTTCTTCTTGTTATTGTCTGTGGACCATCATTTCCTTGGTAACCTAACGGCCTACAATACAAACGGACTATTTCACTTGGCGGAATCAAACGCTGTGATAAGGAGTGTACTCCAAGTCAAAAGTCTTTTAAGATGTTGATGGCGATGCCAGATAAAGTCTCTATTACGACACATCCCAGCCCCAAGGCAAAGAAAAAAAATTGCTCTCCCCCCAAACTGAGATAAATGAAACAGATCCTGACTGATCTCACAATTTTTAACACCTTATTTCCACATCAATCCATAAGTTTGTTTGCCCACTAAAATCTGCGTCATGGGAAATGCAAACCTGATTGTCTATTGTGAAAGACATTGAATATTTACATTTTACATCTGCTTCTGACCGAACTGACTCAATTTATCCCAGCTTGCTTTTATCTACCTCAATCTAAGCTTTATCTTAGTATGTTTCTTTCTATCTATCTATCTATCTATCTATCTATCTATCTTGCTAGCTAGCTAACTAGCTAATCGTTGTAGCCTAACAATGGCCCCCATTGGGCAAGATGGTTACAGATTCTTCTCCCTTGTGTCTGTCTGCATGTATCTCCGGATGGGGGGGGGAGACCATCGGTCATATTTTTAAGGCTGAAACCTTGAAAATTTCCATTAATACACCACTATGTACCCTCTAAGAAACATCATTTTTTTCTTTCCCAAAAAGTGCTTTAGGGGTCTCTATGGTCGTTATGGACCCACCAGCAATGCCTGAATCTTGCAGTGATATGCTTTTTTTAAAGATAATTACAGATAAAAGATTTATTTTGTTTTAGATTATTCTGGATAATCGTTTAGATAACTAGTTCTGATACACGCGCGGGCAACAGTGATTCGTCCATGTGAGTAACGGATATCTATCTATCTATCTATCTATCGATCGATCTATCTATCGTCTTAGTTTCTTTCTCCACACCGTCCTTATCTATCTCAGCTTGTTAATACGGTCTAAAATCTATCAACATACATACATACAAACGAACGAACAAACGAATTGTGTTGGATACTCCGGTTCGCGTACGATGGCCGAAGTTAAGCAACGTCGAGCCTGGTCATTGAAGGACTGTCCGGGAGTACCAGGTGCTGTATGCAACTACAGGATTACTCAGTAGCCGTCTCAACCTTTGTTCTTTCGCCGATTAACAGAATGTCGCGTCAAGCTACGACCGGACTGTACATCCGGTCCATTTTACAAGCACACGTTTCTCCATGGTGGACACACGACAGTCTGCTCTCCAACAAGCCACCAGACTTGCATCGAATTGCTGCGATCGTGTATATATATATATATATATATATATATATATATATTTCCATCATCTAAGGCTTTTCTCTCTCTCTGTCACGTCAGCCGACATTTTTATATGATCAATTAATTCAAATCTCACTTCACTAAATCAAAGTTCCATTTTAAGAACATGATGACCAGGCCCCTGGACATTGACTGGAAAGTTGATAAGATTGCATTTTCATTTGGTATTTCTACATTATGGCGGAAACCAAACATTGGCGATATCATAAGGTACTGCTGGCGTACCCTGGATTAGTATTGGTGATACTCCATCCACCAAACCATATCTTATCCCAGGTGAAAGTCCTGTGTCATGGACAGTAAACCACAAAATCACATTGTTCATTATTAGAGTATAATCATATATACGTACATATATTCAGGAATGAGCACTCTTTAAGAGAGGTAACTCATCTATCGTAAGCTTGTGCAATGCTCTTCCATACGAACAGAGCACTCTGGCAGATGAGGAATTTCTGTGTAAATAGATATATCGCTTAAATTCAGCCTTACTGACCGTCCAGTTCCGTAGTCAAGAGATAGGATATCGGCCTCTGGGTCTGAAGTTGAGGTTTCAATTCTGCCTCGCGGTACTGGATGGGATAATGGATTGTCTATAGCCACACTGAAGAGTTGTAATACAACAAAACAGCTATCTGTGAATGACACCATTATATATATATATATATATATATATATATATATATATATATATATATATATATGCGTATATGCCAATTTCTCCACTGTTTGTTCGTGCTCTTGTATTTCATCGGTTACTTTACCTCCGAATTATAACATAACAATTAGGTCGTAGAATACGTCATAGAAACTCTCAAGACATTATTTCTGATCACACATTGAAACAGTTGGAATTGAGTTGAGACATAAATCATTGAAAAGTAAATTACTCAATAGCTTATGGCTTATTTTGATTGTTCGTGTTCATGCATTTCATTGGTCAATTCATCCTCAAATTATAACATAATTATTATTAGGTTCGAGACTTTATGTCTGATCACGCATTTGAACATTATTAAAAATAAATTACCCTGATAAAATAGCTTTAGGCTCCTTAGTGCCGATCCATACATAAATAACCTCGTCATTTTGGACGGGTATATGCTAATATATATATATATATATATTACAGAATTTCAATCCTGTTGATGAAAGGTTTATACGCAAACAAGGAAAAATAATCATAAAGTTAAAAAGAGTTTCTCAGTTTTTTTTAACTAGGAATGTTTAAATGAAGGATTGCTATCTCGTTATACTCTTTTCAAATTGTCTCACTCTCTGTCTGTCTGTCTATCAGTCCGACTCCTTCTCTTTCTGTCTCTCCCTCCACACACACACACAAACACAGACACAGACACACACACACACACACACACACATATATATATATATATATATATATATATATATATATATATATATATATACTAAGATCAGTTTGGTTCAAGGTAGGAATAACTCAAATTTTGTATATCAAAATAGAAAAAAGAAATACATCTGTAGAAGTAGGTTTTTGTTTCCAATCCATAATACCATGTTTACCTTTTATTCAATGACCATGTTGAAAGAAATGTTTCAAGAAATAACTGCTTGATAGTTAACTCAGAAAGGAAATTTACGACACGATTACTTCGTGGCCTTACATCCGCTAGAAAGACGGAAATTAGTATAACAGTTGCATTGTAAACCACATCTCCTCTTAAAATATTAAAAATTTTAATTCATCTGGAAACTGTCAAATTTACGTCGGTAAAAAAGTGAAATGAATCTTGAACACTAAGAAATAATAGCAAAATGATTTGTCTTTCATATCCAAATATTTATTTAAAGAAAATAATTCCTCCATTTGAAATACACCCGGGTAAAAATCATGGAATTGACCGTGACATAATATATGTGAAAAGTGTAAAAGAAGAAAAAAACAAATTAATTATCTATAATAATCAAAAACAGAAGTGTTTAATGCGTTTTTCCCGTTAGACGAAAAGGCTTAATGTGACGGAAGAAGCCGCAGAATTTGTATAAATAATAATCACATTGTAATAAATTTTTGCCACATTTGAAAGACAAATAGTTAGATAAAAATCTGTCAAGAAAATTATTTTCCCAGAATCAGAAATTTTGGAATCCGATATTTTTATCCGTGGAAAAGTTGAGTACACTGTACAAAACAATAAGACGTAGTACATTGTCGACATAGTTTGAAACGTGCGTGAAGGTAGCTACCTAAGTAAGATGCGTTTCGTCAGAATCTTTGCAATTTTTAAAAATGATATTCCTGATATAAATGGCTTTAGTTAATCGTTTTATTGTACGTGAGTATTTTTTTTCCAAGCTGATGCGAAAAAACTACTACTCCAATATAATATTACATGATTGTTTTGAATGTTTTAAAACAGTTTTCTTTTTAAACCGTAAACTGAACGATGCATCAACTCACCAACAACACCATTTGAATCAGACAAGTACATATTTAAAACAAAAAGAATATGTAGCTAAAGAAATATCAAACAAAACAACTATTTTTGACCAATATAAGCACGATGTCTTACTTTTTAGAATCATTGTTTATTTTTGGTTCCATTGCAATCTCCTGCTAAGAAGTTGTGACTCAAGTGGAAAATGCTTATATATTACTAATTTGTTTTTGATATTTGAAATGTCTTTTCTGTTTCACATATTTATTTGTTGGAAATATCTATTATAAAAAAATAATCTCCCGAAGTACTCACTTAGAATGATTTTCAGTTCACTTCAAAATTTCACCTTTTGTAGTTGACACGTGTTGTTCGTTCGTTAACTAAATTAGAATCGCCCGTCGATGAATGTACAACAGGCAGAGTCCCTAAAGGCAACGACTTCGTCTGTAAAAATCAATTTTATTGTAAGAAAAGTTTGTGCCATTCGTGAATAGAATTATTAGAAACTTTAAATGATTCCTTTCCAATATCTATAAGGAAAGATTGGCTGGAAAATGACTTTGAATGACTCTCGAGATCAACATCATACAGCTTATGTGAAAGATTAACCTTTTCTTAGTTTACATGCAGATTATTAGATCGATACGCTGTGTAGTTTTAGCCTGAAAGCAGCACAGACAAACAATAAAAAAATTCAAATATTAGTGTATATATATATATATATATATATATATATATATATATATATATATATATATATATATATATATAGAGAGAGAGAGAGAGAGAGAGAGAGAGAGAGAGATAGATGGCCAGAAGAGACCAAAAGTGGACAGAAACATAAACGTGTTTGGGTAGCGAATCCATTACCTACTATATTTCCAGCTCTCTTCTGAACCAACTCAACTCGAGGAATTTAAAGTTAAATGTATCGAGCACTCTATGAAATAAATCCATCACATATCAGACATTGCTTTATATCATATCATACTATATTATATTGCAATCCTGATTTGTACTATTGTTGCAAAAATTAATTCATCTAAGTATAAGCTGGAAAAAAAGCATTGAATTAAAATGAAACCCTGAACGGTGCTGTTTTTAGCGAAAACTATGCTTAATAGACCCTTGCCTATATCTATGAATATCTGTATATGCATATGTATACATGGGATGTATGCATGTCTGTTCGTATCTATGTAGGTGTGTATTTACACATCTACCTCTTTCCTTGACTATTTCAAATATTTTGACGCTTGCAAGAATCGAACACGCATCTCACCGTTTCTCTTTTTTGTGTTGCTGCATTTCTGAATAAATAAAATCCACGTTTCTTCCAAGGAGATAGAAGAAACACGAGATAGAGAGTAGCGATTGAAAAAAAGGAAAGAAAGGAAGGTAAAGAAATATATAAAGAAAAAAGGCATTGCATAAAGAAAGAGAGGAAGAAAAAGAGCAAGAACGGAAAAAAGAAGGGATAGGGGCAGAAAGGAAGAAAAGAGAAAAAAAAACTTTTGTAAATATAAACAAATGAAAAAGTAAATGAATATAAAAATAAGGAAATAAATAAATGAAGAAAGAAAGAAAGAAAGAAAGAAAGAAAGAAAAGAAGAAGAAAGGAAGAAAAAGAGAAAAAAGAAAACGAAAGAAGGACAGAGAGACAGAAAGAAAGAAAAGAAAGGAGAAAGAAAGAAAAAGAGATTAAGGAAAGAAAACTTATGCAAATGTAGATAAAAAGTTGAATGAATTGAGGAGGAAAAGAAAGTTACAGAAAGAAAGAAAGAAAGAAAGAAAGAAAGAAAGAAAAAGAAAGAAAGAAACTTACAAAGAAAGAAAGGGAGAATGAGAGAACGAAGAAAATGGGGGAGAAGAGAGAAGGGGAGGAAGAAAAAAGAATAAGAGAAAGAAGAAAAAAGAGGAGAAATATAGACAGAAAAGGAGAAAGAAAGAAAAAGAAAGAAAAAAAGAAAAAAGAAAGAAAGAAAGAAGAGGAAAAAGAAAAAGGGAAACAAAGTGTGAATAAATAGAAAATTAAATAAGTAAATAAATAAACGGAGAAAGAAAGAAAAAGGAAAAAAAAGAAAAAGAAAGAAAGAAAAAAGTGAGACTGGAAAGAAGAAAACTCATGTGAATGTGAATAATCAAATAGAGATAGAAATAAACACATAAACAAGCAAAAAATGAATGAAGAAAGAAAAAGATAAAGAATGAGAGAGAGAGAGAGAGAGAGAGAGAGAGAGAGAAGGAGAGAGAATATAGATGAATAGAAAGTTAGTTACATATATAAATAAGAAAATAAATAATTGAAAGAAGAAAGAAAAAAGAAAGAAGAGAAGACAAAAAGAAAACTTCTGTAATTGTGAAGATGAATTAATTTAGAGATTAGTTACTTGATGGAAACTGTTGCATGTCCGACATCTTTTGACAGAACGCTGTATCGGGGTGATCAATTAAAAAATTGGAAAAAGGGAATAAATAACGTCTCTCGCTTCAGTGATCGATAAAAGAAATCCAAGTTTTCCCCAAAACAAGCATTAATGTTGCCAAACAAAAACCAAGGGATCGATTTAGAAGAAACTTACATTGCAAATTGGACCCCACACTAAAAACCCATTTCAGGTGGACTTTTCAAAAATCAGAAAAAAAACAATTATTTTTTCTAGACATAATAAGGAACACGTGTTTAAATTTCCAGCCTCTTAGCTCCATCAGAGCAGCCTGTACGCACGAAACACCCACTTGGTGACAGTTTCGGATGACAGTTTCTAACGAATAAATGATGAGTGAAAGAAATAAATAAAGAGAGAAAGAAAGAGATAAAGAAAGAAACGAAGGGAAAAAAAGGAAGACAGAACGAAATGAAGAAAAATTCTGTAATCGTAAACATTAATTAATAGAAATATAAATAAGTAGGAATAAGTAAAGAAAGAGAAAAAGAAAGAAAGAAATGGAATAAAAGAAAGAAATTTACTTATGCAAATGTAGGACAAACAGGAACTGAATACAAAGTATCAAGTTACCCAAATTCCTTTTCCTGCAAAAAACAACAAGAAAAGAAAAAAAAAAACATGGGTGAAAGGGTCACACCCGCTTAATAAGCAATTTAAAAGCGTGGGATCTTTACCTTTCTTTTATGAGTTCACATCAAAAGTTAACTAACAGCAGCCAACGAGAAAGCGAATGTTGCGCCCGGATTATTTGCTAAGCAACGGTGATTTTATCATAGAAGTCACGAGTTACTTCCCTTGACTAATGATCTCCAAATCACCTAAGGGATTTAGTCTTAAAAAAGAAAGAAGAAAAGAAATGAAGGAAGGAATAAATGAATGATGAAAAAAGTACTATATGAATGTATTTACATATGCGTTTGTGTGTTTGAAGGTATGCCTAGGTCTCAGTCTTTGTGTTTTTCTATCTATCTATCTATCGATCTATCTATCTATCTATCTATCTATCTCAGACTGTTCATATCTATCTATCTATCTATCTATCAATCTATCTATCTATCTATCTATCTCAGACTGTTCATATCTATCTATCTATCTATCTATCTATCTATCTATCTATCTATCTATCTATCTATCTCAGTCTATCCATTATCTATCTATCTATCCATCTATCAATCTATCTATCTCAGTTTGTCCATTATCTATCTATCTATCTATCTATCGATCTATCTATCTATCTATCTATCTCAGACTGTTCATATCTATCTATCTATCTATCTATCTATCTATCTATCAATCTATCTATCTATCTATCTATCTCAGACTGTTCATATCTATCTATCTATCTATCTATCTATCTATCTATCTCAGTCTATCCATTATCTATCTATCTATCCATCTATCAATCTATCTATCTCAGTTTGTCCATTATCTATCTATCTATCTATCTGTCTATCTATCTCAGTCTCTCTCCCAATCTCTCTCTCTCTCTCTCTCTCTCTCTCTCTCTATCTATCCATCTAAGTATGTTCGTATCTATCTATCTATCTACCTATCTATCTATCTATCAATCTACGTAGCCCAATGTTCAAACTTTTTCAAAATTTCATTTTCAACATCAAACTTAATTTATCAAATCATGCCCGCCAAGGTTATGATTTAAATCGGGAAAGTGAGTCCAACAATGCATTTTCGCCGATTCTCTTTTAATAGTTGTAATCAAATTAAATTTGCAATAGACTCAGAGATGACCACCACCCGAAGTGGTAACACTCATTCATTATCCGCTATTTTACCCTTAGCTGGGAAGATGGATTCATGCCGTCCCCAAGAACTTTAATGCAAAGCGAACAAAAAAAAAGGACAGAACTCCAAGAATATTTAGGAATCAGTGCTTTTTTAAAATCTGAAAAATAAAATTTAGCTAGAATATCCGTACCTCGCTCGGATGAATCACCGTAACCCAGAAATAATCATCTAAAAAAATTTAAAATTATATTGATTGTTTTCTTAATCTAAGATTATCTTTAAGAAGATAAATATCTGATCTAAAATTATGTTGATAAATAATATCAGCAGAAGATTTGAGCATCGCTGGTCCCAAAATGACCATTTAGAGACCAAAAAAAGGCCCATTTTTTTAATGATGCTTAGCGGTATACTTTGATGGTAATTTATGCAAAATTTGAAGGCTGTGTCCCCCGATATGCGACCGCCTGGAGGTACACTTATAGATATAATTATACACATAGATAGGCACGTAGACATAGTTGCTCAAGAAAAAAAAATCTGTAGCTGACTACATTAATTCGTCGGGACAATTTGATACGATAGGAACACTAACTCTGAGAAAATGGTCATGTAACCTCAGCACTTGGGGCCCTGTTCGCTGGCGCAACCACTGAGCCCAGGCCGGTGATCATCAAAAGAGTAACCTGAGAATAAATGCGAAGTTCCTAACCTGGCCCAGTTGCCGTGATTTCACGAAGAAAGGAATCGGTGATATGTGAGATGTCTGGTGTTCTACTTGTAATCCCAGATGGGAATTAGGGTGGTTCCGGGGAACCGATTCTTAATAATCATCGTCTGTGGGAAAACATTAAACTACAAAATACCGTTTAGATGTGACCTGACGTTTCATGTCTTGGAGAGGTACTGGAAGAATCTACTTTTTCGAGGGGGGGTAGGTCTTCGCAGCAATCTTTTAATACTTGCAAAGATTGAATTAGAAACTACTTAAGACCACACACACACACACACACACACACGAATTATATATGAATATATATATATATATATATATATATATATACATATGTGTGTGTGAATGTCATTGAGGAATGGATATATATGATCCGACAGAAGGATTACAAAATGCGTTGTGTCATATAGAAACACTTATTTGAAATGATCAACTATTATTACACGGTGAATATACCATTTAGCCAAGACAACGCTAGTAGAATAAACAATTAAAGATAACCATATGAATAAGGGTTAAGAGTTAATAAGAGTTGAAGAAGAGTTTCTATATAATATAATGCAATTTGTAATCATTCTGTCGGATCATATATATCCATTTCTTGATAACATGATTGTCGCGTTGAAAGAAACAAATAGAGCAGGTATAGACCTTGAATGAACAAGATGGAACTTTGGAGTTAAAACAGTTATTTTGGCCGGTGCATTACCGGCTGTTTTTTTAACTCAATGGTAAGATCAAGAATATGTTGAAGCAGCCACCCTGTTGGTCAGGAGCTCTATTTCCTGCATCAGTCCCATTTTCTTTAATT
Organism: Thysanoteuthis rhombus; assembly: GCA_963457665.1. NCBI lineage: Eukaryota > Metazoa > Mollusca > Cephalopoda > Oegopsida > Thysanoteuthidae > Thysanoteuthis > Thysanoteuthis major. Next base: position 5,575,666 of record OY735231.1, read on the forward strand.
GTCTATTCTGTTTAGGCCAAGTGATAGATTCATCGTGTAATAACGGTTGATCATTTAAAATAAAAGTTTCTATATAATATGATGCAATTTGTTATCATATGTACATGTATATATTTAGACGAATGAATACTTGAGATATATTCCCAAAACAATTATGTTGTGTACATTATTGCATTTTTTCAAAGGGAAAAATTTATACTGTTTCTTTTACAACGTTTCATTCGTTTGAAATTTCAAAAGTTTACGCTCCGTTATCATATATATGATATGAATTTACATATAATGACGATGAAAAATTCAATTTTAGAATCTTGGTGCATGTAATTTATTTCTATTTTAATTTTATTTTTGTTATTATATTATTTATTAAGGAGTCTGTCTACCGTTTTATTATGGCCCTGTCTCGGGAATATCAAAAAACAGGACAAGTTTCTTGCTATGGCAATTCGCGTCATATTTGTGTCCATGAATATAACTACTTCATAATTTTAATTTTTTTGAAGTAAAAAAATAAGATAATGATCTCTGTCACTGGTCAGTGTGGATGTAGGTTTAAGTAAAAGTATTTTTCATATATCTATTGTATGTGTGTAACAGCTAAACTCAGATTAAATTCGTCGTAAATTTCTCACTTATGCCTACATTCATGCAATAAAGTTCTAATTGTAAATGTGTTATTTATGTTTATATTGTGTTATTTGTGTCTTTATAAGCATGTTTTCCGGAAGTATGTCTTATTTGTTCTGTGCAAACATGTATCAGAGACACCTATAAATGAGAAAAACCCCTACCACGGTTTCATAGGAAATCAATTTTTCAAAACCAAACGTAATAAGATTATATCATTTATAGTGGAACACAATCAAAATGAATATTATCATTGTTATGTATTGTTTATTACCAAACTCTATAACAATGAAATGTTGTCGCCAGAAATTCGAATATGTTGCCGTCCAAAAATGATTACACACCGACGAAAAATTATTTTTGGCCACAGAGTTTCAATGCTGTAGAGTTTAGCCATGAATAATACCTAATAATATCTGTTTTGATTGCGTAACTTTCCCTTAAAACTATCTAAGTCCTGCTATATTCGTTGAGGAAGGAAAAATTTTTTCAATAAAAAATTGATTAGGGTGTACTCGTTCATATGTGATACTATACACATAAACACACACATTCATATGGAGAAAGAGAGAAAGAGGGAGACGAATGAATACATTCATTGACTATTTATACGGTTGATTCAGGCTAGAGAATAAAGATCTTCACTTCTGGTGAAGACCTTGTGCAGAATGACTGAAGGCTTTCTACTATTTATGTAAACACACATACACACACATACATACACACACATACACAAACGTGTATATTTTCAAAAGGGGGCAGATAATCAGATCAGATTTCAAGGTGATGAGGTACTCTTTTAATTTTTCAAAAATAATTTTACCTATGTTTATGTATTTGCTATTTTTTTAAAAATCTATAACTTCTTTTTAAAAAAGAAACTTTTCACAACGACGATATACATATATGTTCAAATTTCTACGCCCAACAATATTGATTAAAAAAAGTGGATCAGACACTGACGGGTATACAATTGGATGACATGATGGGCAGAACAGATAAAACTGGAAAAGGCCAGCTACTTGTGATCTCCACAATTAAATCAAGCGAATGATACTAGGATCCAAATTTGAATAATAGTAATAAAATAAAATTCCATATATTTTGAATTATCCTGAAAACAGCACATTAACAAGAATTGGGAAATAATTGATTTTTATAACTTAGGAGGATGCTTTGGAACTGTATAAAATTTATGAAATTTCTAAGAAAAAGTCATTTTTCAGCAGTAACGTGCTAAGCTTTAAAGGATATATATATATATATATATATATATATATATATATATATATATATATATAATGATACAATTTGCTACACAAACATGGTTATGTTTCTGTCCTGTATTGGCTTCTTCGGACAATCATATACGTATACGTGTATACATATAATTTGTTGGATCAGGGAAAAATTTTAAACAAAATTGCATTCTCAAAGAGCTCTGCCAGTATCTAGGCCACAATTGCCAGTCCCATAAAAGTGTGTCTTCGTATGCGTGTGTGCCTATCTATCTATCTATCTATCTATCTATCTATCTATCTATCTTTCACAATTTCGAAGATATGCCCACTCAATTTTGGTATGTATATGCATATATATATATATATATATATATATATATATGTGTGTGTGTGTGTGTGTGTGTGTGTGTGTGTGTGTGTTTGTGTGTGTGTATGTGTGTGTGTGTGTGCGTTTGAGTGTTTGTATGTATACGTGTACACTGTGAAAAACTAAGACAGAACTGGAGTGTGTTGGATACATGATTTAAAAAAAATGTATATAGAAATATTCCAAGCATTTTCGGAAGTGAAAAATTTCATCTTCAGCAGAAAAGTCCAAGACCTCCAATGTTAGTAGAATAGTGGTTGGTTATAAACTGGTAAAAAAAAATTCATTTATGTTCATTTTGCTGCTGAGAGTCAGTGAACAATATATATATATATATATATATATATATATATATATATATATATATATATATATATATGGGGTGTATGTATGTGCGTATATTAGTGATGTATGGTGCTTTGTATCTTGGATGTTCACCTACCCACCATTTGTACCAAAAAGACTGTTACTGTCGATTGCTTTTTATAGATACTAAAATGTTTTTGCGTTTATGTGCATCCGTAGGACACGGCATAACCAAGATTCAAAGCACTATATGCCACAATGGATTCCATGAGAATAGAGAGTAAGGCTTTGGGAGAGGTTGGCAAGTACGTTTTCCCGAGTCAACTAATAAATTTTGGGAAAGACAATGCAAGCGAAGTGAAACAACGCATAACAATTGGTTGGAAAGCTTTTGGTATGAATAGAAACATCTTCGAGAACGTCGTGCCAATATGCTTAAAGCGTTAAGAATACAATGAATGAGAAATACCAGCAATGACTCATTGATGCAGAACATGGAAATTACCAAAACGATCCGAGAACCAACTAAGAATTGCTCTGAGAGCAATGGAAAGAGCAATATTAGGGATAACTCACAGGGATAGAAAAAGATCAACATGGATGCGAGGAAGGACTACAGTGACAGATATTATGCAAATAATTAAGCAACAAAAATGGTGATGGACTGGACACATAGCAACATGAAATGATAACAGATGAGGTAAAAGGCTAACCGATTGGTAACCATGGGACAGGAAACTCAGTAGGAAAAGACACGGACATGAGATGGTGGGATGAGATAGAAAAGTTTGCCGGTATAACATGGCTGCTGCTGCTGATGATGATGATGATGGTATATACGATATGTTAGACAAAAGTTGGGTCGTCCAACTGTAGCAAGTATAGGTATGTTAGTTCATGGACCAGAAACCCGAATTAGGTGTATTGGTATTCTCTATGGAAATGGTTGATAAACCTTTGGATCGTCAAGCTAAAGCAAGAAATCAGAATTTGATGACGCTGATTATCTGAGCATTAAAAGGTACAAACATTATTCTCTTGGGGCAACAGGCCTACACTTGGCGCAACATAATCAGTGTCTTTCGAGACCAAACTAAGTCAAGGAACTAAAATTGATTTCAAGATGCTCTAGTGAATCTTGGCCAGCGTTGGTATCTGTCAGAAGTTGTACTGTAGATAATGTCTGAAAAATTCTTGACAGCAAGGTGTTGTATGTCACCTGTGATGAGATCTGTCTCAGAATAACCAAAAAATGTCAGAGACTGAAGGTGAATCGATGAGTACATAGGAAGAAACAGACACCAGCATGCTGTTACATACATGTCATGCTGCATCTCAATATGTCTCAGTCATTATCACTGTAGATGAGCAGCATTTTCATCTTTTCAGAGCAAAGAGGGGAGAAATGAAATCTGAACAGCTGCCTTCCTGCAACTACTGTCTATATATGCTTGTACTCAGAGTCAAGTATTAGGCAACCGAATGACACATGTGTCTAGATAGAGACTACCCTGAGATCCTGCAACCTTTAGGTGGCCATGGCCAGGAGCTTGTGAAGCTGATCATCTAAGCATCAAGTGGATGATAGGAGAACCTAGCTCCTGATGTTGTTCTTGAGTTCCTCTCCCGCAAGTGCAGGAATGTTAGCAAGTCTCTGGATTGTAAATGCTTTGAACATGGACTTATTTACACAAATGCCCATTATCTTCATGACTACTCCAATCTGAAGCCAGAAGATGAACAGAATGAATATGATATTTTTGATGATGACATTTAGATAACGTATATTTTGTGTGGACACTGAAGATAATTGTTTATGGAAATAGAATACTCAGAATTAAGGGTATGGAGTAACATATATGACTATAACAGCAGTTCAGGACAAGGTTTGTCATTAATTGTCAACTTCTCATATTGTCAATACATTTGCACTAATTTTAAGAATAATTGCAGTGACGCTCTTCAAATATTTGATGTCACTTGATAAGCAAAACAAGGGCAAAAGTTCCCCACATTTTCTTGCAAAACTCCATTCTTCTGATGGTTCATTCAGATTTATACTAAATTGCCAGTATTACTCCATTTAAAATGATTATAAACCATAGATAATTTGTGTTCTTTTTCATTTCATTTTTGAAGATATATTGTTTTGTCCTTAAATTATGTAATCACTTGCTTAAAGCAGGGCATCTGGTATGTTCATCAAGCATTATTAGACGTAACCTTTGCCATCAATAAATACTCATAACAATCATTTTTAGAAGTTTTTGGCACCAATATTTCCCCTGACCTGTAGACTAATATCAGCAACTAAACAATTACAAAATGGAAAGGTCATTGACATATAGGATGGGTAAAACCACTGGCTACTCTTGCAAAACTTGAAACAAGAACTATATTTCATTGTTTTGATGGTTTATTTCGCCTCATACTAAACTGACCCAAACTCTATAATATCAATCGAATGAACTACAATATTTAAACAGAGTTGAACTTCATGAATTATTATAAATGGATTATATTTGTTTAAATCCCAATATATGGTACAGGTTTGTGAATAATAATTATGTTTTTGATAGCTATATGGTGGATGATACTGTTTGCCAGTCACATGTTTTGCAATGTCAGATTGAGAGGTGATACTACTGCCGACTCCCAAGCATCATTCAACGGATCCCCAGGGGTCCACGAACCCTAGTTTAGAAACCACAGTAATTGAATATTAATTATTCAGTCTTTCCTTATTTTTCATTTTGCAGAAAATACATAATTTAGGTCTTAAATTATGTGATTACTTGCTTGAACTGGGCGTCTGGTATGTCCACCAGGAATATTTGGACATTACTTTTGCCATCCCTGAAAACTCATAACAGTCATTTTAGTATCACGTTTTGGTACCAATATTGCCACAGGCCATTGACTATTCAGTTAGAAACAACAATGAGTTTACTTATATCATATTTTCTTCATAGTGTAGAAGACAAATCTACCGAAAATTATTATCATAATATATATATATATATATCGTGTACATGCATATATTGATATAGATATATATATTGATGTACATATTGATATATAGTTTTGATACATGTATATATATACATATAGAAAGATACACTGTCTCTCTCTCTCCCTCTATCTCTCTCTCACTCTCTCTTTCACTACATATATATATGTGTGTGTGTGGGTCTATATGTTCTTGATATGTATGAGCTCTTTATATTTATTCTTAATATATGATATATGTGTGTGTGTGTATATGTGTAACTGCGTACGTGTGTATGCAGTCTTGAATGTAGGTACAATGAGAAGAACATGCTGTTCCCTTAGAGATAAGACCTGAATAATGAGTGAAAAAGCATTTATTAAAGGTAAAAGACAAAACCAGGCGTTTCAAAATAGGGTAAAGCACCGGTTAACAGTTTCCAGAATTGTTTGGAAGCATCAGCAGAAGGAGATCAAAGGAAAATTATGTATGGCTGAAATTCTCTCGATAGTCACGCCAAACACATTTCTGACTTCAATATGGCTACCTGTTCTCATAAAGATTTCTATTATCTTGCTATTCATACAATAACGTTGTGCAAGATATTTTTCGCTTTCCGTTTTGTTCTTGCGTGAAAAGTGTTATTTTCTGATTATGTCTGAAAAGTACAGAAAATGTCAAGTATTTCTTTCAAACTTTGCTTTTGTGGACAGGACTGATGATTTGAAATCTATTTATTGCCAACTGGACAACGGGCGAGTTTGCACATCATTTTCATAACATTAAGTATGAATAACGAAAACACCATTTGTCGTTACAGTATTTACACATGAGCAATTAGAAGTAACAGTCATCACCCATGAACAAATATCGTGTTGATCGGTGTAATGTGCTGTCGTTAAAATGTCTTTGCGTGATTTCAGTTATGCATAAACTTTGTCTCTTGAGGGTTGAAACGATAATATGCATATGAAAAAATTATTAAAGTTTAACATACATTTAGAAGGCATTTTAGAAAACATTTAGCACGCATTCGAGCTAACTAAAATAGCAATGGGCGGGTCATGATGCTAGAATGTCAGACAACCGCTGGACATCAAAACTCTCCACGCAGATCCCTGGAGATCATATACAGAACAAAAAATTGCGCTATTAACTATACAAATTTAGAAAATACTGTCTTCGTGACGTCCATGATAAAGAGGTCTGTCGAATCATGGGGAAAGTCTGTGGCCAACGACGGACACTCAGAGGCTGCTGCTGATACATTTAGGTATTTTGAATACTGCAACTTATCCCCACTACGGATAGGAATACAGTTCTGACGTTCTACACTCTCCTAGCTTTCCAGATCAAACTTACATAGTCACAACGCACCTACCATTCAGACCAAAGTTACAAAGAGTGACAGCATTCTACAAACAAAGTCAGCCATGCCGTATAGAATAACAACGCTCTTCAAACGCACCAAGAAATTCAAAACAAAGTTACGAAGAATGACGACGTTTTCGAATATTCATTATTTTAAATAAATGAGTACACCCTACCATTTTGAATTTCTTTTATAAACAGTTAATTTTCTATTGAACCTAACATAGCAGGATTTGATTTATTTCTAGTGGATCATAACAAAATTAAAACAGAAATTATCAGGTACTGTCAATTACCAAACTCTACATCATTGAAACTCTGTGACCAGAAATTTAAATGTGCTGCCACCCAAAAATGAGTTCATCCTCACGACAAAATATTTTGGGTAACATAATTTCATTGCTGTAGAGTTTGATCAAAAGTATAACTGATAATATCTTTTTTGATAGTACAATAGTCCATTAGAAATAATAAAATCCTGCTATGTTTGGTTTGAAAGGAAATTAACTTTCTATTAAAAAAACAAAACTGGTTGGGTGTATTGATTTATACTGTAACTAATCCTTGACAAAATCTTTTAATCATATAAATCCAGAGCATCATTAACCGGTCATCAAGGTAGTTTTCCCAGCTTTGTATGACCTTCCGTTACCCTTCAGCGAAACTATTTAGCCCATCATAAAATGTCGTTTTTAATTCGATCGGATATTCGAGAATTTGTCTACATCTTCAACATGTTGGAACCGTTGACCAGGAAACGATTGGTGGTGCATGGATTGAAACACGTAGCAGACCGAAGGTGAAAGGTCTGGAAAATAGGCCACATGTGGAAGAACTTCCCATCTTAGTGATATGATCACAACACGATGATGAATGGGCGCTCTAATGAAGCAAATTCAACGGTGGACATTTTTTTTTTTGCCTAAGAAGAGATCTCTTCTGTTTAGATGCATAATTCAAACGGAAGGATTTTTCGCCGCCGAGGCACGTTTCGTTGATGGACGTTGCTAGTTGTGATGTGGCAAAATCAACAACCGACCTTTTTTTTTGCCCAGGAAGAAATTTTTGCTATTCCAATGCATAATTCAAATGGAAGGATGTTTCGTCGACAGAGCTTTTCACCGACGGATGTTGCGCCTGAGAGAGAGAGAGAGAGAGAGAGAGAGAGAGAGAGAGAGAGAGAGAGAGAGAGAGAGAGAGAGAGTGAGAGAGAGAGAGAGAGAGAGAGAGAGAGTGTCAGAAAAATGTTCGAAAAAATGAAGGATGTGCCTAAACTGGATTTGATCGTTCTAATCCTTTTCGATCTAAAATAATCCGATTAGATCCTTTTCGATCTAAGATTATCCGATTAGATCCTTTTCGATCTAAGAAATTCTCATTAGATCGACTATGAATCGTTTTAATCCTGTCCGATTACATCTGTTCTCTGATAAAATCGAATTCGAACTGATCCAATACAATTAGTCGATCTCGGCGATGTGATCATCTGATAGGATCGAATTCGATCTGATCCAGTCCGATCTGATAGAAGAAAATCGAATCAGATTAAATTGAATCGGACTAGATTCTAACTTATATGGGGAATACATCGAATCATAAAGAATCTAATCCAAACTGGATCAAATTCCATTTGATCCAGTTTGATCGTATGGGAACAAATCGAACCCTATTCGATCAAATCAAAGTGTTCTGATCTGACTGGATCAAATCAAATTAGATCGAATTCAGTCCGATAGGATTCAACCAAATCGAACCTAATCAGACAAAGTCAGACCGAATTAGATTCAAGTTGACAAGGTCAGATTTACTTGGATTTTATCTCTTCTAAGAATACCTCCGGCCTTATCAGATATTATTCAATTAGCTCGATATGATTTAATCAAGTTTAATCCTTCACAATTTGATCGAATCTGATGATATCGAATTCGATCCAATCTGACCTGATCACATCACATTCGATCTGAGCAGATCAGACGGATCGGATTCAATTTGACCAGATCGAATAACAATGAATTCTATACTATCAAATTAAATCAATTTTAATCCAACTTAATCGGCTTCGACAAAATCGATTCTGCTCTGATCTGATCTGCTCTTACAATGTTCCTTAATGTTTCTGTTGTCTGTTTTTTTTTTTTGTTGTTTTTTTGGTGGGGTCTATTGTGTTTTCGTCGTTATATCTGGTCTCGGTAGCGCTGCCCTTGCGATACACCTGAACGGTAAATGATGGCTCACCGCTGCAGCCTATAAGCCACTTTCTTTCAGTATCTTCCTTTCCCCTCCCAACCCCCATTAGCTGCGATAGTTCTCCTGTCCTGTTCCTTACATTCTGATGCTGCCTCACCCCCTCACCATCCCTGCGTCTGTTCCACTCTAAATGAACTCATTCTGAGGGGGGGGGATTGAGGAGGCAAGTTGGATGAAGCTGGAATGGCTTGCCTCTGGTTTACAAATGGTGTCGAAGACGGTTGAGGTCGGAGGAGAAGAGGCTGATTTTTGGAGGGAAGGAAATCATTGATTGGGAAGGAGAAGAAAAAAAAAGTGATATAAAAGAAGGATTTTTGAATGAGGAAGAAGCAGAAGGAAATAGAGAAAGTACAAAAGAGCGAAAAGAAACATAGACAAAAAAAAGGGGGAACAAGTCTGGTTGCTGCAGGGTCAAACTCACCGCCTACTTCTTTCCAAATTGAAAATGATGATAGTAACTTTTGTATTGTATATGTGATAAATGAAAATCATAAAACATTTGTTCGTTTGAACAAATGTATCAATTTATTAGAATGAAATAAGCCTGTGTGTATCTATGGGATAAGATTTCGTTATTATCTGGTACTTAAATTCAGTTCAATCATTGCGACAGCATCTTGCCAATCAATCAATAATAATAATAATAATAATAATAATAATAATAATAATAATAATAATAATAATGATAATAATAATAATAATAATAATAATAATAATAATAATAAGAAGAAGAAGAAGAAGAAGAAGAAGAAGAACAACAACAACAACAACACCACCACCACCACCACCACCACCAACAACAACAACAACAACAACAACAACAACTGGAAGGGGTTGTCAAAAGAAGTAGAAATGGACGGAAAAAAACAAAAAGAGAAAGCGGGGAATAGAACTAATTAGAATAAGCAAGTTCGAGGAGAAAAGGGTAAAAAGATTTAAATAAAGACGGGGGGAACATGAAATAACATATGAAAGAATCAGAATCACACAAAAAAGATGTAATTTACTAAGCTTAGTTTTAACACAAGGCCACATTCATGGAGCACCCAGCAAGGATCGAGCCCACTACTCAGTAATAATGATCTCTGAGATCAGCTTAGTGACCACGAGACCAGACCTTTCCAAAAATTATGCATTGGCTACATACGTTTTGAGAATAAAATCTTTCCTGACATATCACTCAAGTTTTGTTAACCAAGCCAAATATAAGTCATCCCAGTTATTCAACAGACCCAGGAAAAGTATCTCTTGAAAAATACACAAAATAAAATTTAATTCTGCGACACGCCTAGAGATTATTAGTTACACACTCAAGTGTCGCGGCACACAGTTTGGAATGCTCAACACAAGTCCATGACGAGGCACATTCATTCGAAAAAGACAATAAGTGATAGTAAAGGTGACAAATTTAACTGAAATATGACAGTGAAGGAACGTGATGGAAAAGATGTTGCTAAGAAAATAAACCGGCTAAAGTTGATAACATGAAAGTTGAAAAAGGCTAAAAAAAAATGTCTTCATCGCGAGGAGAAACAATGGCTGCGATAAAGACGATAATCAAATTGAAATGATGGAGTTGAGAAGAAGAATAAAAACAAAAACGACTGGGCTGGTCGTTCATTCAGTAGTAAACGTCACGTGACCAACGTCTTTTGGTAGCAGAAGTTATCGAAAAAAGGGTGATCAATGAATAAATGACCCCTTTCACCTTTTGCTGGGATATGATCACTAGAAAAGTTTCCATTTTCGAAGAATAAAACTTACATTGTAAAATGAACCCCCCTCTAAAACCAATTGGGGGTGAAGGGGTAAATTTTGAAAAAAAATTTTTTCAAAGACATAGTAATGAATAAATGCTTATATTTTAGTTCCCTAACTACATTAGTGTGGCCAACATCCGCGACAGATAGATTGATAGATCGATTTCCAGACGCACTTAAAAACTGGAAAAAAACATGTTGATGATTTAGGTGACAGTTTTGGTTGAGGGTTTCTAATGAATTCCAGATAAAATAACATAGATATGGTCGCGAAAACGCGAATTTGAACTGAGAAACTGAATTCGAATTCTTGGTGGTCTAGAACAATTCTATAGGAATAAACTATATTGGGACTATGATAGGCAGAACTCGCAGGATACTACATGTTGCCCTTGCAGAGATAGATATGTGACCTTCAATCCAATTGCTACAGGTATGAAAACTAAAAAAAGGGTATATGATTGTATTAGATATAATTGATATCAGAATATACCAATCAGGACTGGTGGGATTACTTATGAATGGATCAGCACTAAGGAACCTGTGTCATATTCGAGAAATCACAGGTATGTGTATTGGTCTTGTGTGGTCAATGCTCTGATCTTTTTGTTGTCTGGTGATTCGATTCTTTCAGCCGCTGTGAGCTTTCCTTTGTGCATCGCTATCAGCGCACATTTTTTTCTACTCCGAACTCCGTCCTGATGTCATCACTGTATTCCTTCACTTTGTTGAATAACGTTTCAAGCTTCCCCTTGTTCTCTGAAAATCGTTTTAGGTCATCCATGAACATAAGGTGGTTGATTTTTCCCCTTGTTTTGAAGAATGGGTATCCTTAGCTGTTTTTCAGGATTCTGTTGAGTGGTATGATGGTCAAAACGAATTGTAGTGGGAACAGAGAGTCAAATTATTATCATTATTATTATTTGGAATCTCACACTAGTTGCCTGGTGGTAACCGCTGGAGTTTGAGTGACAGCAAGTCTCCTCAAGTCTCCAGTCCTTCTCCCCTAGTACTCATAGGTCGCAGTAATTCTGTGATTTACAGTTTCACACCGGTTGCCCAGTGGTTATCGCTGAAGGCTGAGTGACAATAAGTCTCCTCAGGTCTTCAGCTAACGTCTCCTCCCTTTTTCACTTTTTCACCTATTATGTCAGGGCTAAAATTCGTTGCAGTACTTATATCTCTAGCACCTTCCTCAGTATCCGTGCAGTTCCCAGTAGTGCTGTGGTCTGTACGGTCTCTATCCTTCCCCTAATCCCGATCTCCTCCAGTCTCACCCTCAGCGTTTGGGGGACAGTTCCTAGTGCGCCCACTATGACCGGTACTACCCTGGTTTTCATGTTCCATATCTTCTTTAACTCTATTGCTAGGTCCTGGTATTTTCCCCGTTTCTCACTCTCCTTCTTTTTAACTCTATGGCCTGCAGGTACAGCAACGTCTACTATTTGGCAGGCCTTCCTTTTTTTGTCTACTATTACTAAGTCCGGTCTTCTTGCCTGGATGAGGTGGTCAGTTTGGATGTCAAAGTCCCAGAGTAGTTTGTGGTTGTCATTCTCCAAAACTGCCTCTGGCTTGTGCTGATACCACTTTTCTACATGATTGAATCCCATTTGTTTGCTTAGTTCCCAGTGTATCATCGTTGCTACTCTATCGTGTCTATACTTATACTCCTTCTGGGCGAGTTGACTACATTCACTAGTTATGTGGTTCACTGTCTCATCTCTTTCACCGCACATGCGGCATTTGCTGTTTGTCTGTGTTCTGTCGATTTTTGTTTTTATGTAGTTTGTCCTTATGCTTTTGTTTTGGGCTGCCATGATGAGCGATTCAGTTTCTCTCTTAAGGTTTCCTTTTCGTAACCACGTCCATGATTTCTCGTCTGCTACATCTTGTATCTGCCTTTTAAACTCGCCATACAATTTCTTCTCATCCCATCTTTCTTTTCTTGCTTGCTGTACTGTTCCATTGTTTTCTACTTTGTTTGTTGCACTATCTCTCGCACTCTTTATGATTTCTTCACTATTTGTTTGCACATACCTTTCTAGGACTACTTTAGCTCTCTGGACACAGTCTTCTATGCTGATGAGCCCCCTACCACCTTCTTTTCTCTTAACGTATAGTCTATCTGTATCATCTCTAGGGTGTAATGCTTTATGTATTGTCATAAGTTTCCTAGTTCGCTTATCCATTGTTATTATTATTATTATTATTATCATTACTATTATTATTATTATTATTATTATTATTATTATTATTATTATCATTATTATTATTATTATTATTATTATTATTATTATTGCTGTAGTTGTTGTATTCATTGTGTTTTCACACGTGGTAATAAAAAAGGAAAGATGAGTGAAAGAATAAAATATCAAAATGGGAGATGATATTAAAAAGACAAGAAATTATTATTATTTGCATTTTCTCACCAGCTGCCTTGTGACAATCGCTAGGGACTGAGTGACAGCAAGTCTCCTCTAATCTCCAGCCCTCCTCTAATATTGTCCTCATCTATCACTGTTCCCCTTTTTTTCCTTGTTTGCTATACTGCTCTTTTATTATTATTATTATTATTATTATTATTATCATTATTATTATTATCATTATTATTATTATTATTATTATTATTATTATTATTATTATTATTATTCCCTTAATTAGCTGTTTGATACAATGATTTACCAAGTCATCCACACGAGACCAAAGGTAAATGAAGGTTTTTCCTAGGTTGTAATTGAGCATTATTATTATTATTATTATTATTATCATTATTATTATTATTATTATTTTTATTATTATTATTATTGAATGAAGAAGCAGAAGGAAAGAAAAGGAGAAACAAACAAAGGAGACAATAGAAAGACTAAAGAACCAAAATGATAATAATTCCAATAGAAAACCTGAATAAAAAGAAGATTGAATGTCGATGTGTCAATAATGAATAAGGTGTCGTTGATTGACAGAGAGGATGAGAGCTCCAGGTAAGTAGACAGGTTAACAAGAGGGGGGATGCGGGATGGGGCAATCAAGGGAGGCGGTATCAGTTCAGTAAAGGGAGAAAGTGTAATTACCTGAAATTCACGTTAATTTGCTGCAATGGATCGTTAAGGCGAGTGGCTTGTGTACGGAGCCAATTAGAATGGTGGAGGCGATGGTGTTAATTGTTCGTCACGTTCTGCGTTAAAGGACACACTGATACATAAATGCTTACGCCTCGGAATTGGCACGTGGGCGCCCGTAGGCACACATACCACACCCTTTGCTGTATGAATGATAGTCTGAAGACGTTTAAATTGGGATATATATATACGTTTACATATGTTTGTGGATATATGTATATATATATATATATATATATATATATATATATATATATAGAGAGAGAGAGAGAGAGAGAGAGAGAGAGAGAGAGTGACAGAAAGAGAGTGACAGACAGGCAGAAATGGAGAGACAGAGATGGGGAGTGAGAGATACATTCATTTATGCACACACAACACAAGCATATGCAAACATACATGAATTTTTGAATACATAAATTCACACACACACACACACATATGTATACATATGGAAAGGGAGAGAGAGAGAAAAAGGTAGAAACAGATTGATAGACAGTGTGTAAGAGTGAGAGATACATTTATACACACATACTATACAAGCAGATACGCATATAAATGAATTTTTGAATATATAAATTCATACCCCCAATATATATATATATATATATATATATATATATATGCGCGTGTGTGTGTGTGTGTGTGTATCATCATGCATATATATATATATATATATATATATATATATATATTTATATATATATATATATATATATATATATATATATATATATATATATATATATTCACAAACACGTACATATATACGTGTTTTGTGCCTATCTCCCAAATAAGGGAGGGGGCTACCCGCCTTCGAAATCGGCATTCAAAATTCTATATTTGACCTTAGTTTGAACACAGACTAATGTCACAGATGGGAAATAAGCAACAACAGTCGAGAAACGAACCCTCCTATCATCAGAATCATCATCATTATCGTTTGCTTTTTGATTACTTTTATGACTTATTTCATTTTTTTACTTTTGCACCGAAGGATATAAAAAAAAAAAGAAGGAAAAACTGGTTTTGATTAGTGACTCAGTAGAAACTGTCACGTGATCGATGTCTTCTGGCAGCAAGTAAGAATCGTTTGGAAAGAATGAAAAATGAATAAGTTACCTTTTCGGGTGATCATTGAAAAAAAATCCCCAATTTGAAAGACAAAAAACAATAAGTGGATACTACCAAACAAGGAGAGAGGTATTTTTTGAAAAAAAAAAACCAACTGCCTAAAAACTTTTTTGTAGATATCATCATCAATCTTTTAACGTCCGTCGTTGGACATAGACCTTCCCCAGGATTCGCCACAATTCTCTATCATGGGCGTCGCGGAGCCAGTATTTCCTGAATTTGTCTAGTTCATCTCTCCATCTGGTGTTCTATCGTCCTCAGTTTGTGAGACGTGATGTCCATCGGTTGTTTTTCATTCTTGCAACATGGCCTGCCCATTGCCATTTGAGTTTTTTAATAGTTTCTATGATGCGACAGACTTCTGTTGTCTTCCTCATATACTGTGCTGTCTTGTGATCTCTCCATGTAAGGTTGAGCATGATTCTCTCATGTGCACGTTGCAAGCTTCTCAGTTAGCTGGTCTGTCTCTTGGTTAAGTTCCATGTTTCAGCTCCATAAGTGACTATCGGGAGAATGCATTGGTTGTATACACTCTTCTTTATACCAAGTCGTCAATGCGTGAATATCATGTCCCATAGCCCTCGTTGCGGTCTGTACGAGCAATACATTCTTACATACATAGACAGTTAGACCAACTTGAAAACTGAAGAAACTTTGATGATGGTAACTGTTTTTGATTGTTGGATTTGTAATATTATCAGGAGATTATTTTTGTTAGCATCTGACAAGGTTGACAACAGAGGCATCAGCTTTTTGTTATATCTACCTGAGCAACTAAGGGAGAGTGGTTTGCCCAAGTGACACGATATTCCGTCTAGATATCTGACGATGGGATAAAGAGTAAGGAGGAATAATCTCCCAGGGTCTTTGAAAGTGTAAAGTGAGCTGCCTCAAATGAAAATCGAACTCGTCCTGCTGATTGCAGTTTCTGTGCTGATAACTATTTCAACTCAACTCAATTTATTTTCATTTTCCTTATCATCTTCACCTTCTTTTTTTACTTACTTACTTTCCTTTGTCTTCTTCGTGTTTTTCTCCTCCTACCTATCATTTTCTTCATGCCTTCCTCGACCTCTCCTTCTTCTTCTTCTTCTTCTTCTTCTTCTTCTTCTTCATCATTACTTTTCTCCTTCTCTGTCTTCTTCTTCTTCTTTAACCTCTGTTATATTTTCTTCATCATTACTTTTTTCCTTCTCTGTCTTCTTCTTCTTCTTCTTCACTTTTCTCATTCTCTGTCTTCTTCTTCTTCATCATTACTTTTTTCCTTCTCTGTCTTCTTCTTCTTCTTCTTCATGACTATGATGCTTTTGTTTCTGTTGTACTGCTCAAAAGATGAAAAATATTGTGCAACACAAATATAAGCCAACAACCAGTGCGACTAAGCGATATTGAATGGGCTCATTAACCATAACAGGAGAAAAAATAACGCCACAGCCTCCGAATGCCTTTCTCTTTCTTTTCAATATCTTCTTTCTTTGTATCTTCCTCCCATCTTTCTTCTCAATCCCCACTCACTCTTAAAAAGCTGTGAACGAAAGTAAAGTTGCAAATCTGAAACCCACAATAAAATTCGGATGATTATAAAACAAACTTGAATTATATGAAAAAGAGAAAATAGAGACAAAGAAAAGCAACGACAGTAATGATTAAAAGAGAGAGAAAAGAAGGAGAGAATGGAAGAAAGAAAGAAAGAAAGAACGGAAGGAAGAAAGGGGGGATGGAAAAAAGAAAGAAGACAGAGTTGAAGAAAAACAAAGAAAGAAACAAATAAAGAAAGAAAAGAAGTTATGAAGGAAGGCTGAAAGAATGGACGGAGGGAACGAACGAAGGGCAGTCAGAAGGAGGACAGAAAGGAAGGAAGGGACCAATGAAGGATTCGATGAGAAAGAGTGAAAGAAGAAAGGAAAGTATGAAAAGTGTGAAAAATAAATACAGAAAGTAAGAAAGAAGAGCAGGAAAGAAAATGTAAGGACAAAGAAATAGAGAGGGTGACAATGAATGGAGAAAAAGCGAAAAGGAGAAAATGAAATTAAAAAAAATGATGAGACAAAGAAACCAAATCAGAAAAAAAGAAAGTGACAAAGAAATCATGGAGAAAGAAAGAATGAGTTTTTTTATGGAGGAGAAAGAAGGAGAAGAAGTACGAATCATGTAAATGCTAAGAAAGACAAGACACAAGACTAATTGCAAATGTTGACTGTGAAAGCGTAAAGGACATTTAACCATACAGTATGCAGCAAGAGTATATCCCAATTAGCCAAAAGAGGAGTATAAAAAAGGCATGACCGGTTCTGGAGGTCAATCCATCGGGAACTGTGCAAATGACCATGTTTCTGGGACTTCAGGATAAACAAGGACTACTCAAAGTATGCCACAATACCTGATTTAGTTGAAGTGAACCAGAAAAAAATTACGTATCAGAGAGTGGATTTCGCTCTTCTAGCAGACCACAGGGTGAAGCTGGAAGAAATTGAAGAGCTAGATAAGTATATAAACCTTGCTAGAGAACTTCAAGAAATGAAAGTGACAGAATAATAATAATAATGACAACAACAACATGTTGGCCTCAGTTTACGGACGCCCGGAACTGTCATAAGACAGGGTTGCAAAAGTGGCCATTTTCGGGAACACCTGACAGATTTCCTTCAATTTAGCAGATAAAAAAACAACTTTATTTACTTCCTTTCCTTTGCAGCCCACTTTTTCCCGACCCATGGCGTGAATGGATTTCCATTTCCGCTAATTCAAGTCTGCTTGAGACAAAAACACTAATTTTTGCAAGGTGATAAGACCACGTGCTTCGTAAGATACAAGTCCATGGAAGGAGTACTCCACTCTGATCACAAAGTTTCGGTTGTACTCGATTCGCTGCAAAGCAAATGGGGAAATTTGTCCTAATGAAGAGTTTTCTACACTTTTCAATCATACCTGGAATCGAACCACGGATCCTCTCCGAGTGAGGCTGAGATGTTAGCCATTGCACTATCCGAGAAGACTGGCAGACCACCTTCCACCTTGTTGGGGGTGATCATTAAAAGATCGGAAGAAAGGAGTAGTGATCAATGGATGTTCACCTCTCTCACCTTTTGTTGGGCAGTGATCACTGAAAAGGTCTGCAAAAACAATCATGAACTGCTGGACACAATGTAAGGGATAAATTTACAATAAACTTACATAGTAAATTGAGCCTCTACAAAAACCTATCGAGAGCGGGGTCACAAAACCACTAATCGTTTTTCTAGACATGAGAAGTAGTAAATGCTGGAATTTTCAGCCACATGTACGTATATATGTATGGTCAGCCATCATTATCATCATCATCGTATTTCCTTATTTAGATACTTTACGCTTATACGAGTGTTTCCGCATCTGCTGATGAGGTTGACATCTAAAACATAAACTCTTTTTTTATTTCTCATTTTCTCCCGTTCCTGCGTGGTAGATAAATCAAACATTGTCTCAATCTTTAGTCATGAATTTCAAAAGATTTTTTTCTTTCGTTTGCAAATAGCCTGACCAACCTGAAAACTGAAAAAAAACCTATGCTGTCAGTTCGGGTGACAGTTCTAGTTGACAGATTCTAATAGCTAATTTCTATGAACATATAGATGCATTGATAATAATAATCTTTATTGCTGATGTTTGCTAAATTTGGAGCAAAATACTGCACAAGGCTAAATGGGGAGAGATAAAGGTAGGAAGATTATGTTACGCCATCCTTACGTGTACGAAATGTCTACCCGACGGATTCAACGCTTATCCACTAAATCTCCAGGTCGGACGTTCGAATCACGGCAGGATTCACTTAATTTTATACATCTATTTACCTTATCCTGACCATTTACAAAAAAGACCTGGGTAATGAATAAACGAACAGACAAAAAAGTGACACGTGCTTTCATATGATAAGACTTGCATAGAACCCGTAAAAAATTAACTGGTAATACTATTGGTGCAAAATGATAACAAATCAATAAACATGGAGAATTTGAATCTTCAGGTAAATCTTAAACAAAGGTGACTGGGTATAAGCAAGAACGAAGTCAGTTTCAGGGTTTTGTTCCTTTTTTGTGTTTGTGTTTTTGAATCTGCAGCAATATTCCTGATTTTTAGCTTCGATTCGTGAAGTATGCATTTGGGCTAGAATTGTACTCAATCAGGTAGTAAATGATAGATATTAGATTAATGAAATAATATACTCAATTTATTAATATCTTGCAATTGTAACCCATCGCAAACCTCTTTAATCATTAATTTGCTTGTCAAAGTGATCTACGATTTCCGTTTATTGGAGGCGTCCTCGTCTCTCTATAAGAGGCTCTGCCCGTCGGTCGGTAGGTTTATCCCCATATTGATTCTAAGCTGTTTTAAGTCAGATTCTCTTAAAACTTGGTAAAAAGGTGTCTCTTGATGAGAAGCTTCTTACATAGAAAAATCTCTTCACTCAGGGAAACATGATCTGGCAATAATAGCGTTTAAACTTTATGCTCCAAAATCTATTCTATCAGCTGTTTTAAGTCAGATTCACTTGAAACCGGATAGAAAAGTCGTCCTTGATAAAATGCTTCATACGTAAGATCATCTTCTTCCCACATTCACGTGATCTGACTACAAGCGCGTTTAAAACTTACAACGGAAGCCTCATTGAACTTTTTGCTTTTGGGTTTTTCTTCTTGCCTGTCAAGCAACTTTCACAACTTTGATATCTGCTTCCCCCTATCCAATCTGACAGACCGAAATCTTGATTACTTTAAAATTTCTAGCTCATGTATAGCTCATCAGTGAATGAAGGTCTGCGTTCGGTGATCGAATCACAGTAGTGTCTCTTACATTTTATCCATAGGTTTCGAATAGCGTGACATGCGAATACATATCTGCACTCACACAAACAAAGTGACGGTGGTATTGATATAGCTACAGGATTATTATTGGGAGAAAGGGAGAAGGAAAGGAAATGATGATGGTAGGAGGGGATGGTATTAACAATGATGGTTAATTTAGTGATTATGATTATGATGTTGATGATAGATAAAGGAGTTTAAAACAAATAAGAAATGCATACAATATTTATTATTATGAATAATGATGATAATGATGATGATCGTAGTAGTAGCAAAAGTAGTGGTAGTAGTACTACAACTAATAATAATAATGATAACCAACAAAAAAGAGCAATTGATAATGACGATGATGATGATGAAATTACATCACGAATATATATGATGAAAGTACATCACGAATATATATATATATATACATATATATATATATATATATATATATATATATATATATATATATATACATATTAACAAACGAGAAAGAGCTAATGATGATGATGATTATGTAATCATACCGTACATCACCAATATATAGAGAGTAAGAAAACAAATAAAACAAGCTTGGTTTCGCAAGGGTCAATTCATTAAGATATAAAAAGTAAACAAAACAGGATTCATTTTTCCATATAATATCCTTGCAAAGTTACGTTTCCCATTTCAACTCCTTCATTAGCTAGAATTTCAATGTTTACAAAAATTGGTAAATAAACACGTTTTAGCCATAAAACAAGCGAAATACTACGAGAACACATTTAAAAAATGGAGCATCTTTTTCGCAAATCTGTCAGTTTTCTTACAAGGAATAGATATACAAAAATCAATTGTATTGTTTGTTTGTTTGTTGAAATAAAATATGTTCTATTCTATTCATTATATCAAATATATCTGACACTGTAATTTTTGTTGTTATTTGACTCGTCACCGGTTTTTGTGTATGTCATAGTATGACTCATAGGATTTTGATGAGGTAATATTGTTACACTACGAAGACGAAAAAACTAATAATAATAATAATAATAATAATAATAATAATAATGATAATAATGATAATAATAATAATGATAATAATAATGATAATAATAATAATAATAATGATAATAATAATAATGATAATAATAATGATAATAATAAAGGATACCACTTCTCTAAAACAAAAGGAAAGGTCAATCACTTAATGTACATGGACGATATTAAATTGTTTGCGAAAAACAGGGGAGAGCTTGAGACTCTGTTCAACGAAGTAAGGGAATATAGTGAGGACATAGGAATGGAGTTTGGGATAGAAAAATGCGCAATCATGGTAATGCACAAAGGAAGGCTTTCAATGACTGAGGGAATTGAACTTCCGGACAACAACAAGATTAGGGCATTGACTGCACAAGACCGATACAAGTACCTAGGTGTCCTTGAATGTGACACGATAAAACGGGAAGAGATGAAGGAGAAAATTAAGAGGGAATACCTTAGAAGGATCAGGAAAATATTAGAAACCAAATTAAATAGCAGAAATCTAATAAAAGGAATGAACACCTGGGCTGTGTCAGTAGTTAGGTATACAGGACCATTCCTAGGATGGACAAAGGAAGAGCTCCAATCAATGGATAGGCGAACAAGGAAACTTATGACGATGCATAAAGCATTACACCCTAGGGATGATACAGATAGACTATACGTTAAGAGAAAAGAAGGTGGTAGGGGGCTCATCAGCATAGAAGATTGTGTCCAGAGAGCTAAAGTAGTCCTAGATAAATATGTGCAAACAAATAGTGAAGAAATCATAAAGAGCGCGAGGGATAGTGCAACAAACAAAGTAGAAAGCAATGGAACGGTACAGCAAACTAGAAAAGAAAAGTGGGAAGGGAAAAAATTGTACGGCGAGTTTAAAAGACAGATAAAAGATATAGCAGACGAGAAATCATGGACGTGGTTACGAAAGGGAAACCTTAAGAGAGAAACAGAATCGCTCATCATGGCAGCCCAAAACAAAAGCATAAGGACAAACTACATAAAAGCTAAAATCGACAGAACACAGGCAAACAGCAAATGCCGCATGTGCGGTGAAAGAGATGAGACAGTAAACCACATAACTAGTGAATGTAGTCAACTCGCCCAGAAGGAGTATAAGCATAGACACGATAGAGTAGCAACGATGATACACTGGGAACTAAGTAAACAAATGGGATTCAACCATGGGGAAAAGTGGTATCAGCACAAGCCAGAGGCAGTTTTGGAGAATGACAACCACAAACTACTGTGGGACTTTGACATCCAAACTGACCACCTCATCCAGGCAAGAAGGCCGGACTTAGTAATAGTAGACAAAAAAAGGAAGGCCTGCCAAATAGTAGACGTGGCTGTGCCTGCAGACCATAGAGTAAAAAAGAAGGAGGCTGAAAAAAGGGAAAAATACCAGGACCTAGCAAGGGAGTTAAAGAAAATGTGGAACATGAAAACCAGGGTAGTACCGGTCATAGTGGGAGCACTAGGAACTGTCCCCAAAACGCTGAGGGAGAGACTGGAGGAGATCGGGATTAGGGGGAGGATAGAGACCGTACAGACCACAGCACTACTGGGAACTGCACGGGTACTGAGGAAGGTGCTAGAGATATAAGTACTGCAACGAATTGTAGCTCTGTCATGATATGCGAAAGAGGGAGGAGACGTTAGCTGAAGACCTGAGGAGACTTATTGTCACTCAGCCCTCAGCGATAACCACTGGGCAACCGGTGTGAAACTGTAAATCGCAGAATTACTGCGACCTGCTAGTACTAGGAGAGGAGGGCTGGAGACTTGAGGAGACTTGCTGTCACTCAAACTCCAGCGGTTACCACCAGGCAACTGGTGTGAGATTCCAAATGATAATAATAATAATAATAATAATGATAATAATAATAATAATAATGATGATGATAATAATAATAATAATAATAATAATAATCATCTACAATATTATGCTGCTTGTTCTTATCTACGTTCAGAGGTTACAAGTTCTATAATAACATAAGGGACAAAGTTCGATAAAAGGGTAGGAAGAGAGAGGAAAGTTGGGTAGTTTAAAAAAAGTTGGGGGCGGGTGATCATCTGAATGTTACGCATCCAGTAATGACATGGGGGGAAGATTTGGTAGTTTAATAAAAGGGTAGGAAATGATGATGATAATGATAATAATAATAATAATAATAATAATAATAATAATAATAATAATAATAATAATAATAATAATGATAATAATGATAATAACTTGTCAAAGAAAACGTCAACAAGAAGAAAGTGTGCTCTTATCAATCAGACACTAATTATTAATGAACGCGAAATGAACAATACAAGAGAAATTGCGAAGAAATACTATGAAAAAAAGTGAAATCTTCAGAAATAAAATTGAATTTAAAATTTGAAAAAAAGGGAGGAAGGAGTAAGTGAAAAATTGTTTCATAATTTGCCTTTTTTCTGCTCTCCTGTCGTCACTTCCGGTTTTGCCAGGCGCTTTTTTCACACCTCGATTCTTGCCCCCAAAATATGCTTTTTCTACTGAACTGTCAACCTTCTCCTTTTCTTATATTTCTTTTCTCCACTTGGGGGTTAGGGGTTTTTGTTCTTTTTATTTCTTTTATTTCATTCTTTTTCTCTTTTTCTTTTTTTTAGAAGTTTTTACTTTTTTCCAGCTTGTTTAATTAGAAAATGTCAACCAAAACTGTCATCAAGACTGTCAGCATAGGTTTCTTTGAGTTTTGAAGTTGGTCTAGCTGGCAGGCTGGCTATGTATGTATGCATCGTGCGTACAATCCACACCAATAGAACAAAAGGTCTCCTGTTTTTTTTTTGTTGAAAATACCCCCTCCAAATAGGTTTTTAGTGTATATGTGTATGTGTGTGAGTGTGTGTGTGGGGGGGGGTCAATTTACAAGTGACCGGAACTATCAATGCTTGTCTTTGTTTTTTTTTTTATCAGACTCTTTTAGAGATCACTGACCAACAAAAGGCGAGCGAAGTAAATTATTCATTGATCACTCTGTTTTTCAATGTTTTGAATGATCATCCCCAACATGCTGAAAAAGAAGCTTATCACATGACAATTTTTTCAAAAATCTTACATTTATAATTTTATTGGGGGATTTAATTTTAATCTTTTTTCATTCTCATAATTCATTTGATTGTCTCTCTTAGTGTCTTCTTTCTCTCTTCTCCAATTCTTCATAAGATTTCCCTTTTTCCTATTCCCCTCTCTCTCTTTCCTTTCACTCTTTCTTTCCCTGTCTCTTTCGTTCTTTCATTCTTTCTTTCCATTGATTTTTATAAAAAGCACAAAGCTAACCTCTCTTTTTTCTTTCTTTCGTTCTTTCCGCTGATTTACAAAAGGTACAAAGCTCACCTTTCCTCCTTTCTTTATGTTTTCCTTTCTTTCCACCGATTTTACAAAAGCCATAAAGTTTACCTTTCTTTCGTCCTTTCTTTCTTTCGTCCTTTCTTTCTTTTGTCCTTTCTTTCTTTCCACCGATCATACAAAAAGCCCAGAGCTTACCTCTTTCTCTTTTTCTCGTTCGTTCGTTTTTTCGTTCTTTCTTTGTATGAATTTTCTCCTATTTTTCCTGCCTTACAGGCACACGGCAACTTATTTTTCTTTTGTCTCATTCTCTTTTCTTGATTTTTATTCCCCTTTTCCAATTTGCAGCCCCGTCGTTCCCTTTCTCCCCGAACCGCTACCCACTCTTTTTCAAGACGCCATTTTACTTTTGCACGCGCGTTCAAAAATGGCGGACAAATCAAGCGGGAACAATACAGCAAATAGCAGTAAATGATTTCAATAACACTTTCATTGTCGCGATAACATGAAATTTTCGACACACCTTTGCACACGGATAGAACTCTCTGATTCACTTCTCGAATCCCATAAAAAGGAAATGTGCTCGTAAATATCATACGAAATTTATACAGCTCTTCAATGCTAAAATTTACTCTCACGCACGCCTACATTGAAACAGGCAGGGTTGCTCGAACTCATTCTTGGTGTCTTTTACTGTTTCAATCTTTTCTTTCTTTATTTCCTTCTCCGTTTTTCTATCTTTTTCTCGAGTTTTCTTTCTTTCTTTTTTCTGGCTTTTCTTCTTCCGTTCTTTCTTTTGCATTCTGCTTTTTTTTTGTGTTGTTGCTTTCCTTCATTCTTTCCTCCTTTTGCTCACAACTTTACTTTGACCCTTCTTTCCCCAGCCCACTTTCTTTCTTCCTTTTCTTTTTTCTTTCACTTACTTTCTTTTTTCCCTTCTTTCCTTTTTTTCACTTTCTTTCCTTTTTTTTTCCCCTTTGTCTCTAGCATATTTCTTTCTTTCAATTGTTCGCTCTCCGTTTCACTGTCTCCCGTCCTTCTTTTTTACATTTTGATTTTTTTCTCCCGTTCTCCCTTTCTTTCTTTCGTTTTCTACCTTCCGCTATCCTTTATTCCAGTGTCGTTTTATTTCCCTCTTCTTTCTTTCTTTCTTTCTTTCTTTCTTTCTTTCTTTCTTTCTCCTATTCCGATTTTTGTCGCTTATACTCGTCACAATTGTGTATTTTTCTCTTTAGTAACCTTTTCTCTTTCTACTGATTTCATCATCATCATCATCATCATCATCATCATCATCATCATCATCATCATCATCATCATCATCATCATCATCATCATCATCATCATCATTTCTGTCTTTTTACTTCACTCTTTTCGTGCACTCTTCTTTTTTCCTCCTCCTCCTCTCTCCCTCGCCCCACCCTTTCTCTTTCTTCTCATTCCCTGTCTTTTCCCCTTTGTTTCTCTTGTTTTTCTCATGCCTACCTAACGCTCTTATACCCCATTCCTCCTTTCTTTCTTTCTTTCTTTCTTTCTTTCTTTCGTTCCCTCAGCCCTCCCCCCTCTGCTATTATTGTTTCTTTAACTTAATACGACCCTCTCTTCATTTCATTTTTCTTTCATTCCACCTCTCTTATCCTCCTCTCTCTTTGTGATCTCTCCCTCCTTCCCCTCTTCATGTCTCCGGGTCATGAGCTTTTTGCGTATAAATTCTTTTAAATACACCTCAAATAAAACAATTCACGTGCAAATTGAATGATAAATTTGGCACAGAACCCAGATTAAACAAATAAACGAAGGCAATGAATAATAATAATAATAATAATAATAATAATAATAATAATAATACCTTTTGATTCATTTTTTAGGTGGGAATTTGGGGGCGGGGACAGCGCGTAAAGTAGAATAAATGGTATCATTGTAATCGTGGATCATTATCATCAGTCATTTTAAGTCCGTCGTTGGACACAGACCCTTTCCCAGGATCCACCACATTTCTCTATCATGGGCGTCGCAGAGCCAGTATTTCCTGAATTTGTTTAGTTACTCCCCATCTCGTATTCTGTCGGCCTCGGTTTCGCATGTGATCTCTGGAGATCCATGTTGTGTGTCCTTATGTCTATCTCGCAACATGACCGGCCCATTCCCATTTAAGTTTTTTAATAGATTCTATGATGTGTCTGACTCCCGTTTCCTTCCTGATATACTGTGCTGTCTCGTGATCTCTCCATGTAAGGTTGAGCATGATTCCCTCATGTGCACGTTGCATGGTTCTCAGTTTGTAGGTCTATCTCTTGGTAAGAACCGCGGATGGCCATCTCCATTTCATGGAATCTAATCAAAAGATTGACCTCTAGAGAACCATACAACGTGCACAACAGATAACCATGCTCAACATAACATACATAGATATTAGATACATTATATTAGAGGGAAAACAGGAGTCAAAGGTATCACAGAATCCATAAGAAAACCTGAATGGCAATGGGCTGGTCATGTTGCAAGAATGGCAAACAACCACTGGACATCAAAACTCATGATGTGGATCCTCAGAGATCACTTGCAAATTTGGGACCCGCGGAATATAAGATGGCTAAACAAACTAGATAAGTTCATAAAGTACTGGTTCCGTGACGCTCACGAAAGGTTTGGTGAACTCTTGGGAAGGTCCATGTCCAACAACCGATGTTAAAAGGCTGGTCATAGCGATGATGATCTTTGGGTGGCCATTTCCATTTTTTTCCTGGCCATAATTGTCTGGAAGAGGACATCTTAAAACTTGAATTATCTTCATGTCATGACCACAATTATTATTTAAGATATACCGTGAACCAAAACTGTTAGAAAAAATTGTCAATATGGGTTTCTTTAGTTTTTAAGTGATTCTAACTGGCTGGTTCTGTATGTATGCACTGCGCGCACAAGTCACACCAATGTAGATAAAGGGCTGAAAATCTGAACATTTACTCCTTATCACGTCCAAAAAAAATCAAATTTTCAAAATTCACCCCTAAACAGGTTTCAGACCGAGTTTCAATCTATCAGGTGCGTTTATGCCCGACTGAATTCATGTTTTTTTGTTTTGTTTTTTTTTTTGCATTTTTAATTCAGACTTTTTAGTGATGAATAAAGCAAGAGAAGTAACTAATTCATCTTTTTTTTCTGATTATTATTATTATTATTATTATCATTATTATTATTATTATCATTATCATTATCATTATTATTATTATTATTATTATTATTATTATTATTATAGTTGTTGTAGCTGTAACTACTTCTACTACTACTACTACTACTACTACTACTACTACTACTGTACCCAAAGAATGACAGGATCATTAACGTATGGATTGGCACTTCTGACTAAATTCAGTGTATCTGATCAGTCTTCATTGGGTCAAAGTGTCACACCCCAGCATTTCTGGCCAGAATCAGTGTAGTTTTTTCAATGCACTCGTTGAAAATTGAAAAATACCACACACACACACACACACATATATACATATATATATATATATGTATATATATATATATATATATATATATATGTATATATATATATATATATATATATGGTGTTCGGAAAGTAATTACATACTTCCAAAAGGGCAATGACGAATGCCAGTGAAGTTTAATTAAATGCTATTTATTAATAATGTAATCACCATCATTATCAATGACAGCGAACAAACAAGAAGGCAAATTGAACGAATAATATTATCAATAATGACTTGTTTTTACCTTCATCCTAATTTTCAATTCCTTTTCATCACAACTTTGAATTGGACTGTCATTCTACGGCAACAATTAAATAGCACAATCGGAAAAAAAGAGCACGCCCACAGTTGGAATCGAACTCATACCCTCTATATGTTCTACCACCAGGGGAATGCTCTTGTGATCGGATCAAATGATAATCTGTCGTTGCTCAATTCATTGAATATAAAAAACGTGGAAGAATTTAACATCCTAACAATTTTTTTCCTTATTTTAGGTTTGTTTCCCGTAATTACTCTCCGAACACGAAAATACGTAATCATTATCTGAATACCCTAATATACACGAATGAATGCCTTTGCTTCACAAACAAAGTTTTTGGAAGGTTTTCCTCACTAATAGGATCTTGGGAGGCGGGGCCTATGTCACAGAATAATCTCCCAGTCCATTCTCCGGAAGATATATGATAAACCTCGAAATACCAACGTTTTCTTACTATATGCATATGCATACACACACACACACACACACACACACACACACACATATATATATATATATATATATATATATATATATTGGAATATATCATATTGAAATTCCGTTTGGAATGATCCCCGGTTTTACACGGTGAATGTATCACTTGGCTTAGACAAGGTAGATAGAATAAACAATTGAAGAAATTGGGGCTGCTGTATATATATATATATATATATATATATATATATATATATATATATATATATATATATATGTGTGTGTGTGTGTGTGTGTGTGTGTGTGTGTGTGTGTGTGTGTGTGTGTGTGTGTGTTACAAAATAGATGTATATGATCCGGCATAATGATTGTATATTGCGTTATTATTATATAAAAATCATCTGAAATGATCTCCCATCATTACATGGTTGAAATATCACTCTCCCTTTGGGCCTTTGCATCATCTGCCGCTGTTTACCTCAACGGCAAGAGCATCGCTTCGTTAAAGCAGCTATCCTATCAGTGGCAGGTTCGATTTTTGCAGCAGCCCCATTGTCTTTAATTGTTTACTTCATTTACCTCCACTCAGGCGAGTGATACATCGACCGTGTAATGAATTTCTATACAATATAACGCTATATATATATATATATATATATATATATATATATATATATATATATATATATATATATATACACTGAATAATCACCACCATTTTCCAAGCAGTGAAAGCTGCCACTTTATTGGATGGTTAATGCAGAAAAATGTTTTGTTTCTTTTATCTTATTTTTTTCTTTTACAGCTATCAACTAAATACAAGATAAGAAAGAAAGGGAAAAAAAGCTGAAGGATTCATTCCAACAATCATTCAGAGAATTAATGCGTTGACACACGATTAAGGTTTGTCTCATTAAAATAAGGTCGTATAATAAAAGCTTTTATGATCCCTGGAATAGAGTAATCAACGATATCTACGTTCGTTTATTTTTGTATCGATGTAATCTCGTCATGGCCAGCGTGACAAACGATAGAACCCTTTTATATACCTACGTGATAATTGCAACCGCCAATTAGGACGGCGTTGACATTTTGGAGGATAGGTTTTCTCTACCTTTGTACATCTTGTCGAGGTATACCCGAATCACATGATACCATGATCATAAAATATCCCAGCCTAATAAATGATAATCTGTTTCGAATGAAATACATCGAAACATTTAAGGGGTATTTGTGGTAGTTATGCAGATTTCAGTAAGACGAATACGACCACGTTCATACAAAGAAATTTCCATTTATATATAAGATCAATGTTGGCATTCAAGATGGCTGTCAACAACTTCCGGTTTATCTTTTCAACTATGGAGTAAATCGACAGTTCTAAGAACGGGGAACATTTCATGTTGAGGATAGATTTGAACAGATCAACGGCGTTCGTAAGGAATTAAGTAACCTGAAGGGAGAATGATTAAAGAGAGATAGAGAGCATTTGTAACAAAGAAAGACAGCTGTTATCTTAATAAGAGGGTGATATTAAGTGAGAAAAATTGAAGGAATTTGTTTCTTTTTATGTCATACAATCTCATAGTATTCGTTTTTTAAATCAATTCTCGAGATAAAAAATAGAAAATAAGAATATATATATATATATATATATATATATATATATGTGTGTGTGTGTGTGTGTGTGTGTGAGTGTGTGTGTGTGCGTAACTTTTCCCTTTGTCAATTAATTATTTTGTCTTTCGGAGGATATTTCTCATTTCTATTTTTGAAGCATTGATTATTCAGTTTTGTTTTGGATGTTTTAACAGGGATTGACTTCAAAGATTCAATTGGAAACATTTGATATTTTTGATATTTTCATTACAAAAACAAATGTTGACAGAAGTTGCCAAATGCTGCCGAAAATTGTATGTACAACGTCGCAGGTTTTGAACAGTGTCTATTCTTTGGGAGGTGGGTATCTCTAGATGGATTTCCCCTGAAAGTTATCTGCTAAAAGATAGACGATAGTCTTAACCAGGTATATTATTTCTGGCAACAAACTTCTCTAATGATACCCTGAAACTGCAGAATTATACCTGCTTATCTATTTAAAATAAAAGAGTTTCAGAAAAGAATTGAAAAAAAGCAAACTGTTGTTAGTATAACAAATCTTTGTGTTATCTGACTGAATAGTGCCATCATATATAAATACATGTTCTACTGGGTCAAATTCTTTCTACTAGGGCTAAACAAAATGGTTTGTTGTATCAAGGTGATAACGAGTATTACATACCGATCATTCAAAAAATATACGAAAATTGCACAGCAGTAATCAGACTAAATAAAGACACAAACAGAACAAAGATAAGAAAAGGAGCCAGACGAGGAGATACTCTATCACCTAAACTATTAGCAGCGAACTTTGAATACATCTATTGGAAAACTGACAGGGAAGAAATGGGAATGGACATAGACGGAGAATATTCAAAACATTTGAGATTTGTCGATGACGTTTCAATGGCAAAAGAAGCACCTGAATCATTACAAAACATGTTGAATGATCTAAAGAGGGAAAGTAAAGAATAAGCTTAGGGATGAACAAAAACAAAGACAAAGTTCAAAATTTAAGACCACAAAAAGACCGTAAGAATATTCGCAAGGTTCTAGAGGAGATTGACGAATACATTTACCTAGGATAGGAAATAAGGTAAGAGAAGTAAAATAATGTATAATGATCGGTTGGAAATCATTTGGTATTGATAGACACATCTTATTGATAGACAACTTGTTTAAAGCGTAAAGTATACAACAAATGCATAATACCAGCAATGAACTGACAGCCAACTTAAAGATTCATGGAAAGAGCAATGCTAGGGATAACTCTAAGAGATAGAAAAAGATCAACATGGATCAGAAGAAGAACTAGAGTGGAGGATATTATGAAAAAATAATAAGGCACCGAAAATGAAGATGAGCTGGACACTTAACAAGAAGAGATCACTACAAATGGAGCAAAAGACATAACGATTAGTGCCTATGGGACAGTAAACACAATAGGCAAAGACCAGAATGAAGGATGAGATAGAAAGGTTCGCTGGTAAGACATGACAAAGGTTAGTGCCATTGTGGTCCTTTTGGAAGGAGATGCAAAAGACCTTAGTCCGATGATTTCACCCACTGGTTCGGAACTCAGAGTCGCCGCAAAGCACTGAATTTCACATATTTTCTATCCTGAGAAACTCTTCATTCATGGATAAGTCAACTCTGAAATATATCAGTGTATATATGTGTGTTTGTTTGTACATAATGTTTATACAAATGCTTGATCGGAGGGATATATCATAGAGCAGAGATAGATAGATAGATATGAATACTCTTTGTTGTGTACGAAGGCAGTTTGGTGAGATCGATATGAACGTGTGTTGTCAGAGAAACTAACAGTTGAATCTGGTGAACACAAATAGATATTAACAACCTGCAGGCTGGTGCATCGACACAGCCGAGGAGAGAAGAAAAGAGGGAAAATCTCGCTCAAAGGTTGTCATACGAACTTCTTTGTGTCATCTATTAGTATAAAACTGATGCGAATCTCAGAACATGAGACTAATATTTAGAAACGCCGAGGACCTTCAGCAGAATTTTTCTTCTGATTTGTCCATCCATCACTTTTCTGTTGGGTCGACCAAGTCCAGCGTTATATATATATATATATATATATATATATATATATATATGTGTGTGTGTGTGTGTGTATGTGGAGAGAGAGATAGAGAGAATATCATTGGCCATGATCTATTTCTTTCATTTTAATTTTACTTGCTGCTCTTCGCAATTAGACTGAGCGTCAATGGCCACCAGTGAACCGACCCCTAGAGGCAAAAGGGGGTGCAAGTCCCGCTGATATTCGATTCTTTATTTCATATACATGCTATTCAGAAAAATCAATGATGAAACTACTTGGAATATTCGTTCTGTTTATATACAATATTCCTTAAACGAAAGAGATTGTCGAACATGTTTAAAAATTATTTCTATTGATATTCGGACCATCCTCATCTTGGTTGCTTTTCATACAATGTTTCGGCCGTTGCACTCTACGGCCTTCATCAGGTATCATCTGGTAAGTGTGGGGAAGTAACGAACCGAACCCTTTATTTATCCGACGGGGGTAATTGACCGTACTCCCCCTCTTAGCATTAGTAGTATTGTTATATTGTCTCACACTAGGATTGAACCTAGAACCATCAGATTACTTTGCAGTAATTTGTCTGATGCTGTAACCACTGCGCTATGTGGAGATATGTTTAGAAATGTTTTTTTTTTTTTAAAGATGACATCAGATTAAGAGATTCGTCATGTTTGACACTGTGGAGGATCAACATTTTGAAGGCCGTAAAGCTTGAACCCTTATGGAGACCCCTTCGTAACCAGCAATGGGTCAACATCCATTTTTAATCACTGTAGTTTGCTCTATGGTGAATGCATGGCAGAGCTGCCAAAGTATTTGTAGGAAGTTCAGGGGTGTGATCACGTTGAACATAAAATGCATCTTAAGAGAACTTCAGTAAACCCCTGAACAGAAAGTTTCTATCACCGATAAGCATGTCGACTTAGTTATGTGTTCGCTCAGTGACCGATCACTTATCCTTGAGTTCGATCGATGCAAAAACTACTCCGATGTTGTTGAAAAATGTATTCATTAAGAAAGAGTTGCTCCTGTGGCCCTCCCGGATTGAGGCCCCCTTGGATTGAGGCTCCCCAGGGTAGAAGCCCTGAAGCTTGAGTTTCATTCGTTTCATAAAAGATGAACCACTGGCTTAACGATCACTTTTGTTGTGGACGCGATAAAAACATTGCTACTGCAACTGAAAACTGAATTTATACGATTCAATGGTTCACTGCCATCTACAACGACTTGAAAATGTGCCTAAACATTGAAAATGTGTTCCCAAAGATTCGACCGAAGCCAACCGTAGAATAAGAATGGACATCTGCATTTTCGTGAACCCATCTCACCATCTTTGGACAGATTAGTGACTGGTGATGGAAAATCGATATTTTACAAGAATATAAAGTGATGCAGATAATGGCTCTGTGCTTGTGCGGGCGAACAGACAAAAACGTTACCTTCAATGGGTCTCTCCAGTCACCTCCAAAGCAACTCACCTGAGAAATTAGTCTGACATTTGGATGGACTCAGACATATTTTCGTGGCATCGCAAGTGAAAAGGGTTTGAAAGAGACGACGGAAGAGCCAATGGCAAAAAACTGTTTTTGATTTTGTCCCCGACAATCAAGGGAGGATTGGGAAATGCATCGTCTGGAATCTTTGAAGGTCACATGCAGGATTCTCATTTGGTATTTTTCAACATCAAAATTGAGCAAATTTGATGTTTGATTTCGAAAAGAAAGTTTTGGAACGGAATGAAATTTTACAAAAAAAAACAAAAAACAAAAAAAAACAAAACAAACGATCCCTCGTACTCTGGTGATATGATAAGACATGAATATACGTGAACAATAGATAAAAATATGTATTTTAGTCAATTTTTTCAGGGAAAACTTGATTTTATTTAATTGTTTTGGTACTGAATCTTAATTTAGTCTGATGATGGATTTGGAGTTATTTGACTATTTTGGTACTGAAAGTACCTAATTTGGTCCCAAAACCATACAATTTTAGTCTTGTACTGCAAAAGACATCTGGTAACCCTGGTCAAAGAAGGGAATTCGGTCGAGATACTATTTAGCAAAAAGAACCTGAGCTCAAGTGTAAACCAAGTTCATAGCACAAAATTTAGCTGATATGCAAATCAGATTCAACACAAAAATGAATCGATAAATAAATAAATAAATAAGGATAATGAAATCAGGTAAATAATTTGCTTTGTTCGATTTAAATTGTGCTTGAGATTAATTGCGAGTTTCACACGGGAGACTCATCAGTTTTCAGCGACCAGTTCATTACACTAGTAATTGCAATCTCCTCCATTAGATGGGGGGAAGGGCGGAGGCATTTGTCGTTCTGTAATTACCGGTGAGGAAGTGACACCCTCCCCTCCCCCACCTCCTGCTTACTAGCGTTGAAAATAGAATTGGTGCACAGAGTTCGACCGCGGTCCAAGTCATACTAATACCCCAGGAAAAGCAAAGACCCTACTTCTCCGTGTACTATGTCCAAGTTTTCGAGATAAACATATCGACTAAATACAAGATACCAGTAAATACCTTCCGGACTTTTAATATATATATATATATATATATATAATCAAGAAATAGAAATATAATCTGACAGAAATAATAATAAATGCGTAATACTCTTTTGAAACCGTATTTGTTTGGAGTTTCAGAATAATGATATAACATATAACGCATAATATATATATATATATATATATATATATATATATATATATATATATATATATATATATATATATATATCAATAATAAAATTGTCCACGTTGAGAGACAATAGAGCAAATATGGACTGTGAATGAACAAAACGAGAATGTGGAGATTAAGCAGTTTTGGGGGTATTTGCTTTTCCGCCGAAATGTTTAGCTCAATGGAAAGAGCAACGCTACATGAAAGTTGCTACCAATAGGTGTCAGGTTTGAGTCATGCAGCAGCCTCATTTTCTTTAATTGTTCACTTTATTTACCTGCCAAATGATATATTCTACGTGCTCTATCCCTATTTCAAATAGAGTTTCAAAATAATATAATGCATTCATAATGATAACACACACACACACACATATAATTATACATTGCGTTATATCACATAGAGGCCTATTTGAGATTATCTGCCGTCATTATATTGTTAATGTATCACTCAACCTAGGCAACATAAATGGAATAAACAATAAAAGAAAATGGGACTACAGCAGGAATCTCAATATGTTTCTATATAATATAACGCAATTTATAATCATTCTGTCGGACCAAATGTGTCCATCTCTTAAATACATACCTGTCACGTTAAAAGACGAATAGACCGAGAATAAACAAGACGGCAATTTGGTCTAAAAGTGGTTATTTGGGCCGTTGCATAATCGGTGGCTGTTTAGCTCAATGGTAAGAACATTGCTACGTTGAAGCAACTACCCTATCGGTGACAGGTTCGTTTCCTGTGGCAGCCTCATTTCCTTTAACTGTTCATTCTATTTACTTTGTCCAGGCGAGTGACACAATAACCATGTAATGACGGCAGATCTCAAATAAGTTTCTATATAATATAGTGCAATTCATAATCATTCTGTAGGATCATACATATCAATTTCTCAATATATATATATATATATTAAGTTATAATTATGCTACTTCGATTAAACATGACGGACAAGAGATATTGTTTGAATATTTTGGTAGTTTTTTCTGGTTATCTCACTAGAGAACGAATTTTAGGGTGACACTGATGAAAAAATTGACATTTCTAATATTTAACAACTAGAAACTCCCTCCCCCAAGAAAGAGATCGTCCGTCACAATAAAACCTGTAACTAAAAAGTCCTAACCATTTCTCTTTCACGACTTGCAATTAGTGATTCATTAAAAAAACTTCAAAGACCTTGATTATGACTGTAGGGTCAGTCGAAAGCGCTCGATCAGAAATAACGTTTCAGACTACGAACCCATTGACCCTTCTTAACATATTGAACATGATTATCATCCGAATACCAGTATGCGAGAAAAATACATTAAGAGATGAAATAGTTAGGTTCGTTAACAAAAATAATCTAACACATGATGAAGTAATTATTCAATACTAGTAAAGTACCCGTAAAAATAACAGGATTATTTATGCTATGTATGGATGAATTATGGATTGGCGCAACACACTCTTCTGATTCCCCAATTGACTCAGTGCAGTTCTCTTTAGTGGATCGAAACAAAAAGGGCAGCTTCACTCGCTCTGCCTGCTTCGATCTAGCGTGACAGAAACCAATCAACCAAGAACTATATAAAAAGAAAAAGGAGCAATGATTTTTATACAGGGTGTTTACAAACAAAATAGATAGATTAGTAAATGTATTGAAGCAAAACTATTTATGATGTTGACACTAACGATGAATAGTTTTGTAAGAAATCACTAGGAGTTTGATTGCAACTTTAAGTTACTCCTTGTGTGCATTTTCTATTTGTATGATGAGACTTTTTTTCACTTTTATAAATTCATGTGTCAGCACTACCGGACACACCATTTGCACTGAACTCTTGCTAATTTGCATGAGTATTCCACTGGATATTTTCTAGATTTTGGTGAATTAATTTTCAGTTTTCTAAATCTCGTGTCAGTACTATCAGACGTAAGATTTGTCCTCAAACCGTGAAAATTCAGTACTCCACTAGGTAACCCCCAAACAGTTTTTTATGATTCGAGGAAAGTTTTAACAACTTTCTTCAATTGAATTATTTTTTTTCAACTCTTTTAATGTTGTGTCAGCGCTGCCGGGTATACCTTTTAGGTGTAGAACCTTGTAGTAATAAACCTCAATTGTTCCTCAACAAATATGTGTACCGTGAGTGTCAATATCTTAAAATAGTTTTGCTTAGACAATTTCTTGAAACTGGCTATTTCTTTTGTAAACAACGTGTATAGTAAGATAATACCCCTCCCTGTCCCCAATATCAAGGTGATCATTTGCCGCCCTGGATATCTCCTCCTGAGACGTTTTGGGATCTCTGTCAGATCTTCATGGGGCCAAACTCAAAAGTTGATTTTGACAGTTCTTTCAAAAATCGCTTTGGAGAACAGACCATTCTTTCAGTTATCCGCTGACTTGCGTATAATGCTAACGTTTAGAACTCTACCCTCGGGTATCAGCTCCAGTGTTACGTGACTAAATCGTACCTAACCTAAAAAATGTTTATATTTCCCAACTAGAAACAAAAAACCCTGCATAAGCCAACGTCCTTCACTTGCCTCCACGTTTCGTATTTCTCGCATCTTTTTTTTTCTTTTTGACGCGCAGACACCATCCGGGAATCGGCGACATCTTGCGAAAGATACGGATGTTGACTTTATCTATAGCGATTCGGGATGCAGAAGAGAGTCGCTAAAGTCGTCTGCTAATTCATCAACTTGACGGGATTTTATTTCAGCCAGATTCCAGAAATAAACAAAGCTCGGCTGAAGGACAAAGTGGCTCATCAATCCTGGCTTGCTTATTCAGTTTTTCTACGTTTCAAGCTCAGAGCAGATGTTGGGGCCTAGATTTATCATTTACGTTCTAATAGAAAAGTGATTGACGCAGTTGAGTCGTGGATTCCCTAACCAACACTTAGGATCGCAGATCACTTTACGAACTGATCTTCGTAACAAACATGAGCGTGTCTATGTCACCGATGAGATATGATTTTTCAATTTTTCGATTTTGGAAGTCACTTCCGAATTCGAAAGCGTGAAAAAAAATCTCTGTGGGCGACAATGAATTTTAAAACACGAACGAAAAAGTTTTTAAAATCTTACCCTCAAACCCTCAAAAAACAAAAAGACCATCAAAATTGGTGACCTTTGTAAGTATGTATTTGTGTGTGTGTGTGTGTGTGTTAAAGGTATCCCATTTTTAATAACCACTTTGTCGTTTATTTGACAAGTCATATGATGTCAAATGACGGCAGTATTTTAAATGATTTTACAATCTCATTGTATTTTAAAACTACCCAGAACACTGTGTTCCTCTGTATTTTCGTCTTTATGTTCAACCTGACTGAACCTGGATTGTTTAAGCATTTGACAAAAAGACTAAAAAGAAGTAACGGAGACATTTCTACTATTAGCATTTAATAGTTATCTCTCTTGGCAAATGTTACTGAAAAAGATATAAACATACATGTAACGATTTTCATTAGTAGATTTAAAATGGTTATAGAAATGTACTTTATTCAAGGATGTTTAATCTATCTTTATGTTTCTTTCATTTATATCATCGGGTAAGGTATCGTAAGACAATATTTTTGTCATTAATTTTGACTATTCTTCAAGTTCATCTTGATCTTTATTTACTTTTCGTCACAACTTTGACTTGGACCGTTATTCAACAGCAACAACTGAACAGTGCGATCGGGAACAAAGAGTCAACCCACAGTGAGAATCGAACTTACATCCAATTATTAATAAGGATTCTGTGTAATTTGTTGTTTTCAATACTTAAGAAATGGTGGATTTTACTTGGATATTTCTGTTCTATGCAAAAAAGAACAAAAACTATAAGATAAAAGAGAGAAAATTTCTTTCCATTTGTCTCAAAGTTATTAACCAGCGCTATCCACAAAAGACCTCTTTAATCTCTGTTGTTGAGTTTAAATTATACATGTGTTCTCTCTCATGTATATATGTGTGTGTGTATGTGTGTGCAAGTGTGTGTGTATGGACTTTGCTCAGCCCTAATAGTTCATAGTAGAAGCTTGAAATCTTTACTTCCCTCAACGAGTAAGGAACATATTTTTGTTTTTTTGAAAATCCCCAACCCTGAAGTGTTTTTTTTTATCATTAGGGGTTTAATTAACAATTTAAGTTTATACCCCTTAGTTTTTGCCCTTGTTTGTTTTTTTTCTATCATAAATTTATAATTCAAACCATATCGATAGTTTTTAATTTATAAGGTGAAAAACAACATTTAAGGGTGGCGTTGATTCATAATTTCCCTTGGAATGCAGGTTTCTTTTTTTGACTCTATAATTCTTTGTCTCTTTCCAGGCTCAATGTATGGGATTTGGGGGTAACAGTAAACCTCTAGAAGGTAAGCTTTATCTTCAATAAATAACCCTGGACAAAACTGTACACATCAATCACCTCGGCCCAGTGGTGGGGTGCTCGTCCACTGTTAAGTAGATCGGGGTTCAATGCAGCGCAGATTTGTAAAAAAAACTTTTTAAAAAGTAAATGCCTCTCCCCTAAGCCCCAGCACTAGGAGTACAATTGAAGAATGTATTCCCGAAGCCAAGCGGTAACCATTAAATCATGTTGACTACACAGGTCGGCCTTTTGGCTAAGATCAAAGTGTGGTATCGGTTCTTTGACGCCCTCGGGCTGAGTTGATCAATGTCCGGGATTGTCCCCGATCCCAGAACCACTGACCAGCATGCTCAGACTCGTCCTGAGAGCATCAACGGGATCCGTCCTCTGAACAAAGTCAAGCCTGCCCAGATGACTCTGCAAAATCAGGCGTCGAGATCTAGAGACTCTTGCACAGCAGGATTCGTCTTGAGGACATAGTCCAGCTTGTCCCGACGTCCTTGCAAAATTATGTGCACCCTGTGCCTGCACGTTTTCGAACGTGTAGGACCCCTAATCTGACTTCGTGTAGTCGTGGGGATGTAAATAAACAAACTCGTAAGATCACTGAGGTGAAGCAGCATTGATCCTGATACCATAGATGGATACCATTCATGAATTCTAAGTGCTGTAAGCAGAACGAAACTTCGATAGGCCAAGTGAATCGGAAATGGGTCTTACTGCTGCCCTTTTGTACCTGAACCCACGCCACCCTCGATGTGGGTATTAGCTGAAACGATATTACATACATACAGCAACAAATAACATTTAATCACGGCCAACATAGGCAACTGAAATTCTGCCATCGCTATCGTTCGTCGTCTCATGTTCACAGAGTAGGGAGTCGTTTGTGTAGTGCGACGTCTATCTCTATTATTTCAGTTGGTGTCTGTTTTATTGCAAAGTTTTACCTTGAGAAATCCGATATAAAAATTATTCTGAGATGAGGTATTATTATTATTTCTATCATTATTTAGACCATCCTCATCTTGGTTAACGGTGGTTACAGAATCAGACAAAATTACTGTAAGTAATCTAATGGTTCTAGGTTCAATCCCAGTGTGAGACAATAATAATACTACTAATGCTAAGAGGGGAGTGTGGTCAATATACCCCCGTCGGTTAAATAAAGGGTTCGGTTCGTTACTTCCCCACACCTAGAAAATGATACCTGATGAAGGCTGTAGAGTACAACGGCCGAAACGTTGTATGAAAAACAACCAAGATGAGGATGGTCCAAATAGAAATAGAAATGGAGTTGTTTACAAAATTTGAATTTACTTTGGTATATCAAAAGATAAGGGAAAAATAAATAGGAAAATATTCAATGCCAAATATACAATCTCATTTTAAAAGATCTACTTAGAATCAAATAATTTATGAAATCTCATAAAACTTTTGGTATTTAATTATTGATTGATAACCTATTACACAAATTCAGAAAATACTGGCTCTGCGACGCCCATGGTAGGGAAATAGGGCGGATCCTTGGAAAGATCTATGTCCACCGACGGATGTTAAAAGACTGATGATGATGAACTGATTGTATTTATGAAATGGTTACTTCGTAAAAAGATAATCGGAGTACTGTTTCACGTAAGAACCCTATTTTTTTAATGACATGTCAATAAATATCTAACGAAATGGAAAAATGTCTACATTGTAAAAAAAGATAAATCCTTGCAACGTTGAAACTGATACATTTTTTCTTCTGAAATTAGTCCAGTGCTTGTTGATTAGTACTTAATACTTAATCTGAGACATTTTGAACTACAATATGAACCAAAGTACTGCTTTGTTCGGTAACTTTTTTTTGTTAGTTTTATTTGTAAAAATATACCGTAGATTCACGATGAGTAAATGCATTTATTGGTAGACGATTTACTTCATAAAAGTCGACCGACTGCCTATCCTAAGTAGATACTTGTAGCACGTACCTGATATATATACATGTTTTCTTTACATCCGAATTGCTCAGAATTGGTGGTGATTTTCTAAGTTCCAATCTTTATTTCTTTTTCTTTTCACACCCATTATTTAAAATGAATGTGCAAGAAAGTAATTTTGCACTTACATGCAAGATAAGGAGTAAAGCGTGGAATCAAATTAAATCCAATTTTAAGAGAATATTTCTCCAAACAGGTCCTTGAGACCAGAATCTACGTGACCGAAATGATTGAATGTGTGCTCAACGAAACAGTTGATTGCTTTGAGACCTGTAGAGACATTAATGGTCGCTGTGTAGAATCTAATGATTAAAACGTATTCTTTCAAGCATTTATTTAAAAATTGTATTTTATTTCGATGTATATGAGTGTGTGCATGTGTGTGCATGAGTGTGTGCATGTGTGTGCATGAGTGTGTGTATGTGTGACATTCTGTATGGTACTGTATGTACGTGGATGCATATATGAATATAACATATGTACAAACACACACACACACACACAAACACACACACACACACACACACACACACATATATATATATATATATATATATATAGATATATATATATAGATATATATATATATATATAGAGAGAGAGAGAGTCTTGGAAACTTTACAGTTTAGAACACTGAGCATTAGTAAACTTTTTAAAAATCTTTGTGTCACTCCAGTCACTTATTTCCAAATAACAGTTAATGCAATTTATGTAATTTTCTTCCTGGTTTTTTATTTCCTGTTTTACAAATACTTTTTTATTATGGTACAATGTGTATATTTTCTATTGTTGGGATCATCAGTTGTTTACCATGTAACCGTTTCGGGGATTTTAAAAACAAAACAGTTATATCAACATGGCTCCTCAGCAATTTTGATCAAGCAAATATATATATGGCCCACCTGACCAACCTGCAGATTGGTCTACTGATTCTTCTATCTCTGTTCGTCTAAGTGTATGCATGTGTCTCCGGGCGCTTCTGATTATAATTTTTGTGCTTCAACATTTGAAATTTGCATGAATATATAACAAAACACCAACAAGTTTTGTTTTGTTTTTCTCAAAACAGAGTGTTTTTTGGTCTCTATGGTAATTTGGGACTAACAAACAATGCGAAAATCTTGTGTTGGTATTTTTAAAAAATAATCTTAGATGAAAGATCGATTTCTTACATTGTTTTTTTTTTTTTCATCTTTTCTTAAATGATTAGTACTGGTGAACGCATTGGCTGTGGTTATTCATTTATGGGAGGTATACACACACACACACACACAGATGTGTATATATATATATATATATATATATATATATATATATATATATATATATATATATATATATATATATATATATATATATATATACTGATACTATGTAGATAGGCATCTAATTATTCGTATTCTGTACAAAACCACTGTGTCACTTCTTTGGCACAAGTCTACTAACTGGTCAAGGACCTGCCGTGTGGAAGCGAGGAAAAGTAACAGTCTTATTGAAAAACCCTAAGATGAGTCTTGCTTCAAATTATACAGACATTACTCTAACATAAACCATCATCATCATCATCAGTCTGTTAGCGTCCGTTGTTGGACATAAACCTTCCCGAAGATTCGCCAGATCCCTCCATCACGTGCAGCGCAAAATACTTTCTAAATTTATCTAGCTCGTCATGCCATCTTACTCTCTGTCGGCCACAGCCTTGCACTTGATCTCTTGGGATCCACGTTGTGAGATGTGTTGCTCAGCGATTGTCTGTCAATCTTGTAATATGACCAGCCGATTGCCATTTTAATTTTCTAAAAGTTTCTATGATATCCTGGACTCCTGTCTTTTCTCTAACATACCGTGCTGTCTTGTGATCACTCCATGTGATGTTGAGCATGATTCTCTCATGTGCACGTTGCATTGTTCTCAGTTTGAGGGTTAATCTTCTGGTTAGGTTCCATGTGTCAGCTCCATAGGTGACCAACAGTAGGATACGTTGGTTGTGTGCCCTCCTTTCTAGGACTAATGGGATTGTTTTGTTCTTAAAAGCCGAGCTTGCTCTACCAAAAGCTTGCCAACTTAGTGTGATTCTTTGCTTGTGAAAATTCTTGAAGGATTGATGACTTAATACATTAAGCAACACTTGATAATAAACAACATCCGAGAAAC
Source organism: Thysanoteuthis rhombus (assembly GCA_963457665.1). Lineage (NCBI taxonomy): Eukaryota > Metazoa > Mollusca > Cephalopoda > Oegopsida > Thysanoteuthidae > Thysanoteuthis > Thysanoteuthis major. Next base: position 5,619,050 of record OY735231.1, read on the forward strand.
TTAAAAGGAGCTCTAAATATATGGACAGAAGACTTGTCTGTGGATGTTGTCCATTTGGATTTTCAGAAAGTTTTCGACAAGGTCCCTCGTGGACACCTCCTCATCCAATGATTCAAACATGGCATTAAAAGGAATATTCTAGCCTGGATTAGAGAGTATTTACATAGGAGGACTCAAAAAGTTGGGGACAATACTTAATATTCAACCTCGGTCCCTGTGCTGAGCGGGTGTCACCGAAGTCTCTGTCCTGGGACCAGATAGGTTCCTAATATTTGTGACTGGTGCATCATCTATGATAAAGAACGTTGTATCCCTGCATGCTACCGACAGGGTGGGGGCTAGATTAACATTACATTCAGAAACCTCACTCCAACAGGAGATAAACATATTTTTATCTGATGAAGATGTCATACAACATTGGAAATGCTGTTCTCTACATCTGGAAAAATGGAACACCAGACACCGTTCAGAAGACAACTAAGAGCATCCCCTATGATTATAACTTCCACAACTTCAAACAAGTCCAGAAAGGAAAAGACCTTGAAGTTACCATAGACCATAGTCTCTTGAACTTCACAAAACAAATCAATAAGAAGATCAATGAAGCCAATGGTATAATTTTCCCTATTGAGCGCACTTTCAAATATTGCTGACCTGTTCAATCTATTCGATAAGTCATCAGTTAGACCCCCAACAAAAATATGCATCCCCAGTATGGAGTCCCACATTGAAGAGTGGCGTACAAAAACTACAAAAGGTCTGGAAACGAGTAACTCACCTCGACCCCCAAAAATCGTATCCACAACGAACGTTGAAAGACTTCAATGGCTCCATTTACCTTCACTACATAAACTGCAGCGTTTCTTCTGATCTTATTCTAATCTACAAAATTTCACACAATATGATTATACTAGACACTGATACCTACTGCAAAAGCTGCAAGGACAACAAATATATGTTCATGCCCTTCCTTAGTCAAAACACAAGAGGACATAAGTATAAATACCAATTACATTACTATCAAGGCAACCGCCACGAATTCATTACATCAAGAAGTATTAACACCTGGAACCACTTAAATACTAACACAGTTAATGCCACGATAGCAGAAGAATACAAGCATTATTTGGACAATGGCCTCTCCACACGATCAAAATACAATCTCCGCTAAGACAAGTAACACTTAACTAACAAAACTAGAAGTTTGATTATGATACTTTCAAAGCTGACAAAATTGGTCTAACATTATTGCTACAAGCTAGAAATGACCTCTTCTAACGATAAGTAACCGTAAGTAATATTTCCTGAATATTAAACATATATGAATATACAAAAACTTTCAGTGATGATACATTTTTTTAAAGAGTCCAATACATAGAGGTAGGCAAATTCTCTCTCACAACCGTTGTTTTTTGTTTTCCTTATGTATATATATATATATATATATATATATATATATATATATATATATATATATATATATATATATATATATGTGTGTGGGGGGGGGTGTGGGGGGTGTATGTGTATTATTGTGTCATCCAAAGAAAGCTGTTTCGATGTACTACATCTCTTCAGTGTGGCTATAGACTTTCCATTATCCCATCCAGTACTGCGAGGCAGAATTGAAACCTTCACTTCAGACCCACTGGCCATATATATATGTATATACATACAAGGCGCTTTGAGACTCTTCCAAGTGCTCCGATGACGATGGGAAACAATTTGGATGTTCACACTAGATGTCTAGTGGTCATCGCCGGAGATTTGATGTCAGTCTCCTCAAGCCCTGAAGCCCACAGCATTTGCCACGGTTTGCAATTTATCACCAGATGCTTGGTGGTCGATTGAGACTGAGAGAAAGTAAGTTTCCTCAGGTCCCCAACCTTCCTTTCAGTGTCCTCGCGTATCACAGTATCGCTGTGGTTTGTGCTGTCTCAACCTTCCTCCGCTATTTTTAACACTTGCCACGTTTTGGGTTTGTTTTGTTTTTTTTTAATTTTTAGCTGTTTTCAGTCATTTCTGATAACTTGGGGTCGTTAGTCTTTTATTTCCAGTATCTTCACCTGTATTGTAGCAGATCTCTGTAGTGCTGTGTTTTTCATAGTCTCAACCTTTCTCAATCTTTTGCACTGTTCCAACTGGGCCTACTTTACTGGCATTACCCTAACCCTCATGTTCCACACTTCCCTTAGTCAGATTTTGGTACTCTTGCAGCTATTTCGCTCTTTTTGTCTTCAACCTGCGGTATATACAGGGAAGAGAAATCTCTACGTAGTAGACTCTTCTGGTTACGCAGAAAAGTCTTACTCACTCATCAAAAAATATATCAATGCACATTGCATTTTATATATATGATTTCTATCATCATAACAAGTCATTTCCTCCGTTGGGTTTGATATTTTCTCCTCCTCCTTTACCGACAACTAGTGCAGACTAATACTCTGACTACTATTACTATTTCACATAATAGTCCTGAGTACTTTCATGGAAAGGAACCCTAAGTGCTCTTCGTGAAAGGAAGAGGGGGCTGGTTAGGGACGGCCAAAACAGATCAAGGCGGATAATGAATGTAATTGCTAATTACTGTGAAGGCGGTCGTGTCTCGGAAAGAGGTCTTCACCACGGTCCTGCTTATGTGAAGGACACTCTCGCAATGGCTGTTTGCCTAATGAGTATTTCTGTCGCTAGGGGGCGTTGGTTGATTCTTTTGCTGTTTTGCAATGTCAACCTGCTTTAAGGTGACATCTTGTCATCATGTATTTTTCTTTCTTTCTTTCTTTCTTTCTTTCTTTCTTTATTTCTTTCTTTCTTTCTTTCTTTCTTTCTTTTTCGAGTGACTATCTCTTTCTTTCTTCTCCCGGCTTCCAACTCTTTTTTCCCCCTTTTCCTGCTTCTAATCTTTTTTTTTCCTTTTTCTTTCCAACTTCCAACACTTTCTTTTTTCTTCCTTCCTTTCTTTCTTTCTTTATTTTCCCTGTTTCCAAATTTTTTTTCTTTCTTCCCCCCAACTCCCAACTTTTTCTTTCTTTCTTTCTTTCTTTCTTTCTTTCTTTCTTTCTTTCTTTCTTTCTTTCTTTCTTTCCCATCTTCCAAAACTTTCTTCCTTTCATTCCCCTGTTTTAACTTATTCTTTCTTTCTGTATTTTCTTCTTTCTCTCTTTCCCCAGACTCCAACTCCTTCTTTCTTTCTTTTTAAAAAAAAATCCTATTCTGAACGGCGAAGGAACCACATATTTGTTTCCACGTTAACGTAAAAACCAACATGGCGGTCCAGCTAAAGCGAGATAACGATAACGATAATGATCGAGCGGGAAAGTGAAAGTTGATTGCTAAAATTATGTGGAATTGATTGGAGGGGGGGCAGAGGGTGGAGGTTGACATGGGGCTTGTTAAAGAGAATGGAAAGAGAATTACAGAGAAGAAATCAAAGAGAAAGAAAGTGAGGAACTGAGAGAGAGAGAGAGAGAGATACAGGCAGACAGACAGACAGACAGACAGACAGATAGAAAGAGACAGAGAAATAATCAAAGAAAGAGAATAAAAGTGACAGAGAAAATAGTCATTGTTGTCAGACTCTAAAACAGGAGGTGACTTTGTTTTACTACCTGAACAAGAAAAACAACCCTCGCCAAAATTAATGATGTAAAATTCACATTTCCGGCCGATGTTTGAACTCACGACAAACTGATTTCCAGTAGGTAAGCTTACTTACTGAACTAAATTGACAAGTCTTAGATAACAGAAAATTATCATACAAATACAGAAGAGCTTATTTCAATTTTAATAAATAAATACATTTATACAAAAAAAATGATGTATTTTGATATATTTTCATTTTATATAGAATACAAAAGTTGCAGTATTCATAATCAGGCGAAATAGAAGTTTGACCCTGCCGCAGACAGTCTTGTTTTAACTTATTCTTTCCAAAAAGCCTGCATTTTATTGTATTGTCGTAGTTATCACATGAGGGTTCATTTTTCAAAATCAATCATTGAAATTGGGGTATTTTTATTTATCCATGCTATAAAAGAAACTAAGAAATATTTTTGGTATGTTGAACTTATTTTAAGAAAGGTAAAGATTTGTGTAGTTTATGGAGAAGGTACTGCTTGTCGAAAGTGGATTGCAATGTTTCGTGTGGGAGATTTCTTGTTGAACGGTAACCAGTGTCAGGTAAATCAGGTGAGTTTGTCTGCAATCGAATGGATACATTACCTGAGAGTAATTAACGTTATTTGACGCTTTAGGTAACCATCATGAAATATCTAACTCAGTTGTTGAAAATTATCTACATCAGATTAGTTGTAATAGTTAATAATTAAACTAGTGGGTCGTATTTAAATGTTCTGCCTTTGAAAACAATTATGAGTAGTCATAAGAAGTGGATATTTCACAACAATCCTGAACGTATGGGATTGTAAATCAACCACCGCTGATTTAACCAAAGGCTGGTTTTCAACCCCAAAAGATGATGCTGTATATGGTAAGATTAGATGGAAAAGACACTCCATTGTCAGAAGTGACGGAACTGAAGTAATGTAGGGTATCTAGTAAAGATTCAACTCACAGCACTAGTTAATTGAATTGTGAAGGATAGTCTGGAACCCTTTGCGCAGTAGGTCCCTATGTTTGGTTTAAGGTAGTATAAGGCTAAGTGGAGAGAAATTGGGTCAGGAATGTTATGCTACACCAATGCACAAAGTGGGGAGATCCTGTCTGTCTTTAAAATCAGCTTCCAAAATCATAGTTTGTTACCTAGGCTTGAACATCGACGACTGGTGCCCGTGGGAAAACGCAATTATCTGGCCTACCATACTGACTACCATTATGTTTGAATTGCTTTAAGGGTATCTCCCCGGCCTCTCTTTCTTTTCCTGCTCTCACTCTCTCATACATATATATATATTTATCAAAAGTACATGATTATTAAACCTTTGTTACTATGACAACTGCATTGATATGGGTCCTAACTGAATGGATGATTATCGCATAATTACTTACAATTATACAAACGTCGCTACTTTTAAGGGGAAAGTCTAGCTACATTTCTCGTAAATTCCGTTGTGCTGGGCTTAGCCACCCGAGACATATGTGACCCTTTTCTGGCCTCACCTTATCAGATAATTTCAACTTGAAGGTCACATCAAAAGTGGAAATACTCAGAAACCGTTATTTGGAAACCAGATACTTGACAGTAAATTGTTTATTCGTCCCTTAATTTCCCGGGTTGGATTTCAACTCGTGTTAATATTGGTGATAACGTAACTGACGGTGGATTACAGGAGCGTTTGCTTGTTTCAGTCGCGTACTTGGCGCAACACAATCTTCCCATCAGTATTAGTCTTGTTCTCTGGTGATCTTTTTTTGCCGCTAGATGATCCAGTGATTATCAAAATTGAACAACTGGATGTTTCAGTTGTGTTTGATGACCAAAAACTATGTTCGCCTAAATAAATGGACTCCGTTCTGTCTCTACTGATACTAAAGTGTCTCCTCCAGGGCAGATGCTTGGGCGAAGCGTATGGAGACAAAAAAAACAAAAAACAAACCATTTGTTGGCCAGTCCAATACTAAATATTCATAACATTATTGGAGAGTAGTTTTCAAGTTAGAGCCAAAAGATTAAAATGATTTTCCCGATCCCTTTTCTCACAGGTGTGTGCTCAAGTGGGTGTATGTGCACTCAGGTAATAAACAGGATTTTGAACACCGATTTCCCAAGGTAAGCAAATGAGAATTGGCAAAACTTATTCATATCTCAAATAATTTCATACTCGACTATATATATATATATATATATATATATATATATATATAATGTGTACTTTAGAGAGTGAGACAGACTCAGGAGTGAAGTTTTTGGTGGTAAGGTTTATTAATCCTTATATGTCAATAGTCCATACATGTTTCGGGATTCTTCCCATCATCAGTGGTGTGTTGTGTGAGTGTGAATTAAAATGTACCATGTGGAACCAGAGTCCACTGCCAGGGGCTATGCATTGTGGGTAAGTTTTGTTGTCAGGGCTACTAGAGGCCTCCTGCTGAATGTAAGAATGACCAGCAGGTATTGGGATTTTGGTAAAGCAGCAGCAGTTGGTCTTGGGGAGGGCAGAGTGTGTCAAGGTAGGGGGTAGTGTTGTGGAGGTGGATTTTTTGGTATGTTTGGGATAGTGTAGAAGGAGGGGTGGTGGGGTCAAGGAGCTACATATATATATATATATATATATATATATATATATATATATATATATAGACTACCGGCAACTTTAGGCGATATACTCCCGAAACATGGCTAAGGTAAAACAGTCCACTGACTCTGTAATAAAGAACGAAATTTCAAATACAAATCAACATGAATTACAAATGACCGAAAGTTATATGATACACAGGTATTATACAACGCATTGAAATAACACAGATCAGATTATGGGTATCTTTCGTGACACTCGGTCGTCGATAATTTTGGACTGTATGTGAAAATTGAAAAGTTTACATGACTATATATATATATATATATATATATATATATAGATAGATAGATATAACTTATAATTGTGTCGTCCACAGACAGCTGTTTCGTTGTATTACAACTCTTCAGTGTGGCTATTGACTATCCAATATCACAACCAGTACCACGAGGTAGGATCAAAACCTTCACTTCAGATCCAGAGGCTGACATTTAATCCTGCCCTACGCAGAATTGAACGGTCTGCAAGATCAAATTAAAGCGATATATTTAATTAAGCACAATTCCCCATCCACCAGAGTGCTCCATTCCATAGTTGATATATATATATATATATATATATATATATATATATATATATAATGTGTACTGTAAAGAGTGAGACAGACTCGGGAGTGAGGTGTTTGGTGGTAAGGTTATTAATCCTTATAAGTGAATAGTCCATACATGTTTCGGGATTCTTCCCATCATCAATGGTGTGTGCTGTGTGAGTGTGTATTAAAATGTACCATGTGGAACCAGAGTCCACTGCCAGGAGCTATGCATTGTGGGTAAGTTGCGTTGTCAGGGCTGCTGGAGGCCTCCTGCTGAGTGGAAGGATGTCCAGTAGGTATCAGGTCTTTGGTAAAGCAGCAGCAGTTGGTCTTGGGGAGGGCAGAGTGTGTCAAGGTAGCGGGGGTGATGTGGAGTTAGATTTTTTGGTATGTTTGGGGTAGTGTATATATATATATATATTTCAAAAAAGTAAATGATGTGTTATGTAAAAGAAAAAAAAACATCCATATACCATACATCGTGATAATATCCTGTATAAAAAAACAAATCTAATGTATGATATAGGATATATATTAGAATCATTTCATCGATACTGCTTGAGTGCCATGTTAATATAACTGTGATTTTTTTTAAAATCCCTGAAACGGTCACATGGTAAACACCTGATGATCCAAACAAGAGAGGATTTACACATAATACTTTAGTAACAAAGTATGTAAAACAGAAAAAAAAACTCAGAAGAAAATTAGATTAGCAGATATTGGAAAATAAGTGACTGAATTGACAAAGAATAATTTGAGAGAGTTTTTTTTGTTCAGTCTATAAAGCTGTGAAGCTTTCTACGCTTTATATATACACTCAACTCTGTGTGTGTGTGTATTTGTGTTTCCTGAAGAACATCTGAATCAGTGACTCACTATTTGTAATCCAAACTAACTTTTATCAGATCAATTAGGAAAGACATAGCCGTTATTTCGTCATCGCAGTACGTGACTTGAGCTTCTTTTTTCGAAAACCTATTGATTACAAGAGGTTGGCATTTCCATCCACGGCTCCAGGTGCCTCATGGGATCAGAAGGTAGCCATCACCTCATAATGGAATTTGTAAAAAATATATCTTTTTCTCTCATCCAATGTCTCTTTCTAGTTTTTTTTTTGTAGTCAGAGGGCACAGACATCTTATCTTCTATAATTTAAATGTATGTGTGCACTTTTGAAACAGACACGAGGAATAGTTATTGAATCTATATTCAAATGAATACTCATCAAGCTATCTACAGAAATTTAGATCTTTTGTGCGCACATCAATCCCCTTTATGCGTGGGTTGCAAATCTTGTGCATCCACGCATGCGCGTATTGCTTAGGGGAAACTATTCTCTCATCACTTACGTAACTGTGACATGAGAGCAGTCTGCATTTGCAGGGATGTTATGGGATAAGGAATTGTTACTGTTCACTGATATTTCCTTTTCAGACGAGCATCTACATTTTTGTTGTTTATAAAAACGGCGTTACAGTAGGAGTATTTTCCGACTTTCTTTAGGCGTTGGTCGGAGTCAGGAACCAACAGTATTTTTTCAAAAGACCATGAAAGCAAATTCGATACAAGGTTAGGCTTGATGTGGGGTCCTACACGCTTCCACGTGGGAAAGAATAAAATAGTCCAGTCCCTGCTAACAGTGCCCCAAAGGTCTCATGATACCTCTCAATCATACATCATAGTATAATGGGGAGGTGGTGCCCCGGGGTTGCAATCTCTATAACCAAGCTCATCTTATTGGTGCTGCGATGAGACATGACTGGTCCCGACCTGAGGGTCGGATAATAGAGTTGAGATGGATCCAGATCTGTTTATCTTTTGTGTTGCTAAATGGGGTGGGAGCATGTTGCTCTCATCCTCTGTTTTGTCACATGTAGGGCCCTTTCCAGGGATCGAACTCACAGCTTCGCTTTACCGGTGTGTGTGTGTCTTATTAACGAGGATCATCTACCAATCGTTACCATTGGGACGGATAAGGAAGAACCATCAATTCAACCTGGCGAAACCATCAAAAAAAAAACGTGGACAGCTTTTCCCTATCCTTGAAGCCATATCCCCTCTGATGCCGACCTTGACGATAAATGGTCGAATTGTGGGTCGGAGCAAGACAACATCGAGTCAAATGAAGACATTTTTCATTTAACTTTATTCGATTAAGTTTTATAAATCATTGTTATTGATTTTTTTTGGAACATTTACTTCCAGCTTAATTTTTTCCTGTTGCTTTCTATTTTAATTCCCAATGAATTACCCTTCCCACCCACTCGTCTATTTTGTATTTTTTCTCAGATACTTTGCTGAATTCCCGTATAATGTTGTTGATCATCTCGTCTCCACTTCCATTTTGTCTTTATTTGTTATTGAAGATTCATGAATTTCTATCCATATTGCAATAAAAAAAAAACTCTATAAAAATTCAATCATCGTGATCTCACAGCCTTTAAGCCAGTTCAATAACTATAGTCTTACTCAAGACCAGACTTAGTCTAACTCAAAACCCTAAGTGCAGGGCACTCATTGGACATCAAACTCACTACGTAGTAGTAATAGTCTACAAAATGAGCTCATTAACTATTACAACTGGACAGGACGCTATGTTATGTAAGGTTAGCTTAAAACGGTACAAGGCTAATTTAGAGCAATTTAGATTAGGAAGGTTGTGCTGCGTCAGTATCAGAAGTAGAGTGGACCTGCCTCCGATATTGACTTTTAACTAGGCTCAGCCACCGCCCAATGGCACCAGTGAGAAATATGTAACTGCCAAAGCAGTGGACTACCCTTCCTACCGAGTCATATATATATATATATATATATATATATATATATATATATATATATATATATATATATATATATATATATATATATAAGAGTATTGTGAGGCTATCCCCGCCCGGGTATCGCACATCATCAGTTTTCACCACACCCTTGGTCTCCAGCTTGACTTCGAAGTCCTCGACAAACACCCGAAGCAGCGTCACTCACTTCACCCGCAACTTTATCCATAGTTGGGGTGATGGAGAAGCAAGGGATTCATACTTCTACCCAACGACGTTTGTATGAAGTGAACACAGATTGTCCCAGTTCTTGAACTTGGCCACTGGCACTTCCATGGTGACTTTTGGAGCTACAACTATGGCCGACACTGTCCAACAACAATCAAACTGATAAATAAAACAACCGATAATAGTCCCGTGTTACCATCTTTGACAGGGAGCAGGAAAATTGTTTCTAAGCTGCAACACTCATCTTACACTAATTAGAAACCATCAACAAAAACTGTCACCAAAACTATCAACAAAGCTTTCTTCTCTCCTTAAGTGGGTCTTGCTGGCAGGCTGCGTAGAGACCATGTGTACAGACCGCGCCAATTGAGCTAGAGGGCTGATAATTTAAACATTAACTCCCTATTATGTCTGGAATAAAAGTTGTTGTTTTTTTCAAACTCCTTTTTAAAAGGTTTTTGGTGGGGGTGATTCAAATTGCGATGTAAGTTTAAGCTAAATTGTTCTCTTAGTTTATGTCTGGCTGTGTTCATGCTTGTCTTTTTGTAGAATTTCTCCCGAATGATCACTGCTTAATAAAAGGCGTCAGAAACGTCTTATTCTTTGATCACACTTTTTTTAAAATATTTTCCAATTGTCCAACCCTAACTTAGCATCCCATGCCAAACGACATTGGTCATATGAAGGTTTCTATTGAGTGACCAACCAGACCTCTTTTGAAGAGCAATTGAATTGCTTCCTTTATGAGTCCCTTTTCACTTCTCCATTTTCCCAAACACCAGACATCTGCTCGTTTTAAAATTAGAAAAAAAAAGGCAAAACATTTAGTTGTCGCCGAGGAGATTACACATAAAAAAACCCAAAAAAAACAGATCTGGTGAGTCACTCAATAGAAACTGTATGGTGACCAACATCTTCAAGCAGCGTGTCGTGTTGAGGGTGATCAATTGAATAATTCGGGTGATCAATGAATGAGTTTCTCTCGTCTTTGGGGGGGGGGTGACCACTGAAAAATTCCAAGTTAAAAAAAAAAATAAAACAAAACAAAAAATTAGCGTGAATACTGCCAGACATACACTGTATTACCAAATTGAAACCCCACAAAAAATCTGCCGGTTGGGCGGATTACAAAAAAAAACGTTAAACATAACAAGGAGTAAATGTCCGAATCTTTAGCCTTCTAGCTCCATTGGAGTGGCCTGTACATGCAATACATATATACCCAGCCAGACCCTCTTGAAAACTGAAGAAATTTATATTGATGTTGACTTTGTTGAAGATGACAGTTTTGGTTGACAGTTTGTTTTGTTTTTTGAGAAGAATAATGTTTGGTTGCTGACGAATGGATCGGATTCAAATGAAAGAAAAACATTAATGGTGTTTAATTCGATCCGGAATCCATTCTAACGATGGAATAATCCGATTAAAACGCTGACATCACGATATTGAAGCACTGACGTTGTTACGATAATAATGGGACGAGAAATATTGGTAAGAGAGATGACTTGCTAAGATTTTAAAACCAGAAGAAAAAAAGAACAACCAGTGTTGTCTTGAAAGAAAAGTGATACTATATTCCCGTTATTATAGCACCTTTAGAGAGGAGCGTATCAATGAAAATGGCGCGTGTGGTTAGCCCGGTCTAAGCATCTGAAACGGTGACATTCATGCTTAAGATAACTTTTACCATAATATCAGTTCAAAGAACCTTGTCATGTTGGAAACTGCGATGAACGGCATTATCTGAAAAGATTTTCCCAGCCCTGTGTTGAACGAGAGAACACGTACAGTGCCTCTGTAATTCCCAAGAATTGGTTTCTGCTTGGTTGCATGTTCACCGACCAAGTTGCGTCAAGGATTATTGCAATTTACGAACTGCCAGGTTGTTTTTGGCACTTATTCTTTAAGAAAAAAAAAACAACACTTCTTTGTCTAGTTATCATAAATCTGAAGGAAATTGGCTTATCTGAATATTATAGATACTGTTCTATGGCGCTCCCACCAGGCGGCAATCAAGGCATATCCGAGATACACCACTGCCCTCTGGGAGTGTCATTATCAAAAAAAAAAAAAATGCCGTTATAACAAAATGTGCCGTCATAACGGGTGAATTGAAAAATACGACGTACAAATTTTAAAAAATACAATTTGTAAACTTTTTAAAAAATCTGGCAAGCAAATTATCAACTTTATTTGCTCAGGAATGAGCATAATCTTCTACAATAATCATGAAAAAGTATTTAAAAAAAAAACAACAAAAAACGAATGTGCCGTTAGAACGCGAATTTCATTAGAGAGAGTGTCATAAATAGAATTCTGTGCAAATATCGAGGCATCTCTGTAACGCCAGTAAGGTGACAGGTCGTTGCCCTGATGAAGACGTCTGGCTTCGAGGAATTTCTTTTGAACAGAAATGCACGGCTCATGGAAAATCATTTATATTTGGGAGAATAGCAAAAAATTGATTCGGGTGTCACCTGGTAGGTTTTTGTTTAGGTAAATCTTGAAGGGATAACTGAAACATTAAAATGTTGTGTTCAAAATGCTGGGTAGATTGAAAGTTTTTGAGGCTTCATTCGTGGTTTAAATAGGCAAGTATTTTATAAACTTCCCTAATGCTTTCTCTAAAAAAAATAAATCAAGATATTGTTATGGCTGACGGGGAATAGTGCGTAAGTGAATATATCGCTTAATTCGGTCCTGCTGACCGTCCAGTTCCGCCTTGGGCAGGGATAGAGCACCTGTCTCTGGGTCTGAAGTGAAGGTTTTGATCCTACCTCTCGGTACTGGAAAGGGATGTCGGATAGTCTGTAGCCACAGTGAAGTGTTGTAATACAACGGAAGAGCTGTCTGTAGATGACACAATAATTTGTAAAAAATTTTTATTTTATTTATATATATATATATATATATATATATATATATATATATATATATATATATATATATATATATATATATATATATATATATATATATATCAGTTACATGGTAAACAACTGATGACCCCAACAAAAGACAATTTATTCTTTGTAAAATCATAACATAGTGTAAGGGAAACAAAGAAAACACTTTTGAAGATCACCTGAATTGCATTGGCAGACTTTGGGAAATTGTTGACTGAGATGACACAAAAAAAGTCTTCGAATGTTTAGTCTTTAAAGCTGTAAAGCTTTCTAGACTATATATGTATATTATATAAGAGTATTCATTTATTAGAATGAAATAAGCCCTTGCATATATGTATGATAAATTTTTGTTTATATCTAAGATTTGTCAGTTTAGCTCTGTCAGTGACACCATTCACTTTGCAGTGATTTCAAATCACGGTTGTAAAATGCTAATTATATAGATGTATTTCCTTATAAGAAAGAAATCAGCCCCTGCGTATTTATCACATAAACTTTGAGAGAGGTCTACGACTTGTCAACTGGGCTCAGTCGGCAGGACACCTGAATACCGATCTGTTGGTGGCGATTTCAATTCATGTTAGGGCAATGTTGATTTTTACTCCCCTAAATTTAGTGAGGATTGTTCTTGTTAAACAAAGAAAGTAAAGTCAACTGCAGGTTTTGGACTCGAATTAACAATCGAAAATATCTATAAAAAATGAAACAGGATAATGTCACTATTACATTGGAGTTGAAATATCGAATCACCGTAGCCCTACTAATGGCCTGTTCGACCATTCAGCCAAGCTGGGTAGGGGAGGATTGTCTCCTTGTCACATTTTAGAGACTGCAACTTTGAAAGTTTGCATGAGCACAACACTAAGTACCAGTTTTTTGTTTTTTAAGTGCTTTTTAGTGTCTCTATAGTCATTTTGCAGCAACAATGCCCAAATTTTGTGCTAGTATTTTTTCAGATAATTTTAGTTGAAACATCCATTTTTTTTTAGATAATCTGAGATAAAACCGTCCATTTTTAAAGATAACTAAGTAAAACATCCATTTTCTAAAGATAATTTTTGATAAAACATCCATTTTTAATGATTATTCAAGATAAAATATCCATTTTTTTAAAGATAATTCAAGATAAAATATCCATTTTTTAAACATAATTTTAGAAAAACATCTATTTTTTAGATAGTTTTAGATAAAACATCCATTTTTTAAAGATAATTTTAGATAAATATCCATTTTTTCAGTTGATTTGTTGCGGTACATGCGCTGGCTACGGTGATTAATTAATGTGAGGTACGGACATTCTACTCATATCAACAGGAACGGGTAACGAGTCAGCACCATCCCATCCCATCAGAATCATGAATGGTATTAGTTGTAAATTATATCGGTTTAACAGCAATTAAGTGAAAAGGCATTTCTGACATCTGGAGAAAACAGGTTTTCCTAGTTCTATATATCAAATATCAAATTCCAATCAAATATCAAATTCCGAGCATTTTTATCATTTACTGAAAGAGGAATCTCATATTACGGATTCTTGGTCTGTTAACAAAGGTATAGGTCAATGATTTCGACAATTTGAAAACTCGAGGACCCTGTCTAAAAAAAGATGGATCCATATTTTTGGACAGTCAATTACGAACTGGAATAATAAACAATATTTGAACTTGAAAAAAAAATGGCTGCCAGAGTGACCGTTCTGTGAAACGGACTCGGCCAAGCAACCGTCATATCGGAGAATATAAATTCCTCAAAGAGTAACCTTGAAAAAGATATTAGTCACGAAAAATTTAATTATCCCTTATCGCACTGAAAATAATTCGTGCGTACATCTAAAATTTAAGAAAAAATATATAAAAGTCTCCAGTAAGGAAACACAATCCGCAGACGGTTATAAATACTGCTTTTTGCTGAAGTACCTACTTGGTGTAAATAGTGGTACGTATTTTGAATAGATTACATTGATTTGAATACTAATATATCGTAGAAATCTGTGTACATGAATGATTTTTCGATGGCTTTTCAGGGGATGATGTTGTTTCCCTGCCACAAGATTTGAGGTGACAGGTTTATTTGATATGTTAATTTTCATGTCATGTTCAACGTTCAGTCTGTTTCGTTCATCGATTTTTATATACAGCAAGATGGAGGAAGTCCGTTCACAAAGATGAGCTGTGCAAAAGAAACTCAGTTATCTTAATTTCAAATTCATGATAGTAATTTGAATTTTCAATTACAGACTACATTTCGAAAACCCTGGTACACTGAGGGTTTAGTTAAGAATGCTTTCCTCTATTTCGAATGAAAAGCACCGTGAAAAGATGTAGAGGGCTTTTATTTTGTTTATACTTGTGGATTCTTTGTCTACCATAGGATTGAGACCACTTTGTGGCAATTTCAGTAACACATAGTTTTATGGGATGCAGTTGCAAGTCTCATGCCTAACCTTCCATCAAACGAGATCAGGGCCAACTGTCAAACAGTAGGGTTTTTTTTCAGTCAGAATAACATTATCTTGGATCGACTGTCTTACAGAGTTAAAGGGTTTCATTTACTCATTGCTAGAAAGAGGAGTGGATTCATGCCATTCTGGAGGTCATTTGTATGAAAAAACTTGGCCCTCCGATTTTTTTTCTTTCGCGATTCGGTACTCTGTGAGATAACCAACTACAAATGAAGAAATCCAATTACTCGACTACTCGCAGTTGTATGAAGTTGACTTTCGCCTGAACAATTTGTCAGCACACAAAGCATTGCTTGTCAAATTTGAAGTTGTTTAGATCAGCGGTTCTCGCTAAATCTAACGCACCAAGATTACTCGACAACTGGCAATTGTACGAAGTTGACATTCGCCATCATACGAGGCAGATCAGCGTTGAGTTTGCAGGGTTTTTTTATCAGTGATCTTCGAGAAGTATTTTGGTAGTTTTGCATTCACAAATAAATTTCACTAAAACAGTTTTTCAACACATTTATGCTTTATTTCCTTTTTACTTGAAATGTTCGCCATTCTTTGGCAGTGGGTTGAAAGGTGACCTTTACACCTCACTGACAAAGCTGTCATGAAGTGGCAAACATTGTGTGTAAGTGTATTATAAATTCATGGTTTTTTGAAATTTATTCATGAATATGGTATTACCAAAATACATCTTAGCATACAACACATTGGATCTCATTAAATCATTGGCTGAAAAGACCAGTGACCGTATACATAAGGTTATCAAAAGATCTCCTGAAACAAATAAAATGTTAAAGATTTTGGATCTTTATTCATAGTTCATATTAATCTCCCTCGACTTCCGCTCTTTAGAATCATATACATTTATTTATAAAATATCTAAAATGGCAACACTGAAGAGAAAAATTCGAAATACTTCGAAGCCGTAGTTTCGTTTGACAGATGGAAAATCATTTAACATTACAATTATGGCAGCTTGCTCCACACACCGTAAAGTCAGACTGCTTCCACGTATGTACTTTTGAGACGGTTACGCTGCCTCAGTACTGTAAAGCCTCGATTTAACGTATCCGAGTTTAAGATTTGGGAACATTTGATTTTATTCCTGTATATGAGTTATTTATAAAAATTATGTGTCTTACCTTTTCCTGTTGTAATAACCAATATATTTTCATCATGTATAAGATATATCTCATTTATAAGAACATATGTCTCTATGATATATTTTCGGTAAGATTTAGGGGACTAACTCTCAAACATCATGAGGACTGCGTCATTTTTTTAAACAGGGAGTTTGGGGGCTGTGTAGGGCTGTTTTATAATTTCAATAATCAAACGCCAAAAAATGATATTTACATTGCAAAAAGAAGTTTAAAAAATAAAAATAGAAAAGAAAGTTCATAAGAGATATAAAATTGGAAATAAGGAAAGACAATTAATGTGCGCTGCACTTCCGCTAAAATGGTGAAATTAGGATCCAGTTTAACATTATAGTTAGTTACATTATAAATAAAACTCCAAACGTCCTCAAACGCTAAAAACATTTTTTTTTTAAACTAGCAAATTTCAGCAAGGTCTTATTTACCCCATACCCTACGAGAACAAGAAGTGACACAAGGTCGGTTTAATGTGAGGACATCACACACGTGAACGTGTGGGTAGGACCTACAAAAAAAAAATTCTCTTTAGTCCTTGCAGCTATTGTCGCAAGGACATAAGAGCGTTGGTCTTGAGACCCTTAGATTTGACTGGACAGAACAGTACCAGACCTCTTGGTGTAAAACCTTAATTGACTATAACACCACGAATGTGTCTGTTCTATCTGAGCACGAATCAAATTTTCGCATGGTTCAAATATTTTGAAAGCATGTAAAATTGAAAGAAAATAATTCTTCTACGAGAACAATATTGCGTCAAAAACGAATCTATTTCCTGGTTGGAAGCTTATTCTATACTTTCGAGCCGTGTTCATGACTTACCGACTGAAGAATAGCGACCACTGAATTGCAGTAAAAAAGTAAAAGAAATATCTTTGTCTCGCTTAGATGGATCACCGTACCCCACGCGTGTACCACAGTTGATTATCTAAAAAAATCTTTAAAAATTAGATCTTTTATCTAGAATTATCTAAGAAATACCAGAACGTGATTTAGATATTGGTGATCCAAAATACCGTAGAGACCCTAAAAAGCAAGTTCTGAAGAAAAAAGAAAATGAAAAATGAAAGACGTTTAGATGCTGCTTTGTGGTATGCTCATGCAAATTTTCAACTTTGTTGGCAAAAAATTTGACCAGGAGCACCCTGAGACATACAGACGAATCTGTAGCCCATTTGGCTGGTTGGTCAGGCAGGCCATTTGTGGGACGAAGGTGATTCGATAAGGGAAAATAGATACTCGTCAAAACAGAAGAATAATGGTGGTGCTCTATCGAGAAAAACAATCTGACAACTGAAGACTATTACGTCTACTATTGCTCGGTGTAAACAAGCAACAAATACAATCAAAGAAATACTAATCAAAAGGGAATAATTATGAGAATATTTCCAATGAGAAATTCGGACAACTCAAGACATCTAATTACTACAATGTATAAAAAAGAAGGCTAAACAAGCTGAAAGAAATACTAGTCAAACGCTTATAATCATGACAGGTCTAGTTAGTCACTGAATAGAAACTCTCACTTGATCCATGTCTTTTGACTGCATGTCGTGTTAGAATGATCAATTACAAGACTTGAAAAAAAGCTGCTCCATGAATAAATTTCTCCTCTGGCCTTTCGTTGGGCAATGAACTCAAAAAATGTCCGAATTATTAAACAAAAGAACCCAAGAAAACAAAAGAAAAATAACAAGTGTGAACATTGCTGAGATAAACTAAGTTACAAAGTTGGCTTGAAACTACTTTTCAAATTGGATCCTCCAATAAAAATCTGCAGGAGGGGGTTTTCAAACAAAAGAACACAAAAAAAGGAAGAATTTGTTGACATTGTGAGGAGTAAATGTTAAAATTTTCAGCCCTCTATCTCGATTGGTGCATCCTATACGTGCGATTCATACATGGGTGAGTAGCCTTTCATCAAGCGGAAAAGGCCAACATTGAAAACTGAGGAAACCTTTGTTGACATTTATGGAAACAATTTTGATTGACGGTTCACTAATAAGCAACTGAAACATGAAAGAAATATTTGTCAAAAGTGAATAATCGAGACAGTATTTCATCAAAGAAATCCCCAAAACTTTTAATGCGTTATTTCAAGAAAAAAGAACAATGATTATGTAGTTTTCCACTTGCGACGAAAGTCGTGAGAGCTATTTAAATTTGAATAGGCAAATAGCGTTCATGAGAAAGGAAGGATAGGGAGAGTGGGCAAAGACAGGGGTAGTTTTTTAAAAAAAATTGGAAACAAATAGTTTTATCACAAACACAAGATACCGATACGTGAACCATAGACTTACGGTATGTGGTTCGTTTTCATATTTTTAATGACGTTTAAAACTACGTTTCTCCCGAGAGTCAACTATGGAGCTGAAACATGGAACCCTGACCAAAAGATTGACCCTCAAACTGAGAACTATGTAATGTGCACAGGAGAGGATCATGCTCAACCTCACATGGAGACATCACCATACAGCACATTATATAAGAGGGCAAACGGGGGTCAGAAATATAGAATCCATTAGAAAACTTAAATGGCAAAGGGCTGATCATATTGCAAGAAAGTCAGAAAACTGCTGGACACCACGACACACAACGTGTATCCCCGGAGATCATATAGTAAACTGCAGCCGGCAAAAAATAAGAAGTCGTGACAAACTAAATAAATTCAGAAAACATTGGCTCCATGTCGCTGATAGAGAGGTCTGTGTCGGACGACACACTAAAAGGCTGATTATGACTATATAGACGGAGTTCTCAGCCACGCTTGGGTATTATTTTACAATAGAAAAACTATATAAAGTTCGCACAACGAAATGACGTGACTCTGTTACATTCATTTCATAGATTTAAGGTTGCTTTAAATATCCATATAATTTTAAAAAAATATCTGATATTAATTTAGAAATAAAATAAAATGAATAAATTGAGTTTTCCAAAATTCAACTTCAACTTAATTAAACGAAATTTCTGCGTAGCATATGTTTTGACATTGGATATATTTCTGCTTGTCACGCCATTTTCAACGCACAGTCGACCTATTCTACATATCAGAAACAGTCAACGAAAACTGTCACCAAAAACTGTCAGCAAAGGTCTCTTCAGTTTTCAGGTTGGTCTGACTGACTGGCTCTGCATGTGTATATCATCTGTATAGTCTGCATCGGTGGAACTTCTCATTATGTTTCGAAAAAAACGTTTTTGTTGTTCTTTTGAAAACTTGACCTTACGTAGATTTTTTTTTTGGGGGGGGGTTCAATTCACAATGTAATTTTATGCTAAATTGAACACAAATTTGTGTCCAGCTGCATTCACGCTTCTTTAGTGAATACTGTCAGACAAAACGTGAGGAAAGTAAACTCATTCATTGATCATTCTTTTTTTCCATGTTTTTAATTAATCACCCCGATCACTATATGTTGCCAAAAGAAAATGGCCCCGTGACGGTTTCTGTTGAGTGAATAACCAGACCTGTTCAAAATATTAATTTATATACCATTTATTACTGATCACGTACGAATAGTACTTTGGTAATGATATGCCATCGGTCTCTGACACATCGGAATAAAACCTGGTCGGTCTGCAAGATCAGATAGTTTGAATAACGCTGGTCAAAGAGATATTAGTTAAAGCTCGACTTATTTACAGGATCCCGGTTATTTACTCTTTCGTTTCTGACGACTTCGGGGAAAGTGTCAGCTCTCATTGTAGTCTTTCTTGTAGCGTGTTCCAATCGATGTCAGTTGATGTAGAAATCTACTCAATGGAACTAAACATAGTGTTTCTATTGATTGACTTAGTTTCGTCTTTCCTGTTCTCCAGGCCCTCATCCCTTCTAAGCCTGACGAAAGGAAAATGCCTTTGGAGGGCAATGTGACCATTTCCCTACTTCGAGATCGTTGCCACCCGATGAAAATAATTAGCGGGGGAGGATAAAAGCAGAAAAAAAAAGAGAAAGAAAGAAAAAGAAGAGAAAGAAAGAAAAAGAGGAAGTTAGGATACAAGATATCGTATGTTCGTTCCGTTTTATAAATGCCCCCTCTTCAGTTGCGAACAATCCGTCTTTTGAGTAAACCACTCCCACCGGAAGCTGATCTTTATCATATTGCCGTAGAGGACCGGGCCGTTACGATGCGTCATTACTCTCTACTCTTTCTCTTTTCCCCTTGCTTTTACCTACCTTTCTCTCATTCTTTTTAGCATTGTTTCTTTTTATACTTTTATTTCTTTTTTCTACCTTTCATTCTTTTTATCTTTTTTCTTTCTGTCTTTTATTCTACCGCTCATTCTTTTTATCCTTTTCTTTCTTTCATTCTTTTTTCACTTTTTCTTCCTTTTGTACCTTTCTTTCTTTTTATCTCTCTATTCCTTTTTCTTTCTTTCTTTCTTTCTTTTTATCTCTTTTTTCTTTCTTTCTACCTTTCTTCCTATTTTATCTTTTTTCTTTCTTTCTTCAACCATTTGAAAAAAAATCTTTTTCTTTCTTTGTACCTTTTTCCCCTATTTATCTTTTTTCTTTCTTTCTTCAATTATCCTTTTTCTTTCTTTCTTTCTTTCTACCATTCTAACTTTCTACCTTTCTTTATTTTTACCTTCTTTTGTCTTTTTTTTTACCTGTCTTTTTAAAATCTTTTTTCTTTCTTTCTCTCTTTCTTCAAACACCCCCTTTTCTCTTTCTTCAAATGCCTCCTTTTTCCTGTATTCATTCATCCTTCCTTTCTTTCTATT
>OY735231.1:5642592-5677592 GCA_963457665.1 Thysanoteuthis rhombus
TGTGATTTTTAGAGTGTTTTACAATCTCGAAAAAATATATAAAATGTACACACACTGCCTAACAGAAAATAAACAAATATTCATTCTTCCTCTGGCTGTCAGATCCTCTTTATGAACTATACCGAAGTACCAATTTTTAGCATGATAAAGCATATAAAACAAGCAGCTGATATGTCTTTCTTACTCCCCTTCCTCTCTACGAGCAAGACAAAGTCTCAATTCGTTCTGCAATTAAGCAATTCTCCATCAACACCCACTGGATTCGGTCGAAAAAGTGGGCATATGAAATGTGCCTATTTTGCATGAATTTGCATAGTAAATTGGCCTCACTTTCGCAGATGATTTTCGAAAACTTATTTGTTAAAAACATTTCCTGGGGTTTCATTGGCACACGCAGTAAATTGTGGTATGCTGTGTGGTTTCTGTGGTACGCTGGCTTATACAGAGGGACCGACAGACCGACAAGTGGGCGTACTTTTGTGGAATATGATCATAGGCTGAGTTTCTCGGTTACCACTGACCGCTTTCTACATGATGAGTATCCTCTTGTTTTTAGTTTCGACAGTTAGTACATCCTTGTGTTTAGTCTCTCTGTAGTTTTTCTACTTTCTATTTTCCTAATCATTGAACAACTGAAGTGTATTCCAGCAACCCTGGCCATACCGTTTTGTCTATAGACTTGAAAATTTGCATCAGCACTCCACTAAACACCATCTAAATCTTTCTTTTCGAAAAAGAAAAGGTCTTTAGGGGCCATCTTCTGACGGAATTAATAATAACATATAGATAATCTAGAATATAGATTTTTTTAAAACTATATTTTACATGCTTTCCCCCGGAAAACGCCAGTGATGTCATGGATGAAATTTATTCTGACCATATTTGTTCTTCGATGGAAATCTTTTTACCTGACTTGAAATTTTGACGCTACGGTTGTTCAATTATTGACTGTGATGGTGAGTCTATTTAATTTTTTTACAAGTTAAGTAGATCCTTCCCAAGAAAGAGGTGCGGTTCACCCTACTCAGCTATAAATATTGCTTTATTTCAGTATCTTATACACCAACGGCTGTAGTCTCTAACCCTAATCCCTAACCTTAAACCTAAGGTGGTACATCAGAAAATGTTGGAGTATGAAATGCGAAGATAAAACAATAGAACCAGCTTGTTATGATGGACTGCACTTCAGGTCAGGGACCACGCAAATTAATTTGTACCTCAATCTTCTCTTCAGAATCAAGAAAGAAAATATTTTAAAAATTCATCATCATCAACAGTAGCCTTTTATCGTTCGTCGTTAGACATAAACTTTCCCCAAGATTAGCCAGAACTTTCCATCATGGGCATCACGGAGCCAATGGTCTCTAAATTTATCTAGTTTGTTACATCATCTTATTTTTTGCCGGCCACAATTTCGCTTATAATTTCTGGGCACCCATGTTGTGAGTCGTAATGTCTAGTGGTTGTTAGATGGACGAGGCCAAAGTATGAAACTTTATTTATTCATTTACGGATATTATTGAAATCTTGCTGAATCCAACAAAAGTCTGAAGATGAGACAGAGATGAGAAACTACGTAGTAGAACGATTATGGTGCACCAATCATCAAACTTGAAACTCAGCAATCGAAATCCTGACTTTCTACCTGGTCTGGAACATCAATCACTGTCTACCAGTGAGAAACACGTAACTGTCTTACCCACCAAGTAAATAACAGGGACCTATCCAAGTAGTTTACTTTTAGCCAAAGGCCAGATTAACAGAATTGGATTGGAAGACTTTGGTGCGCCTGTGAAGAGGGCCGATTTGCTTTAAAAATCAGCATTTTGCGCTACACAATCTTCCTGGCCAATTCTTCTAACTTTGACTTCTGATGGACTAAGCTAAGCAAAAGAATAGTGTTTGTGGGTTGAATATTCACTTATATACCGTATTTCCTCGTGTATAACCCTCATTTTTTTTCAGCAAATTTTGTCTGAAAAGTCGAAGTACGTATTATCTATGGAAACATAATTCATGTGGATTTTTTTAAATTCATAATTGTATACACAGGATAATACATCTTTCATTTGAAATTGAAGCTCAATCGGGGATGCGTATTATACAAGGCGGAATACTATACTTCTACTACTCATCCTTTAAAATCCGTTGTTGGACAATGACCTTCCCAAGGGTTTTCCAGAATTCTTTACGCTCCTTGGAGTCATGTTTCCAAATCATTTTGAACTTGACCGAATCATCATGCTATCTAATTTTCTGCCGGCCACAATTTTGCCTATGATCTCGAAGGATCAGCGCTGCAGGTTATTCAGTTGACATTCAATGGACTTCAATAAAAGTTTTCTCCTAATTTCATTCAATACCCTGGGGAAGGTTTTATACGTATACTTCGAAATTTCGAATTATATTTTATCAAACTCCTAGTCTTATAAATATATCTGAAAATAAGGTGCTTATCTGGCCACATTTACCTAAAACAAAAATACTTGTCTGAACGTAAGTGACTCTCTGATAACTGGATTATTAAAAAAATGAAAAACTTAGATAAACCGTGATATAAGTGTTCGCCTTCTCTGTTCTAAGAACATGGTCTGCTGATGTTTGCAATTGGATTTCAGGATATCATTGTATATAGATTAGTCGAACTGTTTCAAATACCTATACTGCTCATTTCTTTTTTTTTTTACAATGTTTCGGATGTGTACAGTCCATCCTTATTCCATCCCCGGACAAATGTGCTATTAAGTTCTGTAGTTGCCTTTATTTGATCGGAGGGAAATAATCCCCAAAACATAGGGATATGAAAAAAAAGAATATGAGACGAGACAGGTGGAGTAAGACAAGGAGCGCACATCAGAGGAAGCAGTTTCCTTATTCCAGAACAAAAGACATTAGCAGAGATTTTTGGATATACCTAACACCTGTTTGCTTTCTAATATATTGAGATGTTTAGCAATCTTCTCCTCTTTTCCGTTACGTGTCACTTCGAATTGACAACCTCCAATTGAACATTGACCTTACACAAATGTCGACATGGAATACGACTTAGCATTCAGTAGAACAGAAAATAGCAGGAATGAAATCTCATTAGCTGTGACAGTAGAATCCTTTAAACTATCCAATGTAGCCATATATTCCCCGACTGGGTCAACCATTTACTAAATATTTATAAATAGATGATGTAGGCATCCCACCACTAGCTTTAGAAAATACCCTGCCATTATTGTAAACCGAGATAGACGTAACCTAAACGTTAATAGCACGGACAATGGAGTCGGCAAGCAGGGTCCAAACTATTCAATTTGTTAGAAAGTGTCAACCAAAATTTTCAACATGGGTTTCTTCAGCTTTTAAGTTGGTCTGGCTATGTATGTATTTTTGTATCACGCATTCAAGCAATGCCAATGGGGCTAGAGGGCAGAAAATTTAAACATTTACACATTATTATGCTTAGAAAAAGGAGTTCTTTTTTATCCTACCAATAAGAACTTCTTGTTGGCGGTTCAATTGGCAAAGCGAATTCATGCTAAATCAATCACCAACAATTCGTATCGGATTGCATTCACACTTGGAAATCCGGACTTTTTTTAGTGATCACTGCCCAACAGAAGGCGATAGAAATAACTTATTCATTGAAATTTTTTATTTTTTAAAAAATCTATCAGCTCCAACATAGCCTGCTGCTTAAAGACATTGGTCACATGGCGGTTTCTATTGAATAACTAACCAGACCAGTTGGTGTCCACTCCAGACTATTGCCCTGGGATACGCATAAATCTGTTTCCAATCCGGGAAAGTAAAAACCCTTCGGTCAGCGTCGTGAGGGGCTGGCAACGGACAAAGGATGGGACGTGTCCCATAATTGTACCCTTACCGGGCTTCTGGTGATGCTCCGACGGGTGAAGCAAGTTGGGTGTAAATTATAATAGAGAGTGTCGATAAAATAAAGGAGGAAAAAATAGGCCAACACAATAACACAACCAACCTCCACCTCTTCACAACACCTTGCGTATTAGTGAAAGAACAAACTTTTCAAAACATGCGACGTCGTTTACACAATTTTTGATAGCATTTGGCAACATTTGTTTCTGTGATAAAAAAAAAATATTTGTAGCAAATTGGTATCAAAACAAGAAAAATGTTAAGCTGTTAAAATATTTGAAAAAGAATCCTTAAGAATGTACACTGATAGGTTTTCTCAGGTTATGCAACCTTTTCGTTTGTATTCAAGACGTGTGTATTTATTTGCGTTCCCCATGATTTATAGATCATAACTCAACGCTCACAATATGGAATGTTACAAAAAATGCCAGAGCTACTTGAACTGCGGGCGCTTTTTTTTCTCACACGTCACACATCCTTCTATTTAGAGGATTGATTTGAAAAAGAATTGTATGACGTAATCGGACATGAGAAAGAAAAGTGTTCCTCTTTCCTCACCCCCCTCTCTCTCACATACTCTCTCTCTCACACACACACACACACTTTCTCTCTCGCTCTCTCTCTCTCTCTCTATATATATATATATATATATAATTATATATATATATATATATATATATATATATATATATATATATTCTTTCTTCCTTATGAACGTTCTGAACGGATTCAAATTTGGGCCAATTGAAAAAAATTATGCTGTTCACAGAACACGAGACTTTCGTCGCAGGTAAAAAGAATATTACAGAGAAGGTTTGACGGTCTATTTCATTGGCCTGACAGTCGAGACAGTAAGAGAATCCACGGTACTAATTGTCTCAATCATACAAACATTTCTGATTGGATAGCAACGTAGCTCTGCAAGAGTAATGGACCCATGGCGCGGTGATCGTCAACCCTTTTCGCGTTCGCGACGGCGAGAACAATCTGTTCCCTTCCAAAGAACGGACGGGCTCGAAAATTTTTGTTAATGATTTCAATCGATGAAGTCTTTACTCTTCACAATGGCTAATATTGTCGTGACCATCACTGTCGAAGCGTCATCTGGCATTCAAGTATATATCATTAGCGACACCAACAGAAAGGGCCAACAAGAGTGCTTTCTCTTGGTAGGCATAGTGTTTGCAAGTGAGTAGGACTGAGAATGTTCCGTCGGCTACGCTTGCTGGTGTCTTATCCATTAGGCCAGAGATGAAGGGACCGATGGCATTGGGACAGTATGCACCCCTCTACACCAGTGGTCCCGAAACTCTGAAAGCACAAAGACTCCTTCTATAAAGGAAACATTCTGACAGTCAACTATTTTCAGCATTCAGTTTTTGGACTAATTAATTAACTACAATAATGAGCAACTTTTGACCTATAAAATCATTTTTAGTTTTAAATCGATTACATCTATCCGAATTCCGATATATGGTACAGGTCTGGGTACAATAATTGTGCTTTTCGATTGCAGGCTGATTGTCCAGCTTTGTTATCCTGATTTAAAATTCATGTTATTAATTCAAATTTTCATTTGTGAACCCAACCATTATTTATCGGGTCCCGAAGGGTTCGCGGACCCCAGTTTCAAAACCACCGTGTTTGACAATCAAGTGCTGCCTCCTATGGCTTTGTGGATGAAATCCTAAATTTCATTCATAAAAATCAATAATTCTCGACAGTAGGAATTATGAATGAAAACTAAACTCTGATTTAATTATTTACGTATAAATTTACGTTAGAATAAAATTTTGTACCAAGTAAAATCATCATTATCATCTATTTCGTACATAATTGACTTTCAGACGTGCGTACGTGTTTGTGTATCTATCGATTGATGTATAACATTCAATTTTATTTCCTTTCCATCTTGGTTAAGAAGACAAAAAGCTCACTAAAGGAAGAAAATCGAGCTTTTAATGATAAGTGGGAATTGCGTTGTTATCTCATTTCTGATTGAAGAAGCCCAGTGTTCTTTGTTCAGTGATATAGCGATGTCAATAATAAACAAGTACAATGCTCATCAGTGTTGAGCAACTCTTAAGGATGATAAATATTCCTTGCCAGAAATTGAGCCTTGAAAGATTATGTTGCGAAGATGTAAAGTAAGAGCAAAGACGACCATTCAAATCAGTGGTACATCAAGAAAACGTTGCAACCAAATCTTGTTATAAAGTCGCTTATTTACTTAGGAAAAAGGGGAAAGCCACTTGAGGATGAAGAAAGCATAAAAATACATAATTGAAGTTGGTTATAAATTGCTTCATATCATATACAAACTTACTTGAAATGATCTCTGTCTTACACGGTTGATCACTTAGCCGAGACAACGTAAATAGGATAAACAATTAAAGAAAATGGAGCTGTTGCAAGAATCGAACCTTCAAACCGATGTGGCCGTTTCAAGATAGCGACGCTCTTACCATTGATCTAAACTATAAACTTATTTTATTCATGTTGTCTCGGTGATGCATTAACCATGTAATGACGGGAGCTCGTTTCAAAAAAGTTTCTCTATGATATAATGCAATTTATCATCATTAGGTCGGATCATATATATTCATTTCTTAATGCATAATTGAAGTTGTAAGATGCTTTGTTAAGGTTAACAAAAGGTTAAAAAAATATAAGGGGAAAATGTCTTTCGAGAATAACAAATGCCGAACGACAGCCTGTATAGGCTTTCAACCTCAAAGACCAACGTGACAAAATAATCCAAAAGGAAAATGTTCATTATTCAACTGCTGATTCTACTGACATAGCAAAAGTGTTTTACTTACCCTGTATCATAACTGAGGATTTTCATCTATATGAAGAGTTATCTTTAGGGAAAGGAAATTCATGAGGAAGTAGTATTTTGGATAATTTCAAAGGTATATGTAGAGGAACTTTCTGGTCCAGTGCCATAATTTCGTATCATTGAAATTCATGTACCGAATGAATTATTTTGCTTAAAATTTAAGAGAAATTCATTGGTTTTGTGAACTATATTCGACCTAAGGCAACGAGACATCGGCAAATGCACATGATGAATCATAAGTGCTGATTTCTCTATTATTCCAAAATTTTATTTTTTTGGAAACAAAAAACTTTTTTCCCAAGGAATGAATCAGTATTTCGAATTATCTCATACAGATTTCAGCAGAAATATCGCATTTCTGTGGAATGTAATTTCAAATCAAAACATTTCTTTGCAGGGTAAGTGTAAATCTAAATATAACACCGGGCAAAAGGTTTGGGTATATAGAAAGAAGAAGAAAAGCCAACATTTTTTAGATCCCGTTCTCATTCAATCATAACTTTCCAAAGAACATTTTCGTGGGCTGGGAAAAATAATTAAGGAACAGAACATGACGAGTATTCCGATGGATATTCTGAGGAATACAAATTAGTTATTGACACATTAATTGGAAAAAGCAACGAAAGATTCACAGACTTTGAAAAGCGTTATACCATTCTGAAATTAGCTTTTCAACTGCATGTAATTGATGTACCTGAAGTGCCAGCAAGCTCACTGAAGACAACGTTTTGAAATCTACGTTTGGTAGCAAGATGTATCCATTTGAGCTCAACAAACAGATATGCACATAAGAGACCAATTAAATTTTCGCACCTCTAGTTTAGAACCTGATATCCCGATGCTTTCTTGCGGAAAAAAAAGCAATCTAAAAAAAAATTGCTTAAAGGTTAGTAAAGTTTTTTCGTTCCTTTCAAGTAGTGTATACTAATTATTATTAGGGCATAGGTTATTAACCAAATGTTTAGAGATTTGAGATTTTGCGGTAAACGTACTAAAATTTATTGAGTGCAACTTTATTAAAAGGCAATAAATTTCAATGTAGCTTTTAAACATGAAAAGGTTCCACACCCCTGTATTATGCCGCCAGTCACCCGTCGAATACATTTGCTATCGTGGTCACTTGGCCACATTGATAGCATAATTTTCATCTGACTGTGTGAATCTGAATCCTCCCTCTCTCCTCTCTCTCTCTCTCTCTCTGTCTGTCTCTCTCTCTCTCTCTCTCTCTATATATATATATATAGAGAGAGAGAGAGAGAGAGTTCCATGGCAAAATGCGTTACATTCAAATTTCTTGAAATAATTAGTGGTTTTCACTAGTAAACCAGTTGTACTTGTACGAGGGAAAATATCTGTAAACAGGGGCGGGGCTGACCATCAATGCAATGCAATCTTCTTACTTCATATTTGCTTCTACCATTTTATCCTTGCACTCAAATAGATACCTTGCAACGAACTTGTTACGAAGAAAATTTATACGATTCGCAAGAAAAGTTTTTTTTTTCCCCTCAAAGCACCCTTCAGCGGTTCACAACCATTTCAAAGGCTCGGCACCCCTGCGAGATTTCAAAATCTTTTCGCACCCCTCAATCTTGAAGTTAAAAATATAAATTTTGAAATGTCAAAATTGTCGAAGTTAATGCTAAAATGTGTAAATAACAAAATTTTGAAATTCATCTGATGTCAAAATTAAAAGTCTGTATCAAGATATTACTGATGAAACCATTTAAAAGTTGTAGGTATCAGCAATAAAATGAAAAGAAAACTTTGTTTGTTGCCCTCTTCTCGCACCCCTCCCATGGGGGGGGGGTGCCTGCATCCCAAGTCGAGATTCACTGTCATAAATCATAAATGAATTCGCTTTAGTGTCAGTAGGTCAGTGGGATAGACACATACTTAGTTTGCATTAAATCAGGAGGAAATTCAAATCGATGGTATTTTGAGGGAAAAAGAAAAGAAAAGTCTGGTTAGTCACTCAATAGAAAGCATCACGTTGCCAATGTCATTAAGCAACATGCCATTTCAGGGGTGATCAACATGAGAAATTGGAAAGAGGGCCAATCAATGAATTAGTTACATTTTTCACATTTTGTTGGGCAGTCGTTACGGAAAGACACCAAATTTTCAAAAACAAGCCTGAACACTAGCAGACAAAAAATTATGATTTATTTAACATAAACTTGCATTGCAAATTGAATCCCTGATAGAAACCTATTTACAGGAGGGGATAGAAAACAAAAAAAAGTGTTCTTCTAAACATGATAATGAGTGAATATTTAGATTTCCCGCCATTGGCACAGCCCGTAATTGCAATACATACTAGCCAGCCAGTCAGCCAGACCAACTTAAAAACTGAGGAAGTGCATGTTGGCAATGTTGGTGACAGTTTTGTTTGACGGTTCCTAAGACCAAACATTTGGAAACTGACAGGATTTTGGTTTCCATTATTTGGTCAGTTTCTCAATTCAGCAATTGTAGGTATTTGAACATTCCAGTCTTATATTTCAACAATTCCTCCAACACGAGTAGAGTTAACAACGGAAGTTTTCCTTTTGAAATCTAACAATTCTTCATCTGGTCGACGTCTGGGGCCAACAGTACGTCAAAATGTGGTACACAAGACGCTCGCCTATATATATATATATATATATATATATATATATATATATATATATGTTACGTTGAATCGGCGAAATTACAAAATTGGCGAAGTTTTTTTACACTCACACAAACACATACACACACATATACATATATATATATATATATATATATATATATATATATATATATATATATATATATATATCTTTACTTTGATCAAAGGTTCATCTAATCAGAACAGGTACATGAAAAACAACTATTTTTTTACTAGTGAAAGTTGATATAATAAAGGTGAAATCAAATGTTTTTTTCTTTTACAAAAATAAGTAAATACGGAGTTATAACTTTTTGGCAAAAAATAAATAAGTACGTAGTTTTAATCTGATCTAAAGTTAATTTAATCAAAATAAGGATAAAGGCGACTACTATTATGATCAACACTTTATGCAATCAAAATGAAATCAAAATTTTTCCCCGAAGATAAGTCAATTTTGACAATCAGGCGATTCGACGTTGCATATATACGATGCCTGGAAATTATCTAGCCATTTGGTATCAATTAAAAAATAGCCTACGAGGAGCGATGTTTCCTTCGTTTCTTCAAGATACTGCATCTCTGGGACCTCATACAATAATCCCACTTTTCAAAAGAGTCTGCACCATCATCTACCTTGTCATGTTCTCCTTCATATCTATGAATCTGTCTGGAATCTCTTCTGGAAAAGCTAGAAATTACACGAAGCCAAATCTATGCTGTGGGGTGATGCGAAGATTCACCAAAGATCCCGAACGAGAGGCAGATAATGAACAAAGGTGGCCATTGTTGAATTACTTAAGCGAACTAAATGTACTATCCGACTGAGAGAGTGTATGCACAGTTAGGTTCCTTTTAATTGTTTACCAAATTACATCAACCACCATACTAGAGATGTTTTTAGGTACATCTTATATATATATATATATATATATATATATTTATATATTTATATTTATATTATTGTGTCATCCACAGACAGCTGTTTCGATGTATTACATCTCTTCAATGTGGCTACAAACTTTCCATTAACCCATCTAGTACCGCAAGGTAGGATTGAAACCCTCGCTTCAGATCTGGAGACGGGGATCTTACCTCAGGGCTACGGAACTGGACGGTCAGTAAGTCTGAATTTAAGTGATATATTCATTTACACAGAAATTCCCCGTCCACCAGAGTGCTCTATTCCTATGGAAGAGCATTGCATAAGCTTACAATGGACAGGTTACCTCACTTGAAGAGTACTCAACCCTGAATAGAGGAGATACGTGTGTGTGTGTGTGTGTGTGTGTGTGTGTGTGTCTGTCTGTCTGTCTCAGTGCGTGCTTGTCTAACATAATGCAAAGGCTATCGAGCTAGTCTCCAAGACAATTTCCTTAGAGTTGGGATTTGTGATGCGCTTTAACAATCCTCACCAGAATGAGGAGTGTTATTTCACGGAGCATGTATCATTTGGCCATGACAGAGTAAATGGAATAGACAAGTAAAGAAATGGGCTTCTGCTGGAATCTAAATTCTTGTTGGACATAGGTTCGATTCTTGCAGCTGCCCATTTATTTTATGGTTTATTCCATTCACGCTATACAAGTCAACTGGTATATCCAATGGAATGTCAGTTCGAAGGGAGTTCCAAATAACGCATTTATCCTTATACTGTCGGATTATACATCCATTACTTTCTATATATATATATATATATATATATATATATATATATATATATATATTACTTGATATATTATATATTACTTTAGTTATGTATATATGTATTACTTTTCGGAAAATTCTTACTAAAGTCGGAGAACAGATTGGCCAAAACCTTGTCATAACAAAATTGCTTCAAAGGACTATTGAGTGACGTGGGGATTCGTAGGGGTGGGATTTATTTATGTACACCGGGCTCTACATGTACTTCAAAGGGCTGTCCGGCAGTAATTTGGTTCACTTGTGCAAAGATTTTTGTTAAATTCCGAGCCCGATAACAATCGTAGATAAAATATTCATTTACTGCAACAACCGATTATATTACCTCGATCTCTTTCAACTTATATAGGGATTTTTTTTCTTTGAAAAGAAAAGTTAAATCAAAAACCAATTTCCTGAAAATAGGAATCCAGATATATTATTTCCCCAAAAATGTAAAACTGACAGGAATGTCAGATTTTTTTTTCCGCAGAAATGGAATACTGGAGATTTTGTCATAATCCAAAGTTGTCTTTGTTTTTCTACAGTAACAATAACAACCAGAGGAATCCTCATCAGTTGAATAAGAATTAATATGCACTGATCTCGGTTTGAAATCATCCTGACTGATAGGTAGTCGTGTCTCTTACCAACTGAGCTAAATTGATGAGTTTTATGTATCAACAAAAAATTATTCCCCAAATATGCAAGGACTTATTTTATTCCGATGAGTAAATACATTTGTATAATTCATATTACTTTACCGTGATTTGAACTCATGACCAAAGGAATGTAAGGAGGCTGTCTCACTGTCTGAGCTAAGTTGATAAGGCTTAAGTATTCACTGAAATAAATTAATCAGATACGCCAGAGATTATTTCATTCAGCTGAATATTGATGTTCATCAGAAAATATATACATTGTTAAAAATTTTAATTAGTTATATATACATACAATTGCAAAAGTTAAATTATTTTCAGTCGGCATAGAGGTCAAATGGACTTTGACCCTGCTGCAGCCAGGCTTGTTTCAACAACATTTGATGAAGATGAAAATTCTGCTAATATGCTTAGAATGAATTCTATTCATGACGTCACTGGAAAAATTAATAAAAACAAAACAAGAATAGGACTGTAGCAAGAATCGAACCTGCAACAGATTGGGTAGCCCTGAAGTAAACAGCCCCCCATTTTCTTTAACCGTTTATTCTATTTACGGTTCAAAGGCCACATGATACATTCACCGCGTAATGACGGTAGATCATTTCAAATGGATTTTCAAAATAATGTAACGATATATATATTTAATATATATTTATATATATATATATATATATATATATATATATATATATATATATATATATAATACCAGAAAAAGCACTTCTAGTCACTATGGACATCAAACACCTATATTTTAATATTGAGCACGAAAAAGGTATTGTAGCCCTCAAAAAAGCCTTTAACAATAGAACAACTAAAGAACCCAAAGTAGAAACAATTATCGCCCTTATGCAGTGCATTCTAACACTCAATAGTTTCAATTTTAATAATAGACACTTCATCTATATGAAAGGCCACTTGATCAGAGTAGCAGCCCCCTCTTATACTAACATCTTCATTGGCAAATTCAAAAAACTTGCATATACCCAGAGATACACAAAGACTGTATCTTATGTCAGATAGGTAAATGACATTCTTTTTATGTATACAGGAGTTGAAGCCGAACCAGTGGAATTCTTAACACATATAAACTCTACACATGACTCAATTAAATTTGACATCGAGAAATCTACTGACTCTATAACCATCCTAGATACCTGTATATACATGAATAAGGATAGAACCCTCCAGACCACCCTCTATATTATACTTTCAGATACTCACAACTACTTTCACTCAAAATTGGCTTACCCTAAACATTTGAAAAAAGCGCTTACAATTAGGAGAATTTGTTCTACTGAGAGTGTACTCAACAGACACAACCATAACCTACTACAACATATCACTAAACAAGGATACTCGCTAGAAGATACAATAAACAAATGATAAAGGCTACCACAATACCCAGACAGGAAAACCTTACACCCTCTAACAAAAATAAGCCTGACTGCATACCTCTCATAATCACCTTCCAAATACACAACTGCCTCTGTCACATATAATTAATAAGACTTTGAATATATTTACACTCAAAACAGAACTTACGGAAATATTGCTAGAACTGTGTGTCATCGCCCACTGCAGACCCTGAAACATCAAAGAAATGATTAGCAGTAACACTATAATAAACAATAAAGTCTCACACAACAGCATACCTTAAACTGTAAATTTCTTCCAACCCTGCTACAAAAAATGTCTATGCTGTAACCACCTTAAGCACTCCAAAGCCTTCACTAGCCTTACCACGAACAAAACTTTCTACATACATCATAATTCTAACTGAAGAAGCAAAATCTACCTCCTATCTACCTCCTAGAATGAAATAGACGCAAATTGCAATACATAGTCGGAGTGGCAATTCAACATTAGACTTGATAACTATAGGCACAGATTCAAATCATCCAATCATCCAAACTTACTCCCAGTAGAACAATACTTCCGCACACCCGGTCATGATTTCAGCATAGTTGCAAGATTCATGAATATTGAGAAAATAGAAAAAAAAATACACCCCCAGACACGATTCTTGAACGACATGAAGATACCTGGATCAACAATCTGGAAACTCTCTTTCCCAACAGACTTAAAACTAAATTTAACAACTCTAGCCACTTACATCTCTACGACCCAAATCCTCTCACTCATAACTACCCCACATCTACATCCGATTCTCCTTCATGTATATCCAACATCAAGAACTTCACAAAGTCTCACAGACCCCTACCTATAGAAATCTTTGTATGGTATTTCATTCGTACAACTCAAAGTTATCAGACTTTTCATAACATCCCCAATGACCATTGAGGAACATTCATATCTCTAAAGATATTCGATTATGCACAATAAAGACCCCAACCCCACCATCTGGACGAACGTCAGAGATAGCATCATCCCCAATTTACAAAGCATCCACACAGTCTAATTGTAAACTACTATCCAGCTTCCCAGTGTCCATGACAAACAAGGCTCCCCCTGGGCAGAAAAAACAATAAAATACCCATAAGCATAGCTACTACTTTCAACAGGATATCCAAGCATACCAACACAGATTTCACCACGGACAGGATACAGTTCAGACTCACCATTACGATCCAAAAATCTTTCTTGATTTCTATTTTTGCTTCCTAAGCAGAACATCAGATGCTAAATTTGTACTCTAAGGAAACCTTTTAACCACTAAAAGGTACATACATGCTACTGAAGATGGGAACTCCTCCCAAAACATGCATAGCATACCAATCAATTCATTTATGAATCAATCATTTAACAAACATACTTTTATTTCTGAGTCTGTCTGATTCCCTATTATATATATATATATATATATATATATATATATATATATATATATATATATATATATATTCGGACAATCGATTTTACTCCATTTGGGTTGAGGATACTCCAACTTTTTAGATAAATCGTTCCAAGGCCAGAGATTTCAGCAAAGATTTTTGTTAAATTCCGAGCCCGATTACAATCAAAGATAAATATTCATACACTACCGATTACATTACCTCAATTTCTTTTAACTTATATCAGTATTTTTTCCTTAGAAAGAAAGCTTAAATCAAAACCAATTTCCTGAAAATAGGAATTCAGATATATAATTTCTTGAAAAAATGTAGAGCTAATTAAAAGTGCATTTTTTTTTATCGGAAAATGAATCACAGGAGATTTAGTCAAAATCCTGCCCAAACCAAGAGTTGACTTTGAGATCGATCCTCACCAGATTTATGAGGGTAGAATTTCCCCAATATGGATTTGAAATCACGACTCCAGATTGGTAAACATGTCTCTTACCGACTGCACTGTACTAATGAGTCCTATATATCGACCGAAATTCATGTCAGAAATACAGAATTTATTTCATTCAAATCAATAAATACGTCAATAAAATTAACATTTCTCAACCGTGATTTAAAATTAGAACCAAGTGATTGATAGCTGGTTCTCTTATCAACTTAGACAAACTTAAAAGTCTTTCGTATATACCAAAAATTAATTAAATCCTGATAAATACATTTATACTAAAAAAATATTTGTTCATGATTTTCTATTCATTATGTATACAACGGAAAATTTTTGATTATCATCCTCTGTCGGAATAAAAATAGGATTGAAGTTTGACCTTGCAACAGTCAGGCTTGTTGATGATGATGTTTGACCTATCAGCATCAAACAAATATCTATTGATTTATTTGTCTGAATTTGCATCTTGAAAAATCACATCAAACCCAATCGTTTACATTGAAAGACCTTTTGAAAATGACTAACGATGGTCGAAAGCGCTTGAAGCGAACTTATCTTAACTTTGGAGAGTTCCTATATTCGTGTGACAATGCAATTAAAACAACTGATACGTAAACACAAGAATATATATATATATATATATATATATATATATATATATATATATATATATATATATATATATATATATATATATATGAATTATAAATTGCGTTGTATTATATAGAAACTTATTTGAAATGATCTCCCATCATCTGACTCAATCTAGACAACGTAAATAGAATAAACAACTAAAGAAAATGGCGCAGCTGCCTGAATCGAACTTGTCACCAATCGGGTAGCTGCTTCAAATTAGCGATGCTCTTGCCATTGAGCTAAAAAGCCGCCGATAATGCAAAGGCCCAAATAACTGCTTCCAACTCAAACGCATTTCCGGTAGCTGTTTAGCTCAATGGTAAGAGCATTGCTAGTTTGAAGCGGCTGCCCTATCGGTGGCAGGTTTATTTCCTGCAGTTGCCCCTTGTTCTTTAAATTTTGATTCTATTTCCATTGTCTAAATTGAGCGATATGATAACCGTCCAAGGACGGGAGATCCTTTTGAATGAGTTTCTATATAATATAACAATTTATAGATCATTCCATCGTATCGCATATATCCATTTCTTAATGTATGTTGATATCGACAGCAGGCGTATTCAGACATATCGTCGGAATACTCCCACAAAGGGCAGCAGATCCCAAAAGCTAGCTCCAGTGTCAGCCAAGAAAGGGAAACTCTTGTCAAACCCATATCCTTGGGGTTTGGTGGATCATAGTAACTCAAATAGCAATGGGCAGGCCATGTTGCAAGAATGAAATACAACCGATGGACATCACGTCTCACGCATGGATCCCCAGAGATCACATAAGAAACCGAGGCCGACAGAGCACAAGATGGAGAGATGAACTAGACAGATCTAGGAAATACTGGCTCTGCAACGCCCATGATAGAGAATTGTGGCGAACCCTGGGGAAGGTCTATGTTCAACGACGGACGTTAAAAGACTGATGATGATGATGATGAAAGGTTGGGATCGATCGTGTGCACGTTGCATCTCACTTTCAAACTTCATTGTACCTGAAGCTATTCACGTAAAGGGCCCCACCGACTTGAGACCTGAAAAGACGTGGGAAACCTTCGTCTCGGAGTACTACACCGTCATATATCCGAAAGTTCATCAATAAATCTGCAGATTCACTAAGTTATCAACACCATTTTCAGCTGAAAATTTCCCTGCATAATATTCGATTTACGTCCGTGATGGATTGTGTTTTCCAACCCTAACTGACAGCATAGATTTCTTCAGTTTTCAAATTGGTCCAGCTAACTGGATGGTTGACTGACTGGTTGGCAGAATAGCTATTTATGTATCTTGCATACAGACCGCGCCAATGGAGCTAGAGGGCTGAAGTTCAAGCATTTACTCATTATTGTGTCTAGAAACATGTTTTTCTGTTGTTGTTTTTCTTTCTAGAAATCTCACCCTGGATAAGTTTTTAGCAAAAGCTTGAATTTGAAATTTAAGTTGATGTAA
The DNA here is from genome assembly GCA_963457665.1 of Thysanoteuthis rhombus. Classification (NCBI taxonomy): domain Eukaryota; kingdom Metazoa; phylum Mollusca; class Cephalopoda; order Oegopsida; family Thysanoteuthidae; genus Thysanoteuthis; species Thysanoteuthis major. Next base: position 5,659,627 of record OY735231.1, read on the forward strand.
AATTGATCACTAGTTTATGTCCAGCTGCATTCCAGAGTGCATTTTCGAGATTTACACTCTTCCTTCTTTCAGATCACTGTAAAACCAAAAGGGAGAGAAGTGACATATACAAAGGATTATCCCTGTTTCTGGAAATTTCATTTGATCACCCTACCCCAACACGACATGCTGCCAAAACACATTGTTCATATGACAGTTTCTATTGAGTGACCAACCAGAACTTTTATGTCCTGTTCTGTCGGGTTTGATTTCAATTAAACGCTGATCTGTTCCTGATGTTATCCCTCTCATTCTTCTTTTTTTCTTCTTCTTTATCTATGTTTGGAACCGAATCTGATTCATGCGACAGAAATAAAAGGAAGAATAACTATTAAGAAAGACGGTTGACTTCATAATTAGCAAATATCCCAAGCAATTTATCGAAGCGTCCCTTTTTGTTTGAGATGCTATCAGTAGTAGACTCTTTTAATAACAATGTCTTTCATTTCTTACATGGTTATCTCCCTTGCTCCCCACCTCTCCGGACACATCCACAAACACACGTATATATATATATATATATATATATATATATATATATATATATATATATATATGTATGTATATATATATATATATATATATATATAGTACAAATCAAGTTTGCACTATAGAATAATATAATATGATATGATATAAAGCAATTTCTGATTTGTTATAGATTTATTTCATAGAGTGCTCAATACATTCAACTCTAAACTCCAAAATTTAAGTTGGTTTAGAGTAGAGCTGGAAAGTAGATTCGTTACATGAACATGTTTCTGCCCTCTTTGGGCCTCTTGAGGCGAATCCTGAAACGAAAATGTGTATATATGTATGTATGTAAGTATATATGTACATATATGTATATATATGTGAATATGTTCATATGTATATATATGTATATATATGAGTGTATGCATGTATACATATATATATACGTACATATATATATATATATATATATATATATAAGTATATGTATGCATACATATACATGCATGCATATATATGTATATGTATTTGTATGTGTGTGTGTGTGTGTGTGTGTATATACATAATGTATCTGAGCGGCAAACTTAATTTTAAACGTGCGTTATCAAAAATTATAGACATTTTTTGTCTGATCATTTTGTTGTCGGGGAGGATGTATTGGAAGAAACAATGTTTGTAAAGAGTGATTGGAAATATTTCCTGTTATTTAAAAATCATCAGATTAAAGGCTGGAAGAATATACAGATAATCAATGTATTATCTTTGTTTATCATGGATACTTTCAACCATCTCTGGTCATGTAAACTTTCATTCTGCTACCGTTGAAAAATGATTTTCACTACCCAAAAATTACATTTGCATCTAGCTTTGTAAGCCTTATATTTAGGCTGATAAAAAAATTGGGATGTGACACATTTGTTTTCAAATCTTTCATTTCCACATTGTCTAATTTCAACCATCATTCTGTCGGATTACGTTACATCCACACAACAAGCATAAGTTCATATGAAAACCATTTTCCTATCAAACGAAATTTTTTAAGGCTTCTAGATATATTGTTTGTAAGTATTGGTTTTGTTGATATCGCAGCTTCTATACGAACGTACTATGACAAATTGGCTGATGGAGAGGATGTATCGGAAGAAACGATGTTAGTAAAAAATTACTGTAAATATTTCCTAATATCAAAAATATCATCAGATTGAATGCTGAGAGGAGATACAGATTAAAGATGTTGACTTCGTATAGCGAATTCAGAGGGATGAAGAAGAAGAAGAAGAAGAAGAAGAAGAACAAGAACAAGAACAAGAAGAAGGGGGAGGAGGAGGAGGAGAAAATGCAAAGAAAAACGAAGAAGGAGAAGGTGCAAAGGAAAAGAAAGAAAAGAGAGGGAGAGAAAAAACGAAGCAGTCAGGAATGATAAGGAAAAACGAAGAAAATTAGAAAGGAGAATTAAAAAAAGAAAAGTCCTAATATTCAAAATGAAATCATGAATCCCCATGACCCATATATACTTCTTTGTACTTCATAAATCAAGCAGTGGGGGGGGGGTAAAATTAAGTTTCCTTGATGACATTACCATCAGTATAGTTTGAACCATGAATTGATGAACGGGTCTGGTTAGTGACCCAATGGAAAACTTACACACGACCAACGTCCTTGAGGAAAGTGCTGTTGGATGTGATGTACAAAAAAATGAAAAAAGGGTAATCGATTAATAAGTTACCTCTAACGCCTTTTGTTGGACAGTGACCACCAAAAAATGACCATTTAGTCTTTGTATTTCAAAACATTTCCCCTTAAATTTTTAACTGACATCAATGGTATGAAGTGCTCTAAAATGCTCAAAGAAGGTTAGAGTCGTATTGTTTCTCCTTGATAATTAGATTGCTTTGCACAGTTTTTGAGGAAGAACTTGTGAGAAGATTTGCCCACCTTGAAAATCAGCATTTAAAATACTGGCTCTTTTTGTCTGAGGATCACCGGGACAGTTAGGAATTATGTTACTCTTTAAGCTGCGTCACAGACCGCACGTGTACGTGCTTTTATATATTTATATATATATATATATATATATATATGTGTGTGTGTGTGTGTGTGTGTGTGTGTGTGTGCACATATGTGTGAGTTAATGTGTGGCTGCGCATGTGTGTGAGTATAGGCTTGTGCGTTCATATATATATATATATATATATATATATATATATATATATATATATATATATATATATATCTGTGTGTATGTGTTTTTGTGTATTCGACTATGATAATTATAGAAACAATTTATTTGGAAACATATTTCGTCCGGCACCGGAATTCAGCATGTAGCAAATCCAACAGCCGACCACATAAATGAATGAAGGTGTTGGATTCTTCCCATTTGAATCCAGAATTGTCTGTCTTCTAGACTGGTTTCCAAACAAAGGCTCGAGAGTCCAATCTCCCATACTAATTAGCCATAGCTGGTGAGAGAAGTACTAAACCCATTCCTCTCTCAGCAGTATTAGTGCGAAGTGAACACAGATTGTACGGACCAGAATTTGAACACAGTTCTTGGATTCCATTTCCTGTGCTTCTAACCGCTCACACACCCCTGTGCATGAGTGAGTGCCGCCTGTATATCAATGGATGATTTCTATATATTGAAACCTGTTACCAGGACAATGCGAATCCGTAATGGATGGCCCGCGTCTAGACTGTATTGATTCTCGACTGTACCGAGACCAAACGAAGTAACTGTATTAGAAGGAAAGGATTCTCTACACAACTTCAGTGTCTATCAATGAAATATTGAGACTGCCACAAAGAGAGGGAGACGTACAGATAAAACCCGCTGTATCTAATAAAATGTTACAATAAAAAGTAGCAAAAAAAAAAGAAGGAAAGAAAAGAAAAAAACGTAACAGACAGACTAATAAAGAATTCCGTTAAAAAATGTGAAGGAAAAAAATGGACGTCGTAGAACCAAGTCTCCAAACGGTATCTTTGGAATTAGACAAGGAGACATTCTCGGAATTAGTTTGTGTTATGATCGAGGCCGGTCAGGTTGAAAGAAAGGCCGACACCGCCGGTAAAGACCATTAATTAACCAAAATCTTGGAAACTGGATTACTTTCTTGTTTCTTTCTTTACTTTCAATTTTTTTTCCTTTCTTTTTTTTTCCAACGTTTCTTTAGCCCATTTTTATCTCTGGTCTCTCTTAATATGGAGCTTGGTTTTTATTTGTGTTTTTAGTTTCGTAAATGACTTGGATTGTCGTTAAGCGTGAATTTTTCAGTAAATCATTTCAAAGGGTAAATGTTGGACTTGTTGCTGGGTTCTTAACAACTGTTACGATAGACACGAACTGTCCTCTCTTATCTTCTATGTTGAGCTTAGAATCGCACAAAGACGAGGAATCCAGTGAGTCTGGCACATGGAAAAATGACTTGTTGCATTGTGGTTCTATGCTAGAATTAGCAAACTTATGAAATGAAATGATGAATCAAAAGATATACCTTCCATTGTATAAGTTCTTTTTTTTTACTCTTTTTTTTTTCGGTCGTTTGGCATCATGTTTGTTATTGTTTTTACGTACATTAGTTGTATTATTAGAAGTAATATTATTGAGATTTATTTGTTATTAGATGAAGAAACATTGTCAAGCATTAATAATTTTGAATAGTTCTTCTTTCGATTTTTGTTACTTTTTATCGTAATTGACCAGACTGTCGATAGTCAACGCGAACATATCTAGGCGTTTTGTATGTTCAGTGTCTACCAATGGTGATATTACTTTTTACCACGTTCCCTAAACCCGTTCCAATCATTGCTTTGAAATGATAGTTACCTCGATGCATTGTAACTAAATGGTAAAACATGACGATTATAACTGGGATGGTATCATGATTTACCGTTTATTCGTTGAGGTGTTGTAATCCATTATCTATTTTTGACTACTATTTTCATTCTTTGTTGCTTTTCATCACATCTACTCAGACCGTCAGTCTACGTTGCTAGTTTTTCTTTTTTGTTTTTCTTCTTTTTAGTATCTCTTCTATCATTTTTTATCACTGGTCTCTCGTTATACGGAGCTTGGTTTTTATTGGTGGTTTCAGTTCCAAAAATGACTGTCGATTGTCGTTAAGCGTGAACTTTTCAGTAAATCATTTCATAGGCTAAAAATTGGACTTGCTGCATTTTTGGTATTTACTACTATTAACTTAGTATGGCAAAAGGACATGACATTCAGCGGGAATTATTAAGCAAAAAAAAAAAACAAAACAAAACACCTACCATTCCATAATATTTTAACTCTTTATTTTTCCCGACCACTTGGCACCAAATGTATTATTGTTTTACGTACACTAGTTGTACTATTAGTAATAATATTACCTTGGTTCATTTTTAGTGGATGGAACGTTGTCAACCATTATCAATTTTTGACTAGTATACAACCAATGCATCCTCCTGGAATTGAAACATGGAACCTGACCAAGAGATTGATCTTCCAACTGACAACCAGGCAACGTGCACATTAAAGAATCACGCTCAACCTCATTTGGAGGGAATACAAGACAGCACAATATATTATGGGAAAAAACGGGATTCTGACACATTGAAGAATCCATTAGAAAACTCAAATGGCAATGGTCTGGTCATGTTGGAAGAATGGCAGATATCACATGCACAACAGAGGCTGGTAGAATATAAGATGGCGAGATGAAGTGGACAAGTTTTGAAAGTATTGGCCCTGCGACGCCCATTACAGAGAGATCTGGCGAATCCTGAGAAAAGTCCATGTCCAACAACAGACGATAAAAAACTGATGATTTCATCTTAATTTTCCCTTCTTTTCATTTCCACAACTACTCGGACCATCAGTCTATTTTTTTTTTTTAAATAATCGTCCATCTGGTCTCTCTCAATAAGGAGGTATGGTTTTATTTGTTGTTTCTTGTTTTCAAAATGACTGTCGATTGTCGTTAAGTGTGAATTTATCCGTAAATCATTTCAAAGGCTAAATGCTGGACTTGTTGCTTGGTTTTTAACAAACGTTGCAATAAACACTTTCTTCTCTTTCATTATCTGTATTCATTACACTTAGCTTTGTAAAGCACAAGGACAGGGAACCTCGAGAGTCTGAAACTCATTTAAAGGGCCATGTAGTCTACAAGAAGAGTTTGCTAAACGTTACTCTCAGGAAAGGGTTTCCTCTTGGTCATTATTGTTTTCTTATATCAGAAACTGTCAACCGAAACTGTCAACGAAATCGTCAAAATTGGTTTCTTCAGTTTTTGAGCTGGTCTCTCTGTCCGTCTGACTGGATGGCTGGCTATGCATGCATGTATCACACGTACAGACTGCACCAATAGAGCTAGATGGCTGAAAATTTAGACATTCACTCCTTATTAAGTCTAGAAGGAACGATTGGGGGGGGGGTCGATTTCCCCATAATAGGATTTTGGTTGCAATGTGAGTTTCTGCTAAATTGGCCTATTTGTGTCACGCTTGTTTTCTGGAAATTCCTGCATTTACAGTGATCACTACCCAAAGAAAGGCGAGGGAAGTGACTTCTTCATTGATCATCTTTTTCTTTGATTTTCCATCAATCCGCCAACACGACACACAACTTAATTATGTTGGTCACGCAAAGGTTTTTTAAATATTTCCGGCACCATTTTTTTTACACGATATTATGGAGATCCTAGAAGTGTCATTGAAGTTTAGTCAATTGTATATTGCTTGTGTGCGTTCGCTATTCTCTTGACTTCTCCATCTTGATTTTTTAGACTGATTCTTATGGCATTGTTCAGGGTTGTCTTTAGCAATGACTTAGTTTCTCTCTTCAATCGGCACTTAGTTAGAATTGAACCCAGAACCTTTACAGTTGAAACCAAGTATGATTCCTGAAGATTATGCTTGGTAACACCAGATCACAAATTCATTCTCTTGGGTGCTTAATTGCCGGTAAGGATGGGGGGAGGTGCTGTCAAAATTCAACAAGCAGGGAGCGGGGAATAAGCCTTTGGGATTGGAAACTGTGATCATCCAGACAATTAAGTGGTATCTGGACAAAACAAAGGTCGTTAGAGAAAGATTTATGGTAGGATTGTTGTCAGCAAATTGAAAGTAAAAACGTACAGGAATATAAAAAAATTATTCGGTTTCAAAAAAAAAAATTAAACTATTAGTCTAACAAAGTTCTCCCCTTTGCATTGTTTATGATAGTTGCCTTTTTGATGGAAAAATCTTGTTGAATCTGTAGTTGTCCTTGCCACGCCAACTATGATGCTGACACTCAAAAATTAATCAACGGGGGTTGGTAGCAATTAGGCACCCCAGAGTAAGCATTTCAAGACGTACCCGACTTGAAAGTCTACTTATAAGACGAAAAGCGTCGCATCCTGAACAAAACGTCTGGGTGAATTACAAATTATAGAACATTATTTTTCCCAGTTGAATTAAGTTCACGTCTACAATATTTGACGTTGGCGCCATTCGAGTTGCCAATAAATTGAGAATTATGACCATACGGATAGAATGTCCTCATTCCAACCGAAATTCTTGTTCTAACCCTCACTGGAAGACTGTCTGGTTCGTAAAGGTGGAAAGTATTATTTGCTGATAGTGACAACAACAATCGCAGCCAAATTTCAGGTGGGGCGTCGAGTCGACCGGACACTGTCAGTTGGTATCATTACAGCTTTTTGATATTTCCCGCCATTTTGATATTGGGCGCCATTTTCTTCCCGCGTGAATCCGATCAAAATGGATCACATTTCATCCTGCCCTTCCTCCTCCTCCTCCTCAACTTTTCTTTAAAATGGTTTTTGAAGGGGAAACCTTGATCGGTTAGAAAGTGGCAGGAGATGCGGAATCGGGTTGGTCGGAAGAGAAAACACAGATGCCTCATTGCAGAAGAGATAGACAGGCGTCGATCGAGATCTCCATGTATAAGCACCTAGGATGATGGGTGCGTGAGGTGTCGATGTCGGCCTGGTGTCGGAGCCAATGATTGCCACGGAGGTTTGATGAGCGACAGTCTCAGACGGAGGAAACGTCTTCCAAAACACATTCAGATAAGGAAATGCAATTGAGGATCAATGCGAGTGTATATCCATCTATCTATCTATCTCAGATTGTTCATATCAATCTATCTATCTATCTATCTATCTCCCAATCTATCTATGTATGTATCTATCTATCTATCTAAACATGTTCCTATCTATCTACCAATCTATCTATTTATCTATCTATCTATTTATCTATCTATCTATCTCAGTCAGTTCATATCTCTCTATCAATCTTTCTCAATTTGTTCTTAACTATTAGTCTATCTGTTCTCTTCATCTCTGTTCTGTTTATTTATCTATCAATCTCAGTCTGTTCATATCTATCAATTTATCTATCTATCTATCTATCTATCTATCTATCTATCTCAATTTGTTCATATCTCTCAGTCTATCTGTTCTCTTCATCTTTTTATCTGTATGTCTATCTATCTCAGTCTGTTCATATCTACCTCTCTATCTATCTCAGTCTGTTCATATCTCTCTCTCTCTCTCTCTATCTATCTATCTCAGTCTGCACTCACTGGGTGTCTGTTCGCGTGTTTGTATGCATATCAGTGTTTATAAATATAAACCATAGTCGATATTTCGAAAACTGATTATATTTCTGCACAAAAAGAGTTGACTTCATTTTCATACTCGTTGAACATAAACGACAAGAATAACAAGAACTATCCTCGCCAAAATCAGGGGTGTAAACCAATATGTTGAATTCACATTCTATTTTCGTGATTTGAACTCATGACCAACTGATTGCCAGGAGTCTATCTCACTTACTGAACTAAATTTACAAGTCTTAGATATTGAAGAATATTTATCACATAGGCTTATTTCGTACTAGTAAATAAATAGATTCGAACAAAATATACATATATATATTCATATACTTTTTCGTTCAATATACATACAATAAAAAAAATTGCAGTGATCATCTTCGGTCGGATTTGCTTCTCGCTGCTTCCCATACTTTACCTCCACCGTCTACGGAGGACTATTTCAAGACGATTGCACTTGATAACGATTGGAGGTGCAGGCTGGGCCTAATGGTTGGCTGAAGCGAAAATGGAATCGGCGAACCGAGCTCAAATTCTGGTTGGGGTAGTTTGTCTCAATTTACGCTTTAATTCCCAATGGAAAAGCATGAATGCATTCATTAGCGTCATTCATTATACAGTAAACTCTCGTTGTAACGGCACTATTCAATTTCACACGTATTTTAGTTATGCGTTTATGATTATATTGTCGCCAGGCTATACATACCGTCGGGGATTAATTCGGAGAAACTTCACGTAAAGGACTTCACTGTAACATTCTGAACACTAAAATTTCTGAGCCCTTAAAATGCTGCCACCTGAAGTAATAAAGAAACCTGAAAATGAATTCAGAAATTTTAATTAATAGCAGGACTGGCTACTTCAGAGAAAAAATCCTCTTTAAAACTGAAATATGAACATGGGATGAGCTAAAAAATAACTTGCCAAGTTCAACATTGGCCGTGATGACCACAAAACATAGCCAGCCAGACCAACTTGAAAACCGAAGAAACCTTTGGTTTTGGTGACAGCTCTTTGACATTTTCCAATAATCCCAACAGGGATTCGATCTTGGCCCGCTTATAGGTACCGATAACCGATACATCACCCCGATCAAAGCGACCGATTGCCACCATATTTAGATTGACTGAAAATTCCCCTTTCGCTGGCTACGACCTTTCTTCTACGCTCCTCTATCGCAGATATACTTCGAAGTCCTTCAATGTTTGCAACAGGGCCAACAAGCAACCGGAACGGCTTCGCTCACTTCTCCTGCAGTTTTACCTCTAGCCGGGAGGTGGGAAGAAGATATGCTCCATGCCTCTCCCAAGGGCATCACTGTGAAATAAACAGAGATTGTCTCAGACGGAGCTAGAACTCAACTCGCCGATTCTGTTTACCGCGCTGCTAACCACTTGGGAACCTCCTGTTGACAAATAGCAAAAAAAAAAAAAAAAATTAAATAACGTTCGTTTTTCAGCAATCTTATATCGGTTATCATCACTCGTGACTCTCTTAGATTACAAAGAGCCACAGTATTATTTTTTTTATTCACATTCCACTTTTCTTTTGTAACATTTAAAGCGTTCCTGCTGACCCACTTTTCTGCTGTTTCTTTCTTGGAGTGGTCTTCTTGCTTCTCCGTCATAGAAATTAGAGACCCCCGATTCTTTTTTTTTTTTTTTTTTTTTGTGGGGCGTGGCTATCAAAATCGTCTGTATTCTGTAACGTTCTTTCATCCTTCTCTGGTTTTACAGGGCGGCTCTGTGCATCTGTTATCACTAAATGTTTCTTGTGCTTTGTCACACTTTGTTAGAAATTGTCAACCAAAAACTGTCACTAAAACTGTCAGCCTAGGTTTCTTCAGTTTTCAAGCTGGTCTGGCCTGTTGACTGGCTATGCTCTAATTGCGCGTACAGGCAGTGCAAGTGATGCCAGAGGGCTGAAAATAACAACATTTCACCTTATTATGTCTAAAAAAGCTGTTTTGTTTTTAAAATTTGCCTCCAATACAGGTTACATTGAGGGGTTCAAATCGCAATGTAAGTTTATGCTATATTGGTTTCTTACTCTGTGTCGACAATATTCACCTACCCAATATAAAGTAAGAGACGTAACTTCTTCATTGATCACCCTTTTTTGTTTTTTGAATTGATCACCCCGAACACAGCATGCTTGCAAAAAGGTTTTGGTCTCGTGACAGTTTCCATTGAGTGACGAACCAGATCCATTTATCATTTAATCCTTTCCTTCTTCTTTCTCATCTTACCAACTAAGCGGAACTCCTTTGGGCGGGAGATCTATGTGGAAGATTTCGACGGAAGGTCTTTACAGCGCACCTGCATGGGTTAAAACTGACAAAGGAAGAGAATGAAACAGGGAAATAAAAGTGAGGAAGGGTATAGACAAATTGAGTGCGAGATTGAGAGAGAGAGAGAGAGAGAGAGAGAGAGAGAGAGAAAGCTGGGGTGGAGAAAAACGCTGCAATCGGAAGTCAATCGGAGAGAGAAAATGGGAAACAGAGAAAAGGGGGTCGTCAGAAATATGAGAGTAGCAGTGGTAGGTGGAAAAAAAAGAAGGATAAAATAGATTCAGAAATTCAGGGCCCCCAACTGCCCCCTGGGTAACTGTCCAGTGTATCTATACGATAGAACAGTCCTGGTTTTGAATTGTTATAAGTTTTATACACGTTATAAAATCAATCTTTGAAGAACATTTGTTTTATAGTTTGAAATCGGAAATGCAGAGCTGGAGAAAGTAGACCACTACATCTACCGAGGGCAGCGAGTCTCCACGACGTCATCATAAAAAAAGAGCGAAAAATTCGGGTAGAGCAAGCTCAACTTTCCTGAACATGAAAATCCCACTAGTTCTGAAAAGAAAGGTATACAACTAATATGTCCTACCGAAAATGACCTATGGAGCTGAAAACATGGAACCTAACCAATAGACTGACCCTCAAACTGAGAACTACGCAATGTGCACACGAGGTAATTATGCTCAACATTACACGGAGAGATCATAAGACAACAAAGTATACCAGAAAAAAGACAGGAGTCCGATAATCAGAAAACTCGAATGACAATGGGCTGAACACCTTGCAAGAATGTCAGTCAACCACTGGACATCACGACTCATAGCGTGGATTCCCAGAAATCATAAGCGAAACTGTGACCGACAGAAAGTAAGATGGCGTGACGAGATTGATAAATTCAGAGAGTATTGGCTCTGGGATGTCCATGATAGATGGATATGGCAAATCTTGGGGAAGGTTTATGATGTTAACAGGATGATGATGGTGATGATGATGAGGATTTGTCGATGGCTTCAATGAAAGCTGAAGTAAAATTACTTAATCTTGAACGTTGAGTCTGCTTTTGTCGTTCGTTAATTTGTGCTGGTTAAGTGCGTTTGGTTTTAACTACATTGGTAATGATAGAAGATGATGAAACGAACGGAACATGTGTTCAGACTCACGGCTTCTGATCAAGAGACCGACTTCAGCTATCAGAACGGGGCTTCAGCTCGTCACTTCCGGTATTCGGAACGATGTAACGTTTGTACCTTCCGTTTCGGTTAAAATCGGATCGGGCAAGTGGCTCCAATTTATTTCCATTTGAATCTACGACTGAAATGGAGACATTTTTAGTCATTACAATGATCTTTTAGAACTAATAGAAGATATAGTGTTTCAACAAGATGGTGCATCTTATCACTTTGCTCTTAGAGTTTGGGGAATTCTTATTCACAAACTAACAAATAGATGAAGTTGATCAATCTCTTGGCTACTATGATCCCTCAATTCGAGCCAACTTGATTTCTTTTCTTTGGGAACATGTAAAAATTGCTGTTCATCCGATCAAATTTGTAAGTTGATTTGGATTCCCAACTTGCTGAAAATCTCTAACTGCCCCTGCAATCTCAGACAATTAGATACAGATTTCCTGATTGTTCTAATACTTCTAATACTCAAAAGCTGTAACTTTTACAAAAACAAACAATCGATTTGTTTGTTCAAATACCTACGAGAGGTATGCCCCCCCACACACACACACACATACACATATGAACTTTAAAGTTAGTGGAAAATAATTGTCGAATTCTTCGGTTGAATATGCTGGTAGAGAATCGACTCGAAGAAGTTTTTTTCTGTGTAATTAGTATTCTTAAAGATGATATCTTAAGTTGGTTTGAAATTAAAAGTGACGCAACAGATTAAATATTCACATGGGCGAACATCAATAGTAATGACACAAAGATTGACTCAAGTCTGTTGTTATACTTACTGATCCCTCATCGTTAAAAACATTTTCAGGATAACCTTTGCGAGTAAGCCTTGTTTCAAAAAATGAATATGTAGTATAAAATGATATCAATACACAATAATATCAATATATTGATATGAAATGACGAACTACTTGTATGGCAAAACCAATGTAATGAAAGGAAGTCGTGTTTTATCAACAGTGTTGGGGTGCTATGTTAATATAACTGTTTTGTTTTTAAAATCCCCAAAACGGTTACATGATGAACAAAGTATGATCCCAACAAGAGATAATTTTTACATTGTTCAGTAATAACAAAGTACAAGAGAAACAAAGAAAAAACTCATTTGAAGATTACGTAAATTGCATTGACAGATATTGGGAAATGGTTGACTGGAGTGACACAAAACAATCTATTGAAAAAGTTTTTTAATGTTTAGTGTTTAAAGCTGTAAAGCTGTCTAAACTATAAAGTCCTGGTGCAGTTTTCAATTTTCAAAACTCTAGTTCATAGATGATAGAATCTATTTGTAAAGAGTATTGAGAATTATTAGAAGATACAGTATTTCAGTTGGATGTTGTACATTGTCACGTCACTCACTCAGTCAGAAACTCAGTTTCAACATGAAAATTTCCCTATCAAATAGATTGAAAGACATGAACTGATCTCTTGGCTCCTACGATTACCAGATTTAAGCCAATTTGATTTATTTTTATGGAGACATGTAAAGACAACTGTTTATTCAATGAAACCTTTCGCTTCAGATGAGCTGCACACTGGGATAACTAATGTGATTCAGGGTATTAACAACAAATCAACTGTAAAATGAATTAGAACTTCAGAATCGTATAACGGTTTGTTTCAGTAATAATGGCGTACATGTTAAAGATTAGCATTCGTAAGAATTAATTTAACTGAAAATGTGATAAATTATGTATAAATACTGACTTTTGTTCGGGCAATCTAATCTCTTCTCACCATCTTCGATGCTGACAGAACATTTCGGCCGATTCATTCTACGATCCTCTCCAGATGCAAGAAGTGATATCTGTGGGGAAAGAGAGTCTCTCATCCGGTCTCTTTCTCCGATGGTGCAAAGCAATAAAAAAAAACGGCATTAAAAAGGAGATTTATTCATCAATGTTGGTAGATGTCAGTCTCGAAATCTTTACAGTTTTAAAGACGACACTCATTATGAAAGAAAAATTGTATCGCTTCAGTCACTTATTTCCCAATATCTGTTAATTCAATTAATGTAATTCTCTTCTGTGTTTTTTCTTGCTTTACATATACTTTGTTATGGGGGTATGTCTTTTTTTTTTGTTATCTTTTATTGAGATCATCAATTGTTTACCAAGTAACCGTTTCGGGGATTTTAAAAAACAAAACAGTTGTATTAACTTGGCACTCAAGCATTGTTAATCAAAGTGCTCCCTTTCCGCTTTGATTTCTGTATATATCTTGTGTCATACATGTTCTTTGTTGTTTCATATACTATATCATCATAATGAATTGCAAATGGATGTTATTTTATTCAATTTAGTCTATTGGGAACAGGGCTTACTTACGTAGGTTACCCTCTCCGATATATATATATATATATATATATATATATATATATATATATATATATATATATGTGTGTGTGTGTGTGTGTATATCAATGGCAAGTCTTCGGCAGAACAAGCTCAACCTTCAAAAACAAAAAAATCCCATTAGTCCTAGAAAGAAGATACAATGCATTCTCCCGATAGTCACCTATGGAACAGAAACATGGAACCTAACCGAGAGACTGACACGCTGACTGAGAAGTATGCAATGTGCACATGGAAGAATTATGCTCAACCTCACATGGAGAGATCACAAGACAGCACAATATATCAGGAGTCAGAGACATCATAGAATCCATTTGGAAACTCTGGGCTGTTCATGTTGCAAGAATGGCAGACAACTGATGGACATCACTACTCACAACACGGATCCCCAGAGATCACATGCGAAACTGAGGCCAGCAGAATATTAGATGGCAGGACGAACTAGACAAATTCAAGTATTGGCTCCTCAATGCCCAGGATAGAGAGGTCTGGCGAATCTTGGGGAAGGAGAATTGACATAAAAAAACTGACGATGATGATGAATAGATTAGAATACTGTTGAGAAGACAACTTTATTTGCTGCCGGTACAAAACTGTAACATATAAATGTAGGTATCAATTTGCATTTAGAGAATGTTCTCAACGTAGTGATGACTTTGTTTTTCTTGAAATCATTTTTGAGTTGAATTCCTTTCTGAAATATTTTATCGATTTTCGTTCTTTGTCGCGTTAAAAGTTCCGAAAATATTTTTAAACGTCAGATTTTGATAATTTGGGAGGAAATTGGCTCGGAATTGTCGTGATTGGGGGCTAAGAGAAGAAGAAGAAGAAGAAGAAGAAGAAGAAGAAGAAGAAGAAGAAGAAGAAGAAGAAGAAGAAGAAGAAGAAGAAGAAGAAGAAGAAGAAGAAGAAGAAGAAGAAGAAGAAGAAGAAGAAGAAGAAGAAGAAGAAGAAGAAGAAGAAGGAGGAGGAGGAGAAGAAGAAGAAGAAGAAGAAGAAGAAGAAGAAGAAGACAAATAGATGGAGTAGGAGGGGGAAGAGGAAGAGTGTTACAGATATATTTGTTGGAAAAATGACTAGAATAGTAATAGTAAAAAGAGAAAGAAAGAGAAGGGGGAAGATAAAAAGAAAGAGAAGTTAGAAAGGAGGGAACAGACCGTAAAATTCGAAAAATGAGAAGAAAATGAGGAAACAAAAGAAGGAAGGAAGAAAGATGTAATAAAGTGAAAAATTCGAAAAATACAAACACGTTTGAAAAGAAGAAAGGGTAAACATATCAGCTGAGAGGAATGAAGCAAAAGGAAAATTTGAAAACAAAGAAGATGAAAAAGAAAAAGAAAAGAAAGATTTGAAGAAGAACTTCAAGGAAAAGTAAGAGAAAAGGAGAAATGTAATATTTCCGAGGAAAAAAAAGCAATAGAAATGACAGATCTGCTGGTTAGTCCCTCAACAGAAACTGTCACGCAACAAACATCTTGCGGTCGTTTTGGGGTTGATCAGTTATAAAATTGGAAAAACAGGGTGATCAACGAACAAGCTACATCTCTCGCCTCTTGTTGGGCAGTGATCACTAGAAAGGTTTGATTTTTCAAAAAGCAAGCGTTATTGTTGCCAGTACCAATTTAGCGTAAACTTACATTGCAAATTCAAAATTCCCTAAAAAAAAAACCTTCCAAGGGTTGAAGGTCAAGACATACAGCGAAAACGACAGACATAATTTTGGAAATTAGGAGTTGATGTATAAATGTTTAGCTCTCTAGGTCCTTCGGTGCGACCTGTACGTGTGAAATATACATCAGGACGGATCAAAAACTGGCGATACCTACGTTGATAGTTTTGTAGACAGTTCAGGCTGATGGTTTTTAATTTAAAAAAAACAAACTAACATCAAACGGGACAAAGAATGGTTGAACGAAGGTGAATGCAAAGGAAATGGACCCGAGGAACAACAGAGAGATATTCACAGTAACAACACGAAGGAAATCATTAGATTCGTAATCACACGTAATAGCCACCCGGCATCGGGTGAGCTTGGAGCAATTAAAAAAAAAGAAATACTCATTTCTTATTCACGTACGTTCATTCCTGAGAGTAAATGGATATATAGATACATATGTATGTATGTATGTATGTATGTATGGATACATGCACACAGGTGTATGTACGTGTTTGCATATGTATGCGTTGGTGTGTGTGTGTGTTTGTGTGTCACTTGATCGATCGAAGGTTAATCGCCCTACGTTAAATACCGATTGTTTCGGTTTTAAATTCTATTTACGAAATTTCAGACACGATTTTCTATGAATTTTGTTTTGTCAATTTCGAAAAAAAAAAAAGAGGGAAAAAAACAAAACCTAATAACTGCTTCTATTTCTATTTTCTTCTTCTTTTCACCTTCATTCCTTTTGACTCGTGAGAATTCCATCTTCTTCTTCTTCTCTTCGCCATTACGTGACAATGATTGGAAGAAGTTAGACACTCGCAGAGTTACAGGAGGTTTCAGAAAAAGAAACAATCTGTGAAAGGTTCATAATTACAGGTGATTTGTGCGAAGAATTGTCAGAAAACATCCATTACTTTCAGCTTTACTGAATTCTGAAACCAGATTTATATTAAAAAAAAAAGTCTGGTTAGTTGCTCAATAGAAACCGTCACCCGATCAGTATATTTCGATAGCATTTCGTGTTGGGAGTGATCAATTGCCATTAGGTAAAAAGGGGGATCAAAGAATAAGCTACTTCTCCTGCCTTTTGTGGGGCAGTGATCACTGAACTAGTCTGAATAGATAGAAAATAAAAAAATAAATAAATAAATAAACAAATAAGCAAGCTAGACGGAAAGGGACCCTTTTAGCATTAACTCATATTGCGAATTGAAACCCCCACTAAAAAAAACTATCGAATAAGATTAAATAAAAGACATAATATGTTGTAAATTTTAACCCTCTAGCTCCATTGGTACTGCCTGTACGTGCAATCTATTCATACATAGCCAGACCAACTTAAAAACTGAAGAAACCTTTGTTGACAGTTTGGGTTGACTGTTTCGAATTTACAACGAACATGTATGTGTGTGTGTGTGAGTGCACGTGAATGCAAGGGTGTGTACGGGGTACGCACAATCATATAGGTATGCTTGGGTACTAGTGGGCGGTGTTTCTGTGTGTGTATGTGTGTATATTTCAGCACGTTTTTGTTCGTACGTGTGTGCATATACATATGACGTGTATCTGTGTTTGCGTCTATCTGTGTAGGTGAGAGTTTGGGTATTCGATTCGTGCATACGTGTTGTGTAGTCATGTGTGCGTATGCCGGTGTGCAGGTATGTTCATTGAAATCCATGCACGTATGCGTGTTCGTGTGTGTGTCTCTGTGTGTGTACAGGTGGGCGTTCATTTATGTGGGCGTATTCGTACTAGTCTGCGAGTCAGTGTGAAGAGTCACGGAGAGAGAGAGAGAGAGAGAGAGAGAGAGAGAGAGAGACAGACAGACAGACAGACAGACAGACAGACAGACAGACAGACGGACAGACTGACAAACAGAGAAAGAGAGGGGGGTACAGAAAATGGAGAGAAAAGTCTGCTTATTAATATCTAAATTCGGAGAATTCAATTCCTCGTAGAATACACGTATTGTCCCCAGGACCGGATTTAGATCTTTGGGGCCTGCTGCACTTCAGGTTCACTGGGCCCCTCATGTAGAGGAATTAAAATACACGGCAAATCATAGAATGTACGCATCGAAGTCTGTTTATTCCACGCAAGTGGAACTGACCAGTTAAACATGCATAGAAAGGTTAAATAAGTTATATATCTGAAGTACGTAAGTATATGTTAGCAGACCTTCAAGAAGATTTTAGTATTCTCATTCCCCAATTACCGTAAATCTGAATTGCAATTAATTTTATCATCTTTATCTGAAACAACTGAAGGTGTTATAATGAATTGATTTCATAAATTAATTCCAAGCGGTGATTATCAATTTATTTATTAAAAAGAAACTAATATC
>OY735231.1:5682592-6057592 GCA_963457665.1 Thysanoteuthis rhombus
ATTTTATTTCAGTGGGGAATATAAAAAAAAAATCCCCAAAAAACAAAAATGTATTCCTCTGGATTACTTTCATTCATAACCCGTATCAAAAAAAAAAAAGCTCCCTCTAAAGGCTTAGCTAGAGGGGGCAAGAGAGGGAAGACGCCTCCGGACGCAGGTGTGAAGGGACTCAAAATTTCCTCTGATCTATAATGCCTTCTAAATGATAATAATGCACCTCCTAAGATATCGTGAAACTGCTCCCTGCCCAACGCCGGGGGCACTCCTTGCCCCACCCCATCCTTTTCGCCACCGACTCGTCTTCGAGTTCTGGCCAATGCATGGCTGAACAATGGAAGTGGGATTTACTTGTTTACCATTTCTTTGGCGTGAGGGTGCCTTTTATGCCATCGCATATGGTGATGGATTAAAATGTTTTCTATGAAATCACCATCGCTGTCACCAGTAAATTCTGTGACTAAAGATCATGAAGAGTCACATGATCTATACAGCTATTTCATTATTTTACAATAGTCGATTTCCGGTTGAGCCCCTTGGAAAAAAATTGATTTTAACCGTTGCTTAGACCAAATACACATCAATTAAGCTGCATATTTGTGCAAAATCAATAAATGGTTTCCCCTTTCGCAAAAATAAGGGGTCTGCATTCGCTCTCAAACTGATAATGATGATCTGATTTCCGTACAATTTCTTCATTTCTAAATGATACTGAAGTTTGAATCAGAGAACCAAAGTTGACATGTAAACGGACCTAGAAGGGAGGAATCCAAAAGGAAATACATACGATGATTACTAAGCAAACTAGTTAATACAATTTCGGATGGTGAATCGCTGAGCTATTTATTACAAGAAAAGTTGATGATTGTAATTTAGTTACTTGAAGTTGAAATGGATAGAATGCATGGTGTGGATCGAACTCAAGACGCTTGTGATGGTAGACAAGTGGAATGATTTTGACAGATGTAAGGAATGTCCAGCGAGACACAGGAAACGTTAGGTAACTTATATCGATCAATCTGTTATCAGCAATACCAAAAGTGTGGGTTGCAGCACTTCAGGGCGTCGCGATTAGCTCCTGGGGGGAATGTTTGAAAATTTCGATAATTCTTAGAAATCATGATTCAATGTGCTGATTCACGATCATGGTGATAGGAAGCGACATCTAACAGATACTTCACTAATCCCACTGTCTAGTTAATGTTGATACAAGTGGGATAAAAAGCACCAATCTTAGGAAAATTGATCAATCTGTTTATCTAAGTTTTCTAGCGTTCCACTTGTCTCGCTGGACATTTCTCGCGTGTCTCAAAATCATTTGACTCGTCAACCATCACACGTATACACCCACTCACACGCACACACACACACTCACACATATATATGCATTTTTACGTACACTGAATGTATGTATATATATATATATATATATATATATATATATATATATTAACTAAATGTTTTGCATTGAGCACTGTTATGAAATAACATATCACGTATTGAATTGTACTACTTCGGTATATATATATATATATATATATATATATATATATATATATATATATATATATATATATATAATTCTCCTCTATTCAGGGTTGAGAAGTCTTTAAGTAAGGTAACTCATCCATTGTAAGCTTATGCAATGCTCTTCCATAAGAATAGACCACTCTGGTGGATGAGGAATTCATCCGTGAATAGATATATCGCTTAAATTCAGCCTTACTGACCATCCACCTCCGTAGCTCAGAGGTACGATATCGGCCTCCAGGTCTGAAGCGAATGTTTCGATCGTGGTACTGGATGGGATAATCGAAAGTCTATAGCCACACTGAAGAGATGTAATACATTGAAACAGCTGTCTGTGGATGACACAATAATATATATATATATATATATATATATATATATTTATATATGGTTAACATGAGCGTATACTTGTGTAAACGGTTGTATGTGTGTTTAAACGCAAGTGTACATGAATGCCTCTGTATGTGTACGTATGAGTGCACTTGTATGAGTGTTTCTGAATGCGTGTGCATGTGTTTGTGTGCGTGTGTGTGAGTGTTTGAGTGTTGTGTATGTATATCACAGTAATACTTGGGCGTGTCATATTTCCCTGTTTCTGAAAAGCGTTACAAAAAAAAGTCTTAAAGAGAGGAAGACGAATTGCACGAATGGACATTTTCCAGTTTCCGACGGAAAGTCAAGCCGTATTTCCTGTAGAGAAGGCTGAACGATTCATACACGGTGTAATATTAAAGCTAAATAGGAAAAACAGTTCATAACAGGCGATTCATTACATATCTATCTTTCTATCTATCTAGATGGAAACAGACTGTGATAGGTACATAGATAGATAGACTGAGATAGATGGATAGATATGAACCGCATGTAGTTGATAGATGTGTACAGATAGATAGATATATAGATATGAACAAAAAGTGATATATATGAACATAGTGATAGATAGAAAAATATATGAACAGTGATAGATAGATAGATATGAACAGAGAGTCTTAGATAGATAGAGATGAACAGAGTGTGATAGATAGATAGATAGATAGATAGATATAAACAAAATGATAGATAAAATTATTACTCTGCCTTATGTAAAAACTTATGAATTTTGATGAAACTCGAACTAATTTGTTACTTATTTGGTTGAAATTGTCTTTGGGGGCAAATGTCACTCGAAATTGTCCTGGAGGAAAGTGCCCACGGGGAAATTGTCCTCAGAGGCGAATTGTCATTCAAGGGCAACTATCCTGATACTGCTAGAGAGAGCAGGATATACTCTATAGACCAGTGGTCCCCAGACTTAATCGAATTATGGTACTCTCAGTGTGTAAGGGTTTCTCATGATGCCCTATGTAAAAAAAACAAACAACAAATTGACAATTGAATCCATGATCATGTAATTTGATTAGATAGTACAAAGAAAAGCATTCAGAAGGAAATTATGAATCACCGCCATCCACTGCTTATTATCTTGTAAATCAAGCAGTGGTTGTTGTAAAATTGAGTTACCTTGGTGAAAATACTACCTGTATGGTTTGAATCATAAGTTATGGTCTGGTTGGTCACTCAAGATGGTGATCAATTAAAGCATTAATAAGTTACTTTTCTTATCTATTTAGGCAGTGATCACAAGTATAATTAAAATAATTAAATATGCAAATGATGCTGAATAAAAACTAAGGGACCGATTTGGCATAAACTTTCATAGTAAATTGACCCCCCCCCCCAATAAAGACCTATTTCGGGGTGAAATTTTTAAAAAAATTTCACTATTTATTCGGGCTGGGGTGAACAGAATTTTAAGTTTTTTTTTTTTGTTTTTTTTACCATGAATAGTTACGGCTTGGCTTAATTTGGGAAGATAGTTAAATAGATTCATATAAATGTCAGAACACATAACCTCAACCTAGCAACAGTGATTGAACAGATCTGTTGTGGGTAGCAGTGATTAATGAAACCTGTATTTTAAACTTATAAAAGAGTTATGTGTTCGTTTTTTCTTTTAATAATTGTAATTTGTGGTGGGATGGGTGAGCCTGTTGTTCACAGTTTCTTAAATCTTAGAATAAAGCTCAAAACCGTCACTTTCATTTCCTGTTTCACGTCGATAAGTGCTTTTTATCACACTTGTATCAATACTAACTAGTCAGTGGGATTGGTGAAGTGTCAGTTAGATGTCGCTTCCTATCACCATGATTGTGCATCAGCACTTTGGATCTTGATTGCGTAGAAATTATTAAGATTTCAAATATCTTGCAGCACCCCCCACCCCCACCCCAGAGCTAGTCGCAATGTCCTGGAACGCTACGACTCACACTTTGGGAATCGCTGATATTAGACCGAGGTGGATTCTGGCAGATTAATAGAGGACGTTTGTCGAATGTTTCTCCCTGAAAATAATACTCAACGCAACATCCATCCATTTAATTCAACACGCACACATTCTATGAAAGAAATTTGAAAGTATTACTTTCAAACGACGATTCGTTGATGAAAGCCAGAAAAGGAGAAAAACAAATAAGAGAGAGAGAGAGAGAGAGAGAGAGAGAGAGAGAGAGAGAGAGAGAGAGAGAGAGAGAGAGAGAGAGAGGGGGGGAGAGAGAAAAGAGAGAGAGAGAGAGTCCAGAAAGACAAATAGGGAGGTATATATCTACAATTAAAAAGAGAGAGAGAGAAAGTGAGAGGCTGGATGGACAAAGAGGGAGGTATATCTACAATGTACAGATATATCTAAAAAGGAAAAGGGAAATGGGTGACAGAGAGAAAGAAATAGAGAGAGAGGGGTTGGAAGGACAAACTGGGAGGTATATCTATAATATATAGATATAATTAAAAAGGGGAAGGAAAGAGAGAGAGAGAGAGACAGACAGAGAGAGAGACAGAGAGAGGCTAGGAGGACAAACTGGGTGCTATATCTACAATATACAGATACATCCAAGTAAGGAAAGGGAAAAGAAAAATCGATATATAGCAAGAGAGAGTGAGGGGGCTAGAAGAGAGGCTAGAAGGACAAACTGGGAGGTATATCTACAATATACAGATACATCCAAATAAAAGGGAAAAGAAAGAAAGATAGATAGATAGATAGATAGATAGATAGATAGACAGAGAGAGTGAGTGTGTGTGAGAGAGAGAGAGTGAGAGCGAGGGACTAGAACAGAAGCTATGAGGACCAACTGGGAGGTGTATCTACAATATACAGCCATTTCTAAATAGGAAAAGGGAAAAGGGAGAGAGAGAGTGTGTGTGCGAGTGAGAGAGAGAGAGAGAGAGAGAGAGAGAGAGAGAGAGAGTGAGAGAGAGAGGCTAGAAGGACAAACTGGGAGGTATATCTACAATATACATATATATCTAAAAGGGAAAAAGGAAAAGAGAGAGAGAGAGAGGTGCGACATAAGACTTTATATTTAGAACGACTCCGTAACCCAAGATGCGGATATCCGGCTTGTCCACGCAAGAGCAGAACGCTTCTGAAGCGAATATTTGTCAGACGATAGCGATTTAAAAACATTACAAAAAAAGACGCCACAAGTCGTCAATTTCATCTCTCAATTTACATCATCTAAATCCAGTTGCAATCGGTTGATAGCTTAGATGTCCCCACAGAACCTTATCGTTCAGATTTATACCGTTTCCCAACTCGGCTTGGTAATTATTTGCCTTGTTTTATACTCCGAATATGATACTGTGTAACTTTATTCAAAAAAAATGTTTGTTCCTTGGTATAGAGTGTTATATTCTGATTGATTATGTCTTTAAAAAGGTGCAAGAAATGTTATTTATTCCTTTCAAATTTTGCTTTTGGGACCGGGACTGTGATAATTTGAAATCTAGTTTTTTTGAATTGGACAACGGACAAATTCGCACATTTTCAATCTCATAAAGTAAGAAAAACAATTACAAATTACAAATCACTGTTTCGAAAAGTTACAAAAGCAAAGTTTGAAGGTAATAATAGCCATTTAATATACTTTTATGCATAAGCAATCAGAAAATAGCTTTCACTATCCGGGTACGAAAATCGATGTAATTCCCTGACCTGGTCGATAGGAAACAGAACAAATGTATATATGTATAAACTAGTAATATGTTTTTGCTTTGTACAGTTCGACGAATAATACATATTCATTCGTATTTGCCTACCTGTCGATTTGCTTTCCCACTCAATATCTCCAAAAGCTCTCATTGAATTTCAATAGCATTTAGTGAAAGGGTTGGTTATTAGCCAAGGAATAAATTATTTAATTTTGCGACAAATCCAAAAATAGTTTTCGATTTTACCAACATTAACAAGATGAGACAATCTATTGATTTTTCCGGGTATAATAATATAGTTATGACAAATTAACTGAGTTCAAGGGAGATAATCAAGTGTTTAAATGAATCAAAGGTCAAACGAATGTCTTTGAGCAATTGTCATTACCGGCTTTTATAATGGTACCGACTAGGTCTATAACCTGAGTGTTGCACGCTCTCTGGGTGCTTTTTAGTTAATATTACAAGGTCCCAAGAGCCAGTAGGGGTAAGAATGCAATCTTTTTTTCGGTAACTTTCATTGGAAGGAAAAGGAATGAATTATGTTAATAACATGTCAGGTTAGTCACTCAATAGAAACAGTGATGTGACCAATGTCTTCTTGTGATGATTCTTGGAAAATTGGATAGAGGGGTGATCAATGAATAAATTACATCCCTCATCTTTTGTTGGGCAGTGATCACTAAAAAGTTTGAATTAAAAAACGAACGAGTCACAAACTTAAGGACCATTTTAGCATAGGCATACACTGTAAGAACCTATTTAGGGAGTGAATGTTCAAAAAACAATACTGCTTTTTTTTTCTAGACATAATAAGGAATAAAAGTTAAAATTTTCATCCCTCTAGCTCTATTAGTGCAGCCTGTTTGCGTGATACAAACATAGATAACCAGGAAGTCAAACCAACTTGAACCTGAAAAAAAACCCTACATAGTCAGTTTTGTTGACACTTTTAGTGGTCAGCTTCTTGTTCGAAATAAATGAAAGAATGAAGGCCAGGTTTGATAAAGAAAATACCCAAGTTTGAAACATACAGACTCTCTGTTCTTTACTCCGGTCTATCACCGGAATAGATTCTTCAACATTAGAAGAAATCAAGCAAAGATTGACAATCTTTCAACAGAGCAAATTCAACGTCTAAATACAAGAAAATCCCATTAGTTCTAAAAAGAAGAGTATAAACCATTGCATCCTCCCTATTGTCACCAATGGAGCTGACACATGGAATCTAACCAAGAAACCGACCCTTAAACTAAGAACCATGCAACTTGCACAGGAGAGAATCATGTTCAACATCACATGGAGAGATCACAAGATAGCACAGTATATTATGGGAAAAAAGCAGGTGTCCAAGACATCATAGAATCCATGAAGAAACTCAAATGGCAATGGGCTGGTCATATTGCAAGAATGGCAAAACACCGATACACATCATGACCTACAACATGGATCCCCAGAGATCGAATGTATAAACAAGGCCAGTAGGAAATGAGACAAGTTCAGGAAGTATTGGCTTCGTGACGCCCACAATAGGTCGGGCAAATTTTGGGGAAGATCTATGTCCAACGACGGGCGTTAAAAGAAATGTAGAAATGAATTAAAAAGATAGAAACTATCTTATAGTACACCGTGTAAACCTAACCTAGTTCTGTTTACTATTTCTAGTTGGAAAAAATTTTGTCATTTTAGCCATCAAGGGAATGGCAGGGCTGAAAAAATCAGAGTACAAAAATCTAGTCATTTTAGCCATCCAGGGCTGAAAAATCACAGTACAAAAATCTAGTCATTTTAGCCATCCAGGGCTGAAAAATCAGAGTACAAAAATCTAGTCATTTTAGCCATCCAGGGCTGAAAAATCACAGTACAAAAATCTAGTCATTTTAGCCATCCAGGGCTGAAAAATCAGAGTACAAAAATCTAGTCATTTTAGCCATCCAGGGCTGAAAAATCAGAGTACAAAAATCTAGTCATTTTAGCCATCAAGGGCTGAAAAATCAGAGTACAAAAATCTAGTCATTTTAGCCATCCAGGGCTGAAAAATCAGAGTACAAAAATCTAGTTATTTTAGCCATCCAGGGCTGAAAAATCAGAGTACAAAAATCTAGTCATTTTAGCCATCCAGGGCTGAAAAATCAGAGTACAAAAATCTAGTCATTTTAGCCATCCAGGGAATAGCAGGGCTGAAAAAATCAGAGTACAAAAATCTAGTCATTTTAGCCATCCTGGGAATAGCAGGGCTGAAAAAAAAAACAGAGTACAAGAATCATGAAAAAAATCGATACAATTGAGATATTCAAATGAAATCAACCGCATTTGGTTCACTAATACGTACTACATATTTTATAGTTTCGGTTCAAACTTTTTAGATGGTGGAACATCATAATGTGAAGTTTTGTGCTGTTCCTCAGTCCTCATCTTGGTTCATTTTTCTGAACATAACGTTTCATAAAATGAACCAAGACGAAGACAAAAGCCTGCATAGAACCTAACATACATATTTCATATTATTGCAAAAAGGAAATACAATCCGATAGGAATGCTTATAAATGTCTTATATCATTTTGAAACTCTATTTGAAATTACCTTCTTGTGAATACATGGTAAACGTATCATTTGGGCCTAGACAGCGTATATAAGATAAACAATTAGAAAAAAAACGGACTGCTGCAGAAATCGAACATGCAATCCATAGGTAGCCACTTCACCTTATCAAGTTTACCGTTGAGCTAAACAGCCAGTCGGTGGGGCGGAGGCCCAAATAACTGTTCTATGTCCAAATTCTTACATTGTTCACTCATTGTCCATAACAGCTCTATTTGTTTCTCAACGCAGACAATTATATCTTCAAGACATGGATATATAACCCGACTGAAATAATCATAAATACGTTATATTACTTTAGAACTCTAATTTTCGCCATTGTCTGAAATGAACCAATTTTGAACTACGCACACAGACGATGTAACTGTGAACCTGCATATTAAAACATATTTTATGAAGGATTTGGAGGGGTGGGCATGAAGACCTCTAATTTGCCGACAAAATGGCAAGTGTGGTTCGTATTTTGGATAGAATATCAAGAAAAGGTGGAGAAAATGGACTTGACCAACTGATGTGTACAAAAATCTCATCCATTTCGAAGATCTATAACAAAGATCTTACATATTTACTAGATTTCTCTACCAATCTATCTCACACAGAGAAGATATTTGCCGACAGAAATAGCATATGTGTGACACACCCGTCTGCACCCTCATTCAGCATGCCCCTAGATACCCACAGAACTGAAAACTAGAATTGATTATGACTCAGGCGCAGTTACTACCCTTGTTGTACCATACATGGGATAATCAGGGACACTGTGTGGTCATCAGTCAGTCTGCTGTTGTCCATCCCTTTCCCTTGACCAGCCGGTCATTCTACTCCTCTGTCCGTTATAAGTTCATCTTGGGCCGTCTTTTCTCATTCACCCATACAGCGAAGTAAAAGATGATTTTTATTATTTCAATAAATAGTTTTATAGTTTGTTTACGAACTCATATTCAGCCAAACTGCGAACTTAAATTAATTATGACTCTCGTAATAGATCGTTTCAACGCGATAGTTTGTTCCTGCGAACTATAAATCATCAAATTGAAACACAGAAGTTAATTAACTCACTAAAATAATTCAGCTAAAAATAATAGTTTTTTGTTTGTTTTTGCATCTCAATAAATTGTTTTAATTCCTTAGTTTGTTTTTATTGGTCCTTCTTGCGCTGAGATGCACTCAGTTATCGTGCACCGTTATCCTTTTGCCCAGTGGTCGTGCCCGGGAAGGCTTTCACTGAGAAGTCGGGCCGTACTCTTTCTGGTCTGTCGGCAGGCATTTAACGGCCTCGTTTGCGGGTTTGTTTTTTTAGGACCATCAAAATGAACCCCCGACCAGCGGAGCCACCATCTGCAAATAGTGGTTGATATGGAGAGTTGTTGTGATCTATATCTCACCTCTCCATTTGACATATAATCATTCCATTTGATACCCAGAATTTTACGTAGGTGTCTAATCTTAAAAGCGTCTAATTTCTCCTCCTGGGTGGTCTTTCGTAGCCACAGAACATCGTGGATATCACTAGAAGTGAAGAAAGAAATAAAGATATTAGATTCTTCATGACGTTTCTCCATTCTCTTGTAACAGAAACATTTCAACAGTATTGAAACTCCGGATAGACACATCTGGTTATATTAGAAATGAGTCACATAAGAGAAGCAAGGGACACCTTAGATGAGTAGCTATCTGCATACGGGAATCATGCTCATTTATATAACTAGGACAGGGTTGCAAGATGTCTATTGTTTCATAAGACCAAATTTGTGTTGTCTTGGGACCAAATTGAGTAGTTTCAGTACCGAAATTATCAAAAAAACTGGAAATCTATCTATTCGTACGGCCAGGGAACTAAATTAAGTAGCTTCAATACCAAAATAATCTGATAACTAATAATCCATCGTCAGACAAAATTTGTATGATATTGGGACCAAATTAAGCCATTTCAATACAAAAATAATCAAATAACTTAGAATCCATCACTAGACTAAGCTTACAGACAGAGTTATCTTGACAATATTTGGGACCCGTAACCCTCAACATATCAAAAGTAACCTTTTACATTTCAAATTGTACACATGCAGAAAAATTGATTAAAATACGTACAGATTTCTTTTATGTTTTTTTCCACGTATATTCATGTCGTATCATAAAAGTCGTTTATAAAGGATCGTTATCTTTTGTAAATGTTCCTGTCGTACCAAATCTTCATTTTTGGAACCGAATAGCTTTGTCCAGAACTAAATTCGCTCCATTTGGGCCTTGAAAAGTATCAAATGGCAACCCTTGTTGGTGGGTAAGGAACAGATTAGTTGACTAAAAGTGTGCGCTTAGAGTCACCCGTACTTACACAAACATACGTAGACGTCCTGTTCGAGGACCGATGATTAGTAAACTAATTTTGCCGACTATTGTAGTGAGTTCAATATCCGGTGACAGCCATGTGACAGTTCTGGCGTTGTAATGTAGCTCCGTGGGAATTTCTGAGTAGACTAATTAAACCAATAGGACATGCTAGAGAGAACCTTCAGTGAGTAAGAATATCTCATGTACGCATTCTTGATCAGTTGGAAAAGATTTTTAGCTCCATTTTTCATAATGGCATATTTTTGCTGTGGCACCCTTCACAGAAAAAAAATGTTGAGTAAAGTTTACAAAATAGGCATTTCGAGTTATTTATATTCAAATGTCATAAACTCTTGTTTCGAAACGAAACCCGTTCATTCTATACTTGTTACTTGCAGCCAGGCCTGTCAGAGGGAGGAAGAGCGGTAGGGCAGGGGAGACTGTGGCTTGCAATATTGATTGCAGAGATCGGTCCCTTCCTTTAAGGATTAATTGTATCACCACGAAGGGAAGGGGCCCTCCTCATCCCTAGCTACTTATGACGCCTGGTAAACCCAAACGGTCACCTATCCAGGTATTAAGCAGACTTTGCATGAAAATACACGTGGATTGAATGGCCTCCATTCTGCCTCGCATACCCGGTAGAAGAGTGTGGAGATTCTTGGATGCCCTGTCATCAGAATCCTCCCTCGGTCTGGTGTAGTCCAGAGGAAATGTAAGGGCGATACGTGTGGCATCTGGTTGACTGCAGGGATAGTCGGAAGGACAGCAAATTATGAGTCAAACAACCTGAAAAGGAATCCACTTCCTGGTTTGGAATCAGACAGGTCCTTCTACTTGAATGATTTCCTCCCTTAAAGCTAAAAGGTCTGATCTGCCCTGATTTTCTACCCAGAGCTCTAGTAAGACTACTGGGTGAAATAAACCGACTAATTTGTCCAGAACAAAAGTATCGCCAGATATATACATATGATTGTGTGTGTAGGTATGTGCGTGTGTGTGTGTGTGTGGGGGTGTATGCCGTGTGCTCGTATGTGTGCATAATTCAGCAGTTACATCGATACGAAAAAAATATGTATACGTGATGAAGTAAGCTTCGTTGCGGTCAGATTGTTTGGCCCATAAACTCACACCGCACCTGGGAATGTTGGTGAGACATCGTTTGCTGACGACCCACTTGAAAAAGTATCTTTTTTCTTACCTCCAGATTGAGAAGAGCGTTACTATCTGGGGCACTACAAGGTATCAAAAACTGAAACTCTGTGAATGTTACTTATCTATACTACATTAGTGCCTCCTCCAAAGGCACCCGTTTGTAAGGGGCTAGACTTTGTGGTGTGTCGTGCAGCATGCCATAATCATCATCATCATCATCAGCAGCAGCAGCAGCAGCAGCAGTCTTTCAGCGTCAGTCACAGAACACAAACCTTCTCTGAGGTTCGCCAGACCTCTCTATCATAGGCGTCGCAGAGCCAGTCTTTTCTGAATTTGTTAAGCTCATTTCGCCTTCTTACTTTCTGTCGGACACTATTTTGCATATGATCTCACAGAATCCATATTGTGAGTGGTGATGTCCAGTGGTTGTTTGACATTCTTGAAATATGACCAGCCCATTGCCATTTGAGTTTTCTATTTGATTCTGTGATACACTTGACTCCTGTTTCCCTCCAATATACTGTGCTGTATTGTAATCTCTCCAGATGAAAGGTGGAACACGATTCTCTCATGTGCACGTTGCATGGTTCTCAGTTTGAGGGCCAATCTTTTGGTTAAGTTCCATGTTTCAGCTCTGTAGGTGCCTATTGGGAAGATGCATTGGCCGTATACCCTTCTTTTTAGGATTATTGGGATTTTCTGTTCTTGAAGGTTGAGCTTGCTCTACCATAAGCTTGCCAGCCTACTGTGATTCTTCACTTGATTTCTTCTTCTTTTGAAGATTTCATGAAATTCATTGTGCTACGTAGATATAGTGGTCCACTCTCTTCAGCTCTGAGTTTTCGATTTCTATTGTTATGTCCTTGTCTTTGACATGTTTGTTGTACATGATCTTCACTTTGCTGAAATTCATGAGGAGGCCACCTTTCTTGCTTGCTTCATTTTGAAACACGAAACTAAGGCTTCGAAGTATTTCGATTGATTCTCTCCGGATATCTTACAGCTAAATTTATAAATTTTTTATCTAGATTTAGATCTATAAATTTTGATAAAGGATCTATTATATGTAGTTTTTTTTATAAATTTATTCTTGTTAGAATTTTCAAGAACCGCTGATTCAAACAAGTTTGAACTCGACTCTGTAATGCTTCGCGTGCTGACTAATGTATCCGGTAAATATCGACCTCGGACAATGGCAAGTTGTTGAGTAATCCTGGTGCGTACAGACAGAGCCAGAAATTCATTCGATCGAAGTTAATTGCTGCTTTTCTGAGCTGAAAGGCCACCTGCTCTGAAATATACGACTTGGTCAATTACTTTCAGCCCATTTTCCCGAATATCGTGATTTGTTTTGTTTACTTGAAAAAATAACATTTTTTGATTGTTTTTATGCGATTTATTTTATTCTGACATTTATTCTTACCTTTTTACTTACCCTGTCTATCTCTTTAATTTCCTTCTTTCATTTATTAATATTACTTATGTCTTGTTATGTTGATTTTCACCCACTTCCCTAATCCTTACATTTCACTTGTCATCTTTCTTTCTTTCATCCTTTCTTTCTTTGTCTTCTCAATTCGTTGTACCATTTACATGTCTTTCTTACTTTTTTCGTTGTCTTCTGATTGCTTCTTTCTTTCTTTCTTTCTTTTTTCTTTCTCTCACAATCCCGCTCTCTCTCTCTCTCTCTCTCTCTCTCTCCCTCTCTTTGTTTCGTTTCTCCTTTCTTTCCTTTTCTCTTTATCTTCCAAGTAGTTCTCCATCTCTTTCACGCTACACCCTTTACTTCAAACTTTGATTTTTCCCCTTTATAGCTTTCACTTACTCCAACGACAAGTTCCTCATTTGTCCTCTCCAAATAATATTACCAACATTAACGAAAATAGCACATAAGTCGACGAGCAAACACGGGAAAAGAAAGCATCGAAGCTTTTTGAAACGAGAATAATTTAAAAGGTAATTCGAAACGCTGGTTATCTATTCAACAGCTGCTTCCAATTGATTCTACGTGGATTTTTATTCATTGATAAACATTTCAAAAAGAAAACCAGATTATCTAAAATGGTTTATTTTTGCATCTACTTAACACTTGGCATGTAATCACAACTTGTTGATTATACTGTAGCCCAGGCGTTGAGAAGAATTTGCTTTTACAATAGCAGAATGGTCATTTTTTTAAAAGAAAAATTAGACCCTTTGTGGGAGTGCAATTGACGTAGTCGGTGACGGTGCCGACGAACTTAGCACTGATGCCCAAGGAAAAGGTATGAATCCATCTTTGCCCCTTAGCTATGGGTAAAATAGCAAGATGAGGCTCTCTTGCCTGGGGAGGAAAATTAGTCAAGGAGGGGTCAACTTTGATTGCAAAACTAGGAAGTAAAGACCCCTCTGCCATTAAAAGTCCACTGCTGGACAAAGGCTTTTCCTTCCATGTCAACCGAGATTACGTTATCCTGCTATTGCTCACCGACTAACCTTTCTATGTCACCCCTCAGTTTTGTATGTGGTCTTTTCCTATTGCGTTTACTGTTCCACAGGCACCAATCAGCTTGCCGCTGGTTCCATCTGATGTCATCTATCTATCTCTTTCTATATACATGCACGTGTATATAATTATATATATATATATATAGAGAGAGAGAGAGAGAGAGACAGACAGACAGACAGACAGACAGACAGAGAGAGAGGGGGTGCATATTCATGATTTTGTGCTATCAGGATGGATTTAAGCAGAGCGTTATATTTCATCATTTGCTATTATAGAGCTCAGCCAATGGTATCGCACTGCCGACTGAATTTTGCCACGGGAGAGTTTCTGTTCAAGCATGTGCAGTAAGTTACCCTCTGATCAGTCGTAAAGTTACATCAAAGCCGCACAACTGGTTCTCGTTATATCGAAAATGGCCGAATACTTTCCTGACAGACCTTATATTTGCTCCTTCTATATCCATGTCTAGTTTTATGTCAAACTTGCTGAACTAATAATGTCATTTGTAGCTATTTGAACTGAAACAGCGACGGGAGTCAGGTTGAGGTCACATGTTTGTTAAGTCATACGGTAATCTGTCACTAACAAGAGGTTAGAATTACCGAAATTGCGTTATGGTCAGGTGACATGCAAGTGAAAAACGTCATGTGCAAATTGTGGTAGCTAACAGACATTCGTTGCCAGAAATCTTGTTATTTACAACTCTTAGCTCGAATAATGTGTATTTTGACATCGGATTATTTTAAAAAATAGACAAAGATTTAAAAAAATCAACTTTCCTTGTTTACGTACAAGAAGATGTATGTTCGGATCTAATCGAGATGAATATTGTCTAAAAATAACTACAACTTTGCCAGAGAGAAGAAAGAGGGTTATTTGATCGAGACATTCAAAATAATTAATGAAATTTCTAAATGTGGCACACCATTCTTGACTATCTCTACTCGAACTGGAAATCTTCTGACAAGACACATTTTAAATCTACTGAACAATTAGATTTTTTTCTTCAATAGAGCAATATATTTTCGGAATAGGTTGCCTATTCATGTTAGAGATAGCAATAGTGTTCAGAGTTTTAAAATAATTCCGATCTATTTAGATACTGTGGGAAGAGCATACGCTTACAAGGACATTTTTGGAATCTGTCTGATGAGATTTTTCAAGAGTTTGATTGATGAATCGTGTTGATTGTAGATCTTGATTGTATTTATGTTCATGGAATATGTTTTTATGAATTTTATATTTGTTTTGAAGTTCATGTGGAAACACAGTTTATAGCTGGAGATCTCCAAATTACTGAAGCAGCCTTATTCTCTTCAATTGTTTATTTTATTTACGTTGACTAAATTATGTGATATATCAACCGTGTAGCAACGGGAGATCATTTCAAATAAGTTTCTTTATGATATAACGTAAATTTATACTTCATTCTGTCGGACCAGATAAGTCTATTTCTTAAATACAATAAAGAATGAATAACAAATAAACGTTTGGAGTAAAGCGCTTTCAAATTTTTATAGATGTCTGTGAAAAGCTTCCGATGATAATCGTTTTTCAATTTTCAAATCCTTTAAAATGTAGTGTTTGCTATTTGGGTGTTTTGATGACATCACTTGATGAGCTTTGTTTCACATAGGGCTGCTGTGAGGATTGGAATCACTACAGTAGCAATGCTTAACACCTCTGTGTGGTAGGTGTCTCATAAGCTAATCTTTTAAAGAAAAGAATTAATCTATGTATATGGTCATAAGGATCACCATTCGAACTGCATTTGACAGCCAAAATGTATATGCTATGGTGGCATTGTGTGGAGGGGGGCATCGGATAATGCAGGAATCTTAAGTGACCTTAGATAGTGCTGGAATCTAAAGAGGCTCAAGTGGGCGACAATGGGAAATTTACTATTAATTGAATCTGGCCTTTATCTATCTTTATCAATCTATGTTCTCCTCTCTCTCTCTCTCTCTCTCTCTCTCTCTATATATATATATATATATATATATATATAAGTCTATTCTGTATGCACTACTTTCTGACCCCTGACAATACTTTTTTGTCCCATTTGCAATGCACAACATGCGCTGAGTGCCGCAGTCTGCAGAAACTAACAGAAGTAAAATAATTGCAAATTTTAGTGCTTAGGTGGTTTGAGCAGAACCGCATTTAGGCTGTTCGATTACCGCACGGCACTCATTTCTTCATTTATTCATGCAGTCTGCGGCTGTTCAATTTGCTATGCGGTTAACAACAGTGCCGGATGAAATATAGTTCCTCCCCAAAAATGTCCGTATTACTAATATACATACTATTGGTTTAGGAACTGCACACACACACACACACACACAAACACACACACACACACACACACATATATATATATATATATATATAAGAATATTTACACCTACGACCACAGAATAAAAAATGCTGAATATAAATGTGCTTTCTCAGACTCTTGATCTTATCGGTGTGTCGATAGTGCAAATGGTAATAGCAAAGTTGCTTTTAGGCTGCTCCTTTGGCAGACACAGGTCTGAATCCCACACGATCCCAATATCTCTAATCTGTTTATTTGTGCAGTCTAGAGCTTTTCACTTTGAATTTGCAGTAAACACCGGTGCCGGACAAAATATAGCTCCTTCTCAAAAATGTCTTCATAATTATCACACACACACACACACACACACACACACATATATATATATATATATATATATATATATAGAGAGAGAGAGAGAGAGAGAGAGAGTGATTAACGATTTTGTTGTTAACCTTACTGTCTGAGCCATCGACACTCCGGTGAGATCTGTTTCATGCAAACATTGCAGGTAGCTGATTATATACAACTGTTTTTATAGGGTATTTTCCTTTTTATCTTTTAATGGTTATGGTCTGATTATTCTTTGCTCCTGAGCATACCAAGAGACAGACCTACAAACTGAGAAGTATATAACGTGTGCATGAGAGAATCATGCTCAACCTTACATGGAGAGATCACTAAACAACACAGTATATAAGGAAGAAAACGGGTGTCCGTGACATCATAGAAACTATTAAAAAACTAAAATGGTAATTGGCAGGCCATGTTGCAAGAATGAAAGTAAACCGATAGACATCATGTCTCACAACATGGATCTCCAGAGATCACATACGAAATTGAGGCTGACAGAACACAAGATGGAGAGATGAACTAGGCAGATTCAGGAAATATTGGCTCCGCGGCACCCATGATAGAGAATTGTGGCGAATCCTGCGGAAGGTCTATGTCCAACGACAGATTAAATGAATGAGTAAAGAACGTTAGATTGTCACCGTAGAATGAATTAAAGCTGTGAGAATCGGAGAACAGAACATTTAATCTATTTTTACTTATAATAGTAATTAGGCATTTGAGGTGCAATGTGGCATGACAGTTATTGGTATGAAAAATGTAATTAAGGAGTGATGCTCTGGTCGAGACGAGAATGCCAACTTCGGAAAAGGCATGAGTCCACTAAATATCTTGACGGTTGGAGCTCATGAGTCATACTAAGAGAAAATCACAGTCTATAGTTTTGAGAAGGGTCATTAAGTTTTTTTTTAGGACGATTGACCTCCTCGTTTGTGTTCACACAGCGTATCAGCTGATCTATTCTACAGCCTTCTTCGGTTGTACTATCCAGATCTGATGATGGTAAACGGAATTATTTTCTCTATAAGAGAGACAAAGTGCAGAAATCTAGACACGACCAAAAAAAAAAAAAAAAAGAAAAAGATTTCACCTGTTGAAGAGAAAAATAATTCTGCACACCACCATCGTATTCAGTCAGTACACCAAGCAAAGGCCATAGAATGGATCGGTCGAAACGTCGTGATAACAACACAGACAACAAGAATGAGTTCAATTGTCCTGAAAAAACCCTTCGGTTAAGAGAAGGTCACCGTGACAGAAAATATCAACAAAAAACAAAAAAACAAAAACAAAAACAAAACAGGAATCTTAAGTCAGAGGAAAGGGGAAAGAGTGGACGTGCTGGCAACTTCACCCATGTAAAAGCCGAGCTGCTTCTAAACCACAGATGGGGCCCTCAGCTCCATGGGGAGCCTACATAAACCAATGATAAGATGATGATATAATAAGATAAGCAATGAAGGTGAGCCAGAGTTTTAAAAAAACATATGTTATTACGTACCTGTATTGTGCGTTTTGACGTCTTCATTCCATATAAACGTATATGGAGATTCGGTGTACATAGGCATGACTCATTTCCTCGGATCGTGTCGAATCCAGGTAGGTATGATTCAGACTCTATCCAGGTGTTGTCGATTTGTTTCCGTCTACCTTTACTGGGTTGTTTATCCATCAGTGCCAGCAACGGCCGCCAATTCCCGGCCTCGCGCTCGGAGCCGTTTTAGGGCGAACTACGAAGAAAACCAGAAGTAGGAAAATCAGATTAAATAAAGAAAAAAAAAACAAAACGTCTGGTTAGTCATTCAATAGAAACCATCTTTTGGTAACGTGTCGTGTTGAGGATGATCAATTGGAAAATTCCAAAAACACAAATCAGGTGACCGATTTAGCATAAGTGTATATTTCAAACAGAACCCGCTACTGAAAAAAACTATTTGTGGGTTGGGGTATGAAAATTAAAAAAATGTTGTTTCTAAACATGATGAGGAATAAATGCCTCTCCAGCCCTTTAGCTCGATTGGTGTAACCTGTATGCGTGATACACACACTTGTATATAGCCAGACAGCCAACCAGTCGAATAAACTTGAAACTAAAGAAACCTATGTTTGCAGTTTTTGTGACAGTTTTCGTTGTTGGTTTCTAAAAAGTTACCGTAGAGAAGATTAAAAGGTGATTCAGATCCTAGAAAGAAAAGAAAAGAAAAACAAAACAAAACAAAACAAAAACAAACTCGAAAGGACTCTGGGAGCATATGCTTTTGCCAACAACTAAAAACTGAATGAAAATGGAATATTTTAAAAAAAGACAAAGGACAAGACTTCAGATTTCCAAATTTTGAGTTACTTCCTTTGAAATTTAAATCTAGCCATTTTACTAACAGCAGAAAAATTTAAAAAAATATCTCTCTGTCAAGACGCATCCTAGGATTCTCCCCAAGATTTACTCACTTGTTCTGTAGCCCATAGCCCACCCTTCTGCAAAATCTCTTTGAGATTCATGAAGAAGTTCTGGAGACATTGTGTGAATAGACTGTTCGTTTTTAACCGCTTTTCTTGCAGAATAATAATTTGAAAAAACTATTTCTCAATCGGTAACTAATTCTTAGATTCGTTGCAAAATCAGGTCACTTATTTCGTAGCCGACGGCCCAACCCTCCACGAAATTTCTTTGAAATTCGTTGAGAATTTCGGGAGATATTGTGTGGATAGATGAACATGAGTGAATACGTACGCTTCTTCTAACTTCGTTGGCAGAGGCAATCAAAACAAACAAAAACCAAAACAGAACTCAGGATCTATTTACGAATGGTTGGCTATTTTTATTAGAATATAAAATGAAACATACTGTCTGAGAAGTGCGACTCGAGGCTTAAAAATAGCAAAGGAATGAGTGAACGCTTATCATCAACACAGCTAATTTTACGAGTCGACTGTCTAAGTTAATGACCTTCACTAACCCATTGAATTAGCAATAAAGTTCTTTCTCCATTATCAAAAAACATTACTTTCACTATAAAGGTCTACTTTAATTAGCTCCTCTTCAAGCTGCTTACGTTTACATTTAGTACATCTAAATGCTTATAAAGTGTTCGCTGTAGAATAGTGGCTACCAACCTGACAAAGCCAACCATTATTACAGTTGCGAATTCCACCCTTACCGAGTTCCGTACGTATGGAACAATAGTGGAAAACCTGCACGAGCAGACCATTACTATTGAAGTGAAGATGATTCTCACCGGGAGTTCAATCCGTCAGGCGTTATATAAATAACAATGCTTCCCTGTGAAACGAAATTTAGAAAGCAAAACTTGCTCATCATTACATTTGTATGTGTGTGTGTGTGTGTGACACAAGGCCCAAGACCCGGTCGGATAGTCTCACTCCATCAACACATTTTACGCCCGATTTGTGTTCAAAGATCCACAGGGACGGGTGTTGACCAAATTAGAATCTGGGGGTTATTTATGGAGAAAATTCATTTTATATTCATCAACCGAAATTGGACAAGTGGATGATAATTATTACTTCTTTGCTGACATAAAATGTTGTACATTCTGGAGTTGTTTTTTTTTTTTTCGAGTCAATGTAAAGAACCGAGCGAAATTGAACAAGTCACCTACCACAATCCAGGCGTGAAAAAGTGGCAAAATCTTGAAAATTCTCTTAACGTCAGCAATGAAAGTCAGCTGTTAATGACTAGCTGTCATCTGAGTGCTTCCTCTCGTGTTCATGTAAACTTTTAGAGCAACGGTTACTTTTGCCGTTTTTGATTGGCAGGTTACCTAAGCACTATCCAAAGTAGGCAGATTCTGCATGTGTATGCGTGTGTGTTTACCTGCAAGATGCGGTTTAATGACAATACTGAAAAAAAATATCGGGCTATGCTGATTTAAAATTGAATCTTTAAATTGCGTAACTCGTACTAAAGAACATTGAACAACAGTATCATAGTAGAGGAAACATTGCAATATATATATATATATATATATATATATATATATATATATATGAAGTATCAGAATTCGGACAATTTATATGTATACACTCGGACTACTACCTTGCCAGAGTGTCGTTAGCTCCGTTGATAAGTGCATGGCTGCTCTCAAGTGGATGTGGGCTCCCCGCATGACGCTCATTTCTTTCATTTAAACGATTCTCTCTCGACTAGTAACATCGGTTCCGAGCAACAAAAGTTCCTATAAAAATGTCTTCAGAATCACACACACACACACACACACACACATATATATATATGTATAAGGTTTGTCCTGAAAGAATCCAGTCATTCTGAATATCTCGAGAACTGGTTGCACAAACTTGATAAAACTTTGCAATCAATCAGAAAGACCCTTAGTGTGCCAGAAATAATAGGGTCCCGTTGGGTTGCTCAGTCAGCAGTGAGTGCACATGCGCATTTAGTAGTACAATGACCAAGTAGATTCTTCACGACCTAATTTCAGTCCTTTGATAGAAAATGAGAGGAATAAGCAAATGATTATAATATAAATTCTATATAGATAATAGGTGACTTAACATCAAGCTTGAAGGTTATCGAAGCGATTTTTTTCAAATGTAGATTAACTTTCGAAAGATTTTTTCTAAATGTTTTTGCATCTCAAATATTCACAGCATTCTGTGCCTGTCTCTCATCTACAGCAATCAGTCACACTTTAGCTGCTGGACACATGTCTTTCTCTCTTTAATCAGTTTTGAAAATAGGACGAGAGTTAAAACTTACGTTTTCACCTTGTCATAAACAAACAAATATATGAACAAATATACTTGATGACTCTGGTCTTTATTTGCATAGATCTTTTTTTTTCTTTCTTTTTTTTTTTTCAACACATGATTTTCTTGGTATGTGCAGCTTTTTAAAATAAATGTCACGGAAGAGTGTTTCAAAATACAGCCTAATGAACTCGTGGGAACGTAGCTGTTTTTGTCCGATACATAAACACTTGAAGGGTAATGGATAATCAGCTACGAGGAAGTTCTCTTTTCACGCATGTCAGTGAGACGTCTTCATGCAGAAAGCCAATTAGGGATAGAAAGGCATCGCTTGACTCCACAAGTTCCTGATAAAACCGGAAGCGGAGTCATGGTAACCGTGAATTTACTGAATTGAGCTTCACTCCCAGGAGGATTGAATGTTTGCCAAATAGATACATTAAAAAAAATGGCAGCCACATGATAAGTTAATTGTTACAATCATTACAAATACGCGATGTACAGTAGATTTAACCCAAATCCTGATTCACCTGATTTCTCAGCTCGACAAACACGCTTATAAACTTTATAGATTGAAACCAGATTCGCAAACGATGTCGATTGGCAAAGGTCGATCAACTCTCGGTATTAGACAGAAAAGGGTTCTGCAAAAGAATGGAACGTGTTTGGGGAAGGGAAACATTTCATGTATTATTCTTCAAAAATTGATTGAACAGGACTGAGTAGGCCAATAGCATCGATATCAAAAAACTATAATATAAACTTGATGAATATCTCTTGCACTTGAACTGCATTGGGCCTGTTATAACTATGCCTGTATATATGTTTGAGTGTATTATTATTGTTATTATCATTATTATTATTATTAATATTATTATTATTGTTGTTGTTTTTGTTGTTATTATTATTATTGTTGTTGTTGTTGTAGTTGTTGTTATTATTATTATTATTATTATTATTATTTGCAATCTCACACCGGTTGCCTGGGGGTTACCGCTGGAGTTTGAGTGACAGCAAGTTTCCTCGAGTCTCCAGCCCTCCTATCCTAGTACTCATAGGTCGCAGTAATTCTGCGATTTAAAGTTTCACACCGGTTGCCCAGTGGTCATTGCTGAAGGCTGAGTGACAATAAGTCTCCTCAGGTCTTCAGCTAACGTCTCCTCCCTCTTTCACCTATCATGTCAGTCCTGCAGTTTGCATTTCCGCTTTCATTTCCCTTCTTCTGTTGGGTCACTATTGACAGTGTTGCAGTCTTTATATTTCTAGCACTTTCCTCAGTATCCGTGCAGTTACTGGCAGTGCTGTGGTCTGTACGGTCTCAGTCGTTCCCCTTATCCCGATCTCTTCCAGTCTCGCCCTCAGTGTCTTTGGGACAGTTCCTAGTGCGCCCACTATGACTGGCACTACCCTGGCTTTCATGTTCTACATCTTCTTCAGTTCTCTCGCTAGATCCTGGTATTTTTCCAGTTTTTCACTCTCCTTCCTCTTTACTCTATGATCTGCAGGTACAGCCACGTCTACTATTTGGCAGGTCTTCCTCTTCTTGTCTACGATTAACAAGTCCGGTCTTTTTGCCTGGATGAGGTGG
Organism: Thysanoteuthis rhombus; assembly: GCA_963457665.1. Taxonomy (NCBI): domain Eukaryota; kingdom Metazoa; phylum Mollusca; class Cephalopoda; order Oegopsida; family Thysanoteuthidae; genus Thysanoteuthis; species Thysanoteuthis major. The sequence continues at coordinate 5,705,708 of OY735231.1, forward strand.
TCAGTTTATTATTATTATTATTATTATTATTATTATTATTATTATTATTATAGTAGTAGTAGTAGTAGTAGTAGTAGTAGTACAAATTTGTGGGTAAAATGGTCGAGTGGTTAACGGCACAGAAAATCGACTTGGCGAGCTGAGTTCGAACTCCGTCTGAGACAATTCGTGTTCACTTCGCACTAAAACAGTTAGGAAAGGTATGAATCCATTTGTCCCCTTAGCTGGAGTGAAGAGAGTGACACCGCTTTGGGTCCTTGTCTCTTCTGATATCGCAACCAAGACGAGTAAGTAGTAATATGATATGGCACCGTCGAAAATGTCATCTGTTTGAAGTGTTTTTTAGAAAAATGAGCTGTTCGTTTTTGTTTTTGTTTTTTTGTTTTTTTTTGTCGTTATAGGTACGCAATCCCTTATCCGAAATCCTTGGAGACAGACACTATTTCGAAATTCGTAATTTCTGGATTTGGGAATAGCATCGATAATCATCGACAATACTGGGTGTTTCCTTTTCTGTCTATCAATGTAACCCATGGTATTGATAAATCAAAGACTTAACAAATACACAGAGGCTGAGTAAAATTGATCTAAAAGTGTTGTGATTCCACCGTAACCATGCTGATCTTTTGGAGATCTACCGTAATCAAAATAGAGTCGACATTTTGGACCAAAACTGTCCCTGCATTTCGTGCCTAGTCAAGTGCATGTTTACTGCATCATTATCTACAAAACCCAACGACATAGTCAAAAGCTCCAGGTACAGACATCCACCGAACTGAGCAAGAATTTCTCCACCACTCAAGTGACCAAAGCATTGAATGCTCTCAGGAAAGCGACTATTTACTCCAAAACGATCAATGCTTTCAAAAACAACTTAATGAAGGGAATCAGAAACTCCAAGTTCGACAATAAATTCTCTCAAGGTCCCACTCTATTTGTCTGGTCGGGCTAGATTGTTTGATGGACTGCTATTCACTTGTCATTAAAAAACTATTTGAAGGTATAAATTCTGCAGCTCTTTCAAACATTTTACAGTTTTCTAAGTGAAAACATCACTAAAGGGTAAACAAAACTTTCTTGACCTGCAGAGGCACGTCTAACCAGTAGGAGCACTGTGACAACTTATAGCGAGAGTTGAATCAGAGATGGAAGAGATAAAATCGATAATGAGTGATAAAATGAAATGATTTAAAAGCATTCATCTTCCAACACCATAGTCACTAAAAACTGAATGAAAACCAGTTGATATATAGTAGTGATCACCAACCTGGGTTCGTACGAACGAAACGGTTCGCAAATTTTTTTGTTTAGGGCTCGTGAAAAAAGGTTTTCGTCGGTAAAGTTCAACAGAGAAGCTCGATCAAGATTATCAACATTGCATGAAACATTTCGGTTTTGACGAAAATGCAATTACCTTGAACAGACTCTTGATGTAAATATCGTGTTTCAGTGGATTTCTTGAGAAAGTAGAAGTGAGATATTTGTTTTGGGTTTTTTTTTCTCAGAATGGGACGTAGTAACTAACGTCACCGATATCAGGAAAAAAATGACCTTATGGAATGAGCCAAATCTTAGTCCAAAATGAGTCAGAAGCCCTATGGGTTCTTTCTAAGTTTCTCAGTAAAATCTGGGGTTCGTATCGCGAAAAAAAGGTTGGGAACAATTGATATACAGCAATAATACAGGGGAGAAAGCTGCAAAATATACTTTCGTTCACCCCGAAATTTAATCAATACTTCCTTCGCACACGACCTACCCTTCGACGAAATTCCATAATTATTTGAGAACTTCAGCTGGTATTGTATTGTGTGAACAAAGGACAACGAAGCAGAGGAGGTGACTTTACATTGATCTGCCTCGAAATTCAATCACTTCTTCTTCAGTTTCTATCTGACTATCCCCAAGATTTCGAAGTTTTAGAGTTATAGTGTGAACAGACCTACACTTCAATAAAATATCATTGAAATCCATTGGGAACTTTTGGGGAATATTGTGTGGTTATGGACAAGTGGTCACGACACGGGAAGGTAACTTCAAAGATCATCCCTAAAATTCAATCACTTTTTCCTCATTTCGTACCCTTCTTTCCTACAAAATTCTATTGAAATTTTTGCAGTCATAGTGGGGCAGACGGACAGACTGACAGACAAAGAGACGGACTAACAAACAGACAGACACACTGACGGACAGACGGATTGATAGACTGACAGACGGACGCGTTGGCAAAAGTGAACAAAACCAGGATAATGATAAGGTGTGAAAAAAATACAGGTCTGGTTAGTCAATCAGCAGAAATCATCTCTTTTGAAAGCATTCCATGCTGGGGGTGATCAATCAAAACATTGGGGTAAAGGGTGATCAATGAATTTGTTACTTATCTGGCATTTTGTTGGGCAGTGATCACGGAAAAAAGTTCGAATTTTCGAAAAACAAGCTGAGACAAACTAGCTGCATTGCAAATTCAATCACCGACTAAATGTTCTGATTTTCAGCCCTCTTGCTCAATTGGAGTAGTATGTACGCCTGATACATACTTTGATACATGGCCTGACAGGCTAACTTAGAAACTGAAGAAACCAATGTTAATAGTTTTGGTGACTCTTTTTTTCTGGGCATAATATGGAGTAAATGTTGAAATTTTCAGCCCTCTACCTCCATTGTGTGATGCATACATAGACAGATAGACCAACTTAAAAACTGAAGAAACCAAAATTAACAAGTTCTGGTGACCTTTTCCTTCTACACAATATAAGGAGTAGATATTTAAATTTTCAGCCGTCTAGCTCCGCTGGTTTTGGCCTGTACAGACCAATTAAAAACCGATGGAATCTATGTGGACAGTTGTGGTGACCCTTTTTCCAGACATGATAAGGAGTAAATGTTTAAATTTTCAGCCTTCTAGCTCTATTAATGCAATCTGTACACCCGATACATACACACATTCATACATACATGCATGCATACATAGCCAACCAGATTAACTAAAAAATGGAAGAAACCTCAGTTGACAGTTATGGTGTCTTTTTTTTTTAGACATGATGAAGAGAAAGTGTTTAAATTTTCAGCCCTCTAGCTCCATTGCTGTGATCTCAACGCCTGATACGTATATACATAGCCAGCCTGCCTGACCAACTTAAAAACTGAGGAAACACAGTGTTGGTTGACATTTTGTAGTATCTGACTTTAAACTGCCCTTGTCTGATTCGAGATAAATCATCGTACCCGCTTGTTCAGCGATATCCCAACAGTTATTAATAACAACTTATTATCACGAAAAAAAAAGAGACTAGGTTTGAAATTCATTTGATGACAAAAGAAGTTCTGTGGAAAAGTGACGATTATTTCGGGTCGGCATAAATTGTTTTCTACGAGTTGTTGAGGAAAGATAAAGCGTAATTGTCTATCTTCATGTTTTGGGGTTTTTTTGTTGTTGTCTTTTTTCACTTTCTTCCCTCTCCAAGACTATTTTGTTTACAGATTAATACGCAGCTGTTTTTACCATTTGTGATGGAAGTGACAAAAGAAGTGGCAAAGGGTGTGGGGCAAGAGGAAAGAAAGATAGGATGAGGGTGAGAAAGACGGTGTATGTGTGTGTGTGTGTGAGAGAGAGAGAGAGAGAGAAAATGGTAAGGAAAAGAGGTAGACAGTATGGGATAGGGGTAGAAAGAAAGGGAGAAAGGCTAAAATGTACGGGCGTAGAAAGAAAGGAAGAAAGAAAGGAAGGGGAAATTGGTAAACTGTAAGATATAGAGGAACTTAAAGAAAGAAGGAAAGAAAAGAAGGAAGGAGGAAAGAAAAGAAAGAAGAACAAGGTAAGATGTAAGATCTGGGAAGGAAGGAAGGAAGAATGAAAAGAAAATGAAGAAAGAAAACGGTAAAAGAAAGTTATTAGGAAGAAAGAAAAAGAAAAAAAACAAAAAAGCGCAAGGAACGAAAGAAAGAATGAATGAAAGAAAGAAAAAAATTAGAAGAATATACAGACGGCAAAGTTAGTAATAAAGGAAGAAAAAAAGGAAGTAAGAAAGAAAAAAAAAAAATGAGTAAAGAAAGAAAGAATAAAAGAAAGAAAGGCTGAAATAAATAGAAAGAAGGGAAAAGAAACAAAGAAGAGAAAGATGAAAATGAATATGGGGTGCTAAAAAGAAAGAAAGGGCGTAGTAAAAACGAAAATAAAATAGAAATGATGAATAAGGAATTTTTTTTAAAAAAGAGAAAAAAAACGCCTGGATGCTGCAGGATCAAACTTCCCTCCAACTTCTATTCCAACTGAAGATGATTACTGCAACTTTTGATTTATGAATATGATAAATAAATAATTACATACATTCTCGTAGATATGTTTGGTGCAATCGGCAAGAGAGTCGCCTACCGATCATTAGGTCATGATATCAAATTACGTTAGGGAAATATTAATTTTATGCATTGGTTTTGTTAAACTTGACGGGACATACAAACAGTGAAGAGTTTACAACCCTTAATTTGATGAGGACTGTCAGTGTGGTTGTTATGGTTTGAAAGTAAAATCAGCTCCAGACTCTTACTTAGATTGGCGTTTAGTAACACAAAGAGGCTGAGAATGAGACAAAGGGACTGTGGACGAAAGAAAAAGAAGGAGTTGAAGAAAGAAAAAGAAAAAGAATGAAGACAGGGAAGAAAGAAAGAACCTCTGGAAGAAGCATTTCAAGGATCCAATTATTAGTCCATAACGAAATCTGATAAGGAACACTTCAGGGATGAATCATCGCTGTCTACCTTTACTGCCGTCACTCCGAGTACAAGATTGATTCTTCTCCACGTCACGACTGCGACTGCTGGTTTTTAAATTTATAAGATCCTTTCTTTATTTCCCAAAGATAACGGAGTTCTTGTCTGTGTATCTCAATAGTATTTCGTCTTCAGTGTGTAGGTATCCCGTTTATGATTCGTAAATACTGATTTGTATACAACTCTCAGCCTTGTAAGAAGTCACCAATTCCTACAGAAACAATAATTGCATCTCCGTGAATATTGATCGGGGGATGGAGACAAAATCATTGCTCCGTGTGTCACGCAAGCCGAAAGCAACTTCATCTGAGTTTGAATATATATATATATATATATATATATATATATATATATATATACATATATATATATATATATATATATATATATATATATATATATATGATTTCCTGTCATTACCTGATTAATATATCAATCAATTTAGACAACGTAAATAGAATAAACAATTAAGGAAAATGGGGCTGTTTCAAGAATCGAACCTGCCACTGGACCGAGATGAGAATTAAGGTTGAAAAGCAATTATTTAGTCTTTGCGTTAACGGCGGCTGTTTAGCTCAAAGGTAAGAGCACTGCTACGTTAAAGCAGCTATTTTATCGGTGGCCGCTCCGATCCCTATGGCAGCTAAATATTCTTTAATTGTTCATTCTGTTTATATTGTATAAATTGAATGGTGCATTACCCTTGTAACGACAGGAGTATATTTCAGATAAGTTTCTATATATACTATTACGTAATTTATTATTCACACATATGTATAGTCTAAAAAGCTTGATAGCTTTAAAAACTATATATATGTGTGTGTGTGTGTGTATAAAAGTTTTCCTAAAATTCATGTCATTTCAGTCGCTTATTTCCTAATGTCTGTTATGAAATTTATGTGAATTTATACAGTGTTTTTTATGCTTTTCACAGAATGTAATATCATGGGGCCTCCACTGGAGATCGAGCGACATCAAGGTTTTCGATTATTCCTCGGGTTGCCAATTCTTATTCTGCTTGCAAGGATCTGGAGGATTGAGCCGAGCGTTCTACTGAGATACCTCACTTGAGCTTTTGAGTTTCCGTAGCACTGATAGTTAAGGGCAGCTGGGTGTTTACCAGGCTTTTCCTCGGTAGACGGGACGTGAGTTCGAGTCTCATAGGGAGTTGATTCTATATTTCCAATCTGCGCTCTTCATTCACTGCTATTAGTCAACTGGCCTGAGTTTACTTGCGATAAAAAGCAACAAAAATTTAAGTGGGAAATAGCAGTCATAGTTAATAATGACACTGGACCACGAGCTGCTTAGTTTGAAATGTTCCTAAACAGTCACCCATCTAAATATTGACCAGGTTGGATGTTGCTTGACTTCATTGATACGGCGAGAACTGTCGCATTTCGTGAAAGTGACTCTTTATTTAGCAAGTTTTGCATAGTCAGATAAAGGCCACAAGCTACTTACAGTACTTGATGCTCCTTAGCTGTCACCCATCTAAGTGAAGACCAAGTTGGATATTGCTTAACTTCATTGATTCAGCCGAAACTAGCGCTTTTTATGAAGAACGGTTTATTTACCAAATCTCGCTTAGTCTTGCGTAAGGCCACTAGCTGCTTATACCTTACAGTGTCTGGTGTTCCTAAAATATCTAAATACTGACCAGGTTAGATGATGCTTAACCTCGTTGACCCGACGAATACCAGCGTTATTAGTCAGAACAACTGTTTATCAATTTCTTAGACGGGCACAAGGCTACAAGCTGCTTACAGTACCAGATGTTTCCTGAACTGTCACACATCTCGATATTGAGCAGGTTGGATTCTGTCTCACTTCAGTGATCCGATGAAATCGGTGCTTTCTTTTACTTGTGTACTAACAAGAGATGACGCTTTTAGAGGGAATAACTGTATTTACAAGGCTTTGCTTTGTGTAGCACTAAGCTACCACCATCTAAATATTGTCCTGGGTGGACGATGCTTAACTTGAGTGATCCGGTGAAAACAAGCACTTTTAGTAAGAACGACTGGTTATTTATTAAGGCCATTAGCTGTTTACAGCACTGGATAATACTGGGAACTGTTCAATTACCATGTTTTGCTTAGTTAGACACAAGGCTACAAACAGCGTGCTGTACGTAGTGTTCCCAATCTGTCACCTATCTGAGTGTTGACCAGGTTGGGTGCTGCTTAACTTCAGTGACCCGACGAAGACAGGCGCTTTTTAAGAGAACTGTTTATTCATCCAGATGCGCTTAGTTTACACAAGGCTGTAAGCCATTTACAGTACTTGATGTTCCTTAACAGTTAGTCACCCATCTAAGAACTGATGAAGTTCAACGTTGCTTAACTTTTGTTGTCCGACGAGAACTAGTGCTCTTAGCGCAAGTCACTGATTATCTATCAACTCTTGCATAGTCTCGCACGAGGTTCCTTGCTGCTTGCAATGCCTAATGTTCCTAAACTGTCACCCATCTAAATATTGGCTGGGCTGGATGCTGCTCAACTTCAGTCATCCGTCGTGAACTGGCGCTTCTATAGAGAATAACAGTTGATTTATCAAGTTTTGCTTGGTCTGACTCAGGGTCACTAGCTGCGTACAGTGCCTTATTATACTCTTATACTGTCACCCATCTAAATATTGACTAGGTTGGTTGCTGCTTAACTGTGGTGATCCGGCGTGAACTGGTGCTTTTTGATGAGAATAATAGTTTACTTGACGAATTTTGATTCGTTCGACACAAGGTGACTAGCTGCATACAGTGCCTTATGTGATGCTCTACACTGTCACCCATCTAAATATTGACTAGGTTGGATGCTGCTCAACTTAGGTGATCCGACGAGAATCGGCGCTTTTAGTGACTGTAACTGGATCCATTCATGGAAGTCAATTTCGGTTGATCCCAGATCTTGTCGTCCCTAGACAACAAATCACTGATAATATACTCGTTTCATATTCGTCCCGACATGACAGGCAGGTAAGGTAGGGGTGAAGGGACCTGGAATGAGGCAACGGGGGTGGGGCAACTCTCGAAGTGGGAAAACAGAACGGGACTGTATCTGGGGGAAAGTAAGGCAAAGCTGATCCTGATGGGGCTGAGAAGGTCTAATGTCGGAGCAGCGAGCGGGGTCGAGAATCATAGTCGACTCATTATTTGCTCTTATTCATCCGAATATGAAAGTTTCCGTCTAAGGGGAGCGGTGTGTTTCGGGTTCGGGGATGGGGGGGGGGGGCGAGGGAGTAGCTACCTTATTGCAGATCAGGGAACTATCAACGTGGGAATTGGGCCAATCGAAAAGGGCAATTTTCACCCCGTGCCATTGCTACGACCCTAACCGCGATAACCTTTCGGTGTTTCATGTTTCTTTCTCTTCCGACCCCTTCTCCATTTTCTACATTCGTGGCAAGTCTATCGTGTAGATACCCTCAAGTGAGTTCTTGAAGTGGTCGATTCCGGTCCTCTGGGATCGATATCACGGAACTGGAAATCATTTGCGGGTCGATTAGGAAGAGGGGGGGTCGAACTATCAACTAGAAAAGTTCTTAAAACTCGAAGAAATACAAGAGAAATTACAGGGATACTCGAAGTTTGAAAAAAACAACGGAATTTTCAAGCCACCATAACATAAATGCCGTTCGTGTGTTTCAAACCTTTGAATTTCAGTTGACATCAGGTTGTAAATTAAAAGGTTATTTCCGTTATAATCTCTGGTTTGCAGATAGGGAGCCACGTTCATTCAAGAGAAATATTAAATTTGACACGACTGACCACTACAAGATCGATCTCTATTCTTACTTCTACCCTGTCCTAATATGATAACTCCAAATTTTGTATTGTATACATAATAAATAAAAACAATGTTTTTTTTTTCTGTATAAATGTACGTATTTTTTAATAAGATCTTCCATATCCGTAAGATAAATTCCGTAGATACGTAAGTCTCGTCAGTTGAGGTCAGTCTCTGAGGAGAGCAGTCCACTTATCAGTCGGTTGTAATTTCTAATCGTGATGGAACAAGCTAACTTTTACTCCTCCGAATTTGGGGAGGATTGTTCTTGTCACTCTTGTTACAGTAGAAAATAAAATCAACTCCAGATAGACTGAGGTTTGACAACGAAATTTCTGATAAAAATTGCGGTTCTATTGCCTGTGTTGTGGTATTCATAAATTTTACACCTGAAGTAAACCAACACTGTCAGATAGGATGAACGGGTTTGGCAGGAGAAAAAAAATACAACAACTGAGAACCCCAATCAAGGGGGGGGGATGATGACACCATTAGATATATCTATACTTCGGAAAGAGTCAATAATTGACCTTCGTCTTCGTGTACTGGGTGCTGTTACAACATTTCGGTCAACCTATTCTTCGGCATTCATCAGGTGCATAGTGCGTGAGAACAGAGTTGTAAGGAACCGATTGGGTAAGTATATTAGCAACTCTTCTCCTGAAGGCAGTTTCTGAAAAGGGAGAGTTTTTCCTTCTGCAGGATAGATAGATAAACAGATAGATAGGTAGAAAGATAGATAGATAGATCGATAGATAGATATGAACAGACTGAGATGCATATAAACATAATAATTTACTCACAAGATCAGCTTGCTAACCGCTACACTACAACGTTACTCTCTCTCTCTTTCTCTCTCCCTCTCTCTATCTATACATACATACATACATACATACATACACACATAAGAGTGTGTGTATTAAGAAATAGATAACGCAATTTTTAATTATATATATATATATATATATATATATATATATATATATATATATATATATATATATATATATAAAATGTCGTTATAAGTCTCCTGCTAGAAAAAGGCTCTTTCGCATTTCTTTCCATGGTGACCACGATTGCACTAACCATTTTATCTCATTTCTCCATCATACATATATAGTAGACTGGTGTCAGCTGGACGCCAGGTCAAGTTAGATCATAGGCCTTTATTTAAAGCCAATGGTTTTCAGTCATTTGGGTAATGTGGCTAAGTCAACCGATCGCCAGCCTTCTTACTCCGGAAATCTGATGCATATGTATTGCAGACTGGCAAGGTAAGTGCTAAAAAATTAACCACAAATGGTTCCTCTAACTTTATTCATACATTCTCAATAATACTTTGAGTGCAAGAAAAGATCCAACTAGACACAATCTCCATTATATATATATATATATATATATATATATATATATATTATTCTATCATCCACAGCCAGCTGTTTCGTTGTATTTCAACTCTTCAGTGAGGCTATAGACAATCCGTTATCCCATACAGTACCACGAGGCAGAATTGATACGACGGAACTGGACGGTCAAAAAGGCTTAACATTCTATTTTTGCTTAAATCCCCCATCCACCAGAGTGCTCTATTCCTATGGAATAGCATTGCATAATAATTACAATGAACGGGTTACCTCACTTAAAGAGTGCTCAACCCTAAATAGAGGAGCATTAATTATTGTGTCATCCACAAACAGCTATATATATATATATATATATATATATATAGGGAGAGAGAGAGAGAGAGAGAGAGAGAAGGGGCACTTCTCTGTTTATACATATGTACATAAATAAACAGAAAAGATATAATGCAATCACACACACACACACACACACACACACACACACACACACACACACACACACATATATATATATATATATATATATATATATATATATATATATATATATATATATATATATTTATACTCCAAAGAAAGAACATCTCACCTGCATTCCTTTCCTCTGAGTGGGTTTTCTTCTCTTATAAAGAAGGCAAGAAGCAAAGAATCCAGTCTAGACAGCAGTTAGCTCCCTTTCTTTCCTACGTCCACCACCTGGCACTAGAAAGAAAAAAAACAAACAACAAACACAAGTAATAACTGCCATTTGGTATTTCTTTAAGACCAAAATTGGGCAAATTTGGTACTGAACAAAACTATTTGGTTCCCAAAATAAAGATTCAGTACGGTAGGAACATTTACGAATGATAACAATCCTTTAAAAACGATATGATATGATACAACATAAATATCCATAAACAGTAGATAAAACGTGTATTTTATTCTTCTTTTTTTTTATTCCTACAAACCTTGGCTGATGGTGGATTTTAAGTTAGTTGATTATTTTGGTACTGAAGCTACTTAATTTGGTACCAAGGCCATGCAAATTTAGTCTTGTGCAGCAAAAGACATCTGGCAACTCTTATGCGACATTAAAAAAAAAAACACGCTCGACGCAGAGAAAAACCTAAACAAGGAAATAATAATAATAATAATAATAATAATCATGATTTATAGACAAACTGACTCGGCCAATTGTTATCTAATACCTCACGTTTCTATGGTCACGACTCATTTCTCGGCGTCGAACAAATATAATGAAATGGTAGCAAATTCTCTTCGGAGGTGCCTATCTTGCTTTGTGCAATAGAAACCAACTAATCAGCTGACCGAACCGAACACCAGAGTTGCCAATTTAGCCATTTATCGGCTGGAATTTTCTCTATGTAGACAACAAAAATCCAAAACAACTGCTAAGTTTAATGAAAAGCTGACCAAAGCGAAAATCAGAGTTGACAATTTGGCCATTTATCGTCGGGAATTTCTCATTAAAGCCAACAAAAATCTATGATAACTGCTAAGTTTAATAAAAAGCTAACCGAACCGAATACCAGAGTCGCCCATTTAGCCATTTATCGGCTTGAATTTCACTAAGTAGCCAACAAAAATATACATTCACTGCTAAGATTTAAAAAAGTTAATGTACAATTTTTATGAATAATTTGTTCTAGATTCTAGTTGAAGTTATTTCATTCGATTATTGGGTTTGGCTTTTAGCTATAAAGATAGCTGAAAATGGAAAGAAACATTGCCGATTTCAGCCGTTTTTAAACACGGTTTTAGCAATAAGTAACGAAGTATACTTGGCAACCATGATCCGAACACACATTACAATTCTTTTCCTGGATCTCTCCATTCCTCGTAATTAACAATCTAACATCATTTGTGCAACGACAATGTCGACGGCGATGAAGAGACCGTCCTCCCGGATCCCTGCGTAGAACATAGAGCGTTTTCTTCTATCTGATAAAATGGAAACAGATTTCAAATGCAATAATTACTTTATGCAAATTACAGTGAGCGCTTCGTTAGGTAATCAGAGAGATGTCCTCAAGCAGAAAGTCAATCTCGTCGTTGGATTGTACGGAGCATGCAATGCTCGGCACCAGTGAATTCCGTCACGAGCGTCACCATGGCTATCCTCGATATTCCATAAGAGTTTTGTTTTCATTGCCGGTACAAGTCCAATTCTATAGCAAATATCAATGGTTTCTCTAATATTCTTTTGTATCCAGTGCCTACCCGTAATTTGAATCGGGTACATTCGATATTAAGACAAGTGATGATTAAACAAATTGTGTGCTTTTTCCCTTCGATGTTCTCCAAGTACGGTAAAACCTCAAAGGACAATTAGGGGGAGAGCTAGTTTTTTTTACAATGAAAGTCTATTAAATCCGAAAGTATGCTAGAAAGCCATCCTTGCCATTTTTTAATGCAAAAATCTATTACAATATACAGTATCAAATTAATAAATCATAATAAAGAATATATTATACTTACTTACCTTTTTGACAGTATATTCAGTGGTTTTAACTTTTTTAACTTTTTTAATCTTTTGACGATGACCAAAGATTGTATATGTCATCTATCGTAGAATCCCATGTTCTTATAATTAGGATTTATTATTGGCATAATTTTAAAGAAATATTCGTGATTATAAAATTGAAATAAAAAATGACTCGCCATCACAGTCAATAATTGAACTGCCGTAACGTTAAAATTTAAAACCCTGTAGAAAAAATTCCATCGACGAATGAATATGGTCAGATCAAATTCTATTTATGACATCACTGGGATTTTTCAGGATCTAGATGTTACTGATAAACCCTTAAAAGTAAGGCCCTGAGAGATTAAAAAAGCCCCCCCCCAAAAAAAAAAGAGAAAAGAGTTTTAGAAGGGGTCTAGTAAAGTACTTGTGCCAATTTTCAAGTCTAGCCAAAACGGTATGGCAAGGAGCTGTAGAACACACGTACACACACAAACAAGAACAAAAAAAAAAGAAGATAAACATGCACAAACGAACACATGCATAAAGAAACACACAAATATTTGCACATATAAAAAAAAATAAAACCTTTCGCCTCCTTTGGTGGCTACGGTTGTTTAATCCATAATACTTTATTCATGAGCAATACACAGAAATAATAGAATATTCATGAAAAATCTCATTGGCGCTAGCTGAAACATTGACCCTCACAAAACAAATAACCATTCAACGTGCACAAGACAGGGTCACGCTCAATATCATATGGAGAGATCACAAAACATCACAGTGTATTAGAGGGAAGACAGGAACGAAAGATGTCGGCGAATCCATTACAAAACTTAAATAGCAATCGGCAGGATAGAATGTCAGATAACCGCTGGACATCACGAGTCACAACGTGGATCCCAAGAGATCATATGCGAAATCATGACCGGTAGAAAATGAGATGGCGTGACAATTTACACAGGCGAGGGAGATATTGGTGATGCAACGCTTGCAACAGAAAGATCTGGCGAATCTTGGGGAAATTTATGTTCAATATCAGACGCTACAAGGCTGCTGCTGCTGCTGCTGCTGATGATGATGATGATGATGATAAAGCCTCCAAGATTATGGCAAGGCGTATCGAGAATAGTGCAGTGGCCATTACGCAATTCATACAAGCTAATGAGAATCTCTATAGGAGTATTGGTTAACGTTCAAATCTTGAAAGCCATTGATTGTTTGTCAATTAGCATTGAATTTTGAGTGTTCCAATAAAAAAGAAAATTTCATGAGACAAATCAGCGTAGAATGAAGAAGCAGCCAACATTATTGTGTATGATCAAATTTTTGAGCGTTCTCAGACACCTAAAATGGTCTGAGTTGTCAGATATTGAGGTGTAGAAGAGACAAAGACAGAGAGAGAGAGACAGAGAGAGAGAGAGAGAGAGAGAGAGGGAGAAAGAGAGAAAAGGGAAGAGGGTCTGCAGTGCTTCTATCATGGTTTACTGCAAAGCAAACACTGTACGCTTTATTCGCTTTTAGCTAATTTTTCGTAAAAGTGAAAAAATGGTATGAAGCAAAATATCGAGAAGCGGAGAATACCTGTAATACATTAATGCCTGATAATAAAACTCGTATATTGCATCATCATCATCATCATCATCATCATCATCATTATTATTACTATTATCATTATTATTATTTGGAATCTCACACCAGTTGCCTGGTGGTAACCGCTGGAGTTTGAGTGGCAGCAAGACTCCTCAAGTCTCCAGCCCTCCTCTCCTAATACTCATAGATCGAAGTAATTCTGCAATTTACAGTTTCACACCGGTTGCCCAGTGGTTATCGCTGAAGGCTGGGTGACAGTAAGTCTCCTCAGGTCTTCAGCTAACGTCTCCTCTCTCTTTCGCCTATCATGTCAGGGCTGCAATTCGTTGCAGTCCTTATATCTCTAGCACATTCCTCAGTATCCATGCAGTTCCCAGTCGTGTTGTGGTCTGTACGGTCTCAATCCTTCCCCAAATCCCGATCTCCTCCAGTCTCACCCTCAGCGTTTGGGGGACAGTTCCTAGTGCGCCCACTATGACCGGTACTACCCTGGTTTTCATGTTCCACATCTTCCTTTATTCTCTTGCTAGGTCCTGGTATTTTTTCCGTTTTTCACTCTCCTTTTTTACTCCATGGTCTGCAGGTACAGCCACGTCTACTATTTGGCAGGCCTTCCTTTTTTTGTCTACTATTACCAAGTCCGGTCTTCTTGCCTGGATTAGGTGGTCAGTTTGGATGTCAAAGTCCCGGAGTAGTTTGTGGTTGTCATTCTCCAAAACCAACTCTGACTTGTGCTGATACCACTTTTCCACATGGTTGAATCCCATTTGTTTGCTTAGTTCCCAGTGTATCATCGTTGATACTCTATCGTGTCTATGCTTATACTCTTTCTGGGCGAGTTGACTACATTCACTAGTTATGTGGTTTACTGTCTCATCTCTTTCACCGCACATGCGGCATTTGCTGTTTGTCTGTGTTCTGTCGATTTTTGTTTTCATCTAGTTTGTCCTAATGCTTTGGTTTTGGGCTGCCATGATGAGCGATTCCGTTTCTCTCTTCAGGTTTCCTTTTCGTAACCACGTCCATGATTTCTCTTCTGCTACATCTTGTATCTGCCTTTTAAACTCGCCATACAATTTTTTCCCTTCCCATCTTTCTTTTCTTGTCTGCTGTACTGTTCCGTTGTTTTCTACTTTGTTTGTTGCGCTATCTCTTGCACTCTTTATGATTTCTTCGCTATTCGTTTGCACATATCTTTCTAGGACTGCTTTAGCTCTTTGGACACAGTCTTCTATGCTGATGAGCCCCCTGTCACCTTCTTTCCTCTTCTTCTTCTTCTTCTTCTTCTTCTTCTTCTTCTTCTTATTATTATTATTATTATTATTATTATTATTATTATTATTATTATTATTATTTGCAATTTCACACCAGTTGCCTGGTGGTAACCGCTGGAGTTTGAGTGACAGCAAGTCTCCTCAAGTCTCCAGCCCTTCTCTCCTAGTTCTCGTAGGCCACAGTAATACTGCGGTTTACAGTTTCACACCGGTTGCCCAGTGGTCATTGCTGAAGGCTGAGTGATAATAAGTCTCCTCAGGTCTTCAGCCAACATCTCTTCTCTCCTTTGCCTATCATGCCAGTGCTGTGGTTCACATTCCTGCTTTCATCTCCCTTCCTTTGTAAGGTCATTGTTAACAATTAGTGTTGCAGTCTTTATATTTCTAGCACTTTCCTCAGTATCTGCGCAGTTCCTAGCAGTGCTGTGGTCTGTACCGTGTCAATCCTCCCTTTTATCCTGATCTCCTCAAGTATCGCCCTCAGTGTCTTTGGGACAGTTCCTAGTGCGCCAACTATGACTGGTATTACCCTAGCTTCCATGTTCCACATCTTTTTCAGTTCTCTCGCTAGATCCTGGTATTTTTCCAGTTTTTCACTCCCCTTTCTCTTTACTCTATGGTCTGCAGGTACAGCCACGTCTATTATTTGGCAGGTCTTCCTCTTCTTGTCAACGATTACCAAGTCCGGTCTTCTTGCCCGGATGAGGTGGTCGGTTTCGATGTCAAAGTCCCAGAGTAATTTATGGTTACCATTCTCCAGGGCTGCCTCTGGTTCGCGCTGATACCACTTTCCTGCATGGTTGAATCCCATTATTATTATTATCATTATTATTATTATTATTATTAGTCACAGTGGTTTTCAACATAATTCTCATTAATAAGATTATAGTAATTATAAATGGTTTATGAATGGTTATTATCAATATCACTCCATTATCATTATTTTATTTATTTACATTCTTATAATTCTTATAATTCTAACATCAAAATAATCATGACTGTTTTCAAGAATTACACTAGTGGGTTGTATACATTTCTTTGCCTCATAATAACTTGACACATCCTTATTCTAAAATTCTTCCCATCGTCATTCCAAGGTATTCTTCTTCACATGCCATGATCCTTCAGGAAGAGGGTGTTTATGGCTCTCCGTGGTTTCCTATCTCTTGTTGCTCTCAGTAACTCCCACTTATCTACGCCTTTCAGTTTTCTTTCTATCATCCATTTGCTTGAACCCTTCAAGTAGGTTAATGCCTACCTTTGTTTTTTCTATTCTCAAGGTAAAGAACAATTGTTTCACTTTGATCGTTGGTAATGAATCTGGTCAATTCGTCGCCAGTAAAATGGCCAATAAGACAATTCGTCACCTGTAAATTGGTCAATAAGACAATTCGTCGCCTGTAAATTGGTCTATAGGAATATTCATCACTAACTCAAATAAATGCTCGACATAAAAAAAATAAAACTCAAGTTTTAAGTATTAGATACCGAAATATTAAGATTCCAGATTATGTGCAACTGCTTCTATGAAATAAAAAAAAATGAATAAAAATTAAAGAGGTCACTCAGTAAAAACTGTCACTGTCACGTGATCAACGTCTTTTGTTAGTATGCTGTGTTGGGGGTTGGGCTGCCAAGGTACAATTCAGGCCCCTGTACTAACCCTTTTCTGCCAACCATTGTGACATACCAATGAAGAGTCATTTTTGCGAGAAATCTGACGATTGGACAGAATATAAGGAAGTGCATTAATGCAGAATGAATGTGCGCAGCTTAAGCCGTAATTCGAAGACAGGGCGCTGATCCCATTTCTTGTAACTCCAACCTGCACCTCAAAATACGAAAAATGCAATAGCAGGTCTGGTTGGTCATTCAATAAAAACTGTCCCGTACCCAACATCTTCTGGCAGCATGTTGTGTAGGGATGATCAATAAATAAGTTACTTCTCTCGCCCTTTATTGGTCACTAAAATGTCTGAATTTTTAAAATAACAAGTGCAAATGCAGCCGGACACAAGCTAAGGACCAATTTAATATAAATTTGCATGGTAAACTGAGTCTCAATCGAAAAATTATTGGGAAGAAAGATCATTTTTTTCTTTCAGATATAAGGAGTGAATGTTGAAAATTTCAGCCTTCTAGCTCAATTGATGCAGTCTGATGCATTTATACATAGTCAGCCAGACAGCTAGCGGGACCAGCTTGGAAACTGAAGAAACCTGGGTTAGTTTTTTTCTTTTAGGGGCAGTTCTGGTTGACGGTTTCTATGAAAGCAATAATCACCGAAGCTACTATGACAATAATTGCAGAAGTTGTTTTTATCCGGGCAATTTCTGCTAACCTTGCAAGTTATATTGGATTTTCTTTTCGTGCTTCTTCTTCTCCCCCACCCTCCCTACACTTCTTCGGTTCATTTTGTAGGATTACCTGATCTTATTGTTAGGCGACACGCTACACAGTCGGCCAATGAACACCAATACGCCTTCCCAGATTACAGGAATATCTTTTGCCGCTTGGTATCCCAGCAACGAAATCTCATGTCCGGCCATGAGGTAAGACACACATACAATCAACCTCGACTGTCGAAGTAACAACGGTGGGAATAACACCACCTGTTCGGGAAAGAAGAGAAGCATCCTATTTCTCGTACCGGCAGGTGGCGTTGGAGTGCATGGAATGTATCATGTTGCGCAGTCGCAGAAGTCTCCGTCCGCTAAGAAGCGGATATTGCTAGGAATCACGTGATGTTGAGTTGCGACTTCGGGCGATTCCAATATTTGCTCATGACATTTTTTTCTCCCTTTATTTCTATCTCTTCCTCTTTCTTTTTTTTTAATTTTTACCTTTTCTCGCCGTGGGAGATATTTTTTCCCTTCCATCTCAACCAGCGCCCCTGCTGTAAGTAACGAGACGTGATACGTTTGTTTGGACAATTACACTGCTCTGTGAGTCCAAATGCCTCGGAAATGAAGTTGTCTCCCTTGACTAGTTTGTAGTTCAGGTTGGTGGCGCTCTGTAAAAGAACGACGATTTAAAATGTCACAAGTCGCTATTTTGGAAAACAAGCGATCAAATATTAAGCTAACAGGTCTGGTTAGTCACTCGATAGAAACAATTACGTGACTGACGTCTTTTAGCAGCATACTGCGTTGGGGTGATCAGTTATGAAATTGGAAAAAAAGGGATCATCAATGAATAAATTTTTCCTCTTGCCTTTTGTTGAGGCGAGAAGGGTCTGAATTATTCAAATAAAATAAAAAATAAAAAAACGAACAAAAAAAGACAAATAAACTTGACCCCGGACACAATCGAAGGGACTAATTTTGCAAAAAGACAACTTTTTTTCCTCGACATTATAGGGAGTAATTGTTTAAACTTTCAGCCCTTGGAACAGCCTATGCGCATGATACATACATACTTACATAACCAGCCAGACTACTTTAAAAACTAATAAAACCTATGTTGACAGTTTAGGTGACAGTTTTGGTTAACGGGTTTAAATATTGTTGACTAAAGAGATTATCATTTGCACAAAGATCAAAAAGATTGCTGTGCAGATGGCGTAACGGTTATTGACATAGAGTTTCGCCGTTCTTACTTACATTTACTTCGCGCGAATTCCTTTGAGAAAGGCATGAATCCACTCCTCCCCCATCCATGACTAAATAGCAAAGGCCGTTCCGTCGTTCTCAAACACAAACAAAAGAAGGTTGGGCGTGGTACTAACAACTCAATCCTATAAAAATGTGCTTGCTATTGAAAATACAACAAGCGTGCCAGAGTGGCGCCCTGAGGAGTCTACAGACAAATTAAGGGATAAGGAAGAGAATTATCCCACTGGTTTCTATCTGTCGAAACTGACAATCGATACAGTAACCATTTTGCTGGTGTTGCAGTGACATATAAATGAACAAGCCTGACTGCTGCAGGGTGTAACTCCTCTCTTACTTTTATTCCGAGTGAAGATAATTACAGCAACTTTTGTATTGTATATATGACAAATGAAAAAAAAATACATTTTTTCGTATAAATGTTATTCATTATAATAAGATGAGACCGTGTTTGTCTGTATCATAAATTTTCGTTAATATGTAAGACAGTTACATGGCAATCTATTGATCGTGATTTCAAATCACAG
Source organism: Thysanoteuthis rhombus (assembly GCA_963457665.1). NCBI lineage: Eukaryota > Metazoa > Mollusca > Cephalopoda > Oegopsida > Thysanoteuthidae > Thysanoteuthis > Thysanoteuthis major. The sequence goes on from OY735231.1 coordinate 5,725,096, forward strand.
TAGGGGAAGTGAATTCTACATATCCGTTTACACTCCTAATTCTGGTGAGGATTGTCACGGTAAGAAAACAAAGTCAACTCTAGACTTTATTAGATTTGCTGTGTACTCACTTACTGATTGATATGTGTCAGAGATAAGATAACAGAATAACTGGCGATAGGACAGAGCGCAGATAGAGTTGGGTTCATGCATTTTTACAAAAGTATTAGTGGAATAATGAAGAGAACTCAGATTATTCTGTTATTTGTGTTGATTTCCAGCAACTTGGAGTTTACTTTTTACTGATCACTGAACTATGGAGCATCTGATTTAAGTGTACTGATCTCACAAGCCATTGAAAGGAACATAAAACTTTGCCTAGTTCTTCAGAGATAAGCAATGCTACTACACAGGAAATTCGATCATGAAAGAAATTACATATCCTGTTATTTATTGGTTGTCGGTGAATTGGTTGACGGTAAATTGGTCGTGAGTTGAATTAATCAACGGAAAAATTCGTCTCCGGTGTCTGTGCAATTTGTCTACACTCGTTGGTTTGAAAAAATACTCATTGGATAGATTATCTTGAACCAATTCAACTTATTTGAATGAACTCCCCAAACGTTAAATATTCATTAACATTGAAGACAGGTTCGCAAATGCTAAATTGCAAGAATTTATTCAGGGAGAAGAGGCCATACAAAGAAAATTTAAAAGATATGAATCAGCGTATGAAAAAATTGATAGATAAATACGATTCAAGATGGAAAGCTACTTTCTCAAAATGTGGATACACATAACGTTTAATTTTAATGTTTCGATATCTAATGCATAAAATTTCAGTTATAGCTTTTTGATTGTGAACATTTCTTCGAGTTGGTGGCGGATTGTCTTATTCAACTCAAGAGAAATCAGCTGGTGACTATTTATCGGCGACAAAATGACCAGATGTCGTTCATTAAGTGTGGCAGTAAAATTCAGTGCTACGTTCGCTTTGAATACCCTTTGCAACAATTTTTTTGTTAAACGCAACAGTTAACTAAAATCAAACCATTCAGAGAACTTATTCTACACTAATTGCCTATGCTCGAAAAATGACGACAATATTTGAATAATTTTGCAATCACACTGTACTTGGAAGAGATCAAAAACATTATTTTTCATGGACTTATTTTCAACCAGAATGAACTAGAATTCGTATGAATTTGCGAAAATAGATAGATAAAGAAAGAAATAGGGGGAAGCTACTCAACAATTAGCTTTCGAGAGTTACCTCCCTCGACAAATGCTACAGAGATAAAATATAATCCATCACCAGACCACGAATGCATGAAACGATGCAAGTCTTTTTTATGAGGGTAGTTGTTAAAAAAATACTTACATCATTTTTTATAGGCTTGCTACAGACTTAAATGAAATTTAACTCTTCAGTGTCTTTTGACTCATTCCATGAATTGAAGAACCCAGAAATTTCCCATTCAGACTTCTTTTTTTCCGGAAATACACCAAGGTGGCTTCCTAACCAACTTAAAACAAAAATTACTGTCATTGGGGTGGGGGGGGGAAAGAAAACGTGATGAAGCCTCATAGTAAAAATCTAAATATGCCTGCTGTTTGCAAATATTCGACTGTCAAGTTAGATGAGAAGAAATAAAGAGTAAAAAAAAATAAAAATGAAAAATAACGAGAACATGAAGGAAGAGAAAGATTTCTTTGCAGCCTCTCCTGTATTCAAGAATTTGAAAGGTAGCAGACGATTTTATGTCAGACCGAAAAAAAATGGATGGGAGCAACAGAGTCATGTGACTTTTTAAGAGACGCCGAACAGAGATGAATAGAATCAGGTTGTCGTTATAAAGTCGATAGTGGCCCCATAATTCGGTGCTCGTACCTAATACTGGCAATGACCAGCGTTAACATATTGCATCTTTTATTCTATATTTTTAATGTTTTTTTTTTTTTTGCCGACGTCGCTCTCTGATTAATTCTTTCAAGCGGCTGTCCAATTTTCCTCACCGAAAGGCACCAGGAAAGATCATATGATCTTATTTATTTACTTACTTATCTATCTGTCCACTTTACTGGAGCTCCCACCATCGAAATGTGGTTGGCACACATGTAGGTTGAAGAGAGGGATGTACTCAGGCAACTATGGAAGGACAGTCGGTACTATAATGCATCAGCTTTGTGAGTTCGTCGTTGCCTTAAGCAGTATATATCCAATTCCCACGATAGAAAGGATTTAATGGGTCAGAATAAGAGAAGATGACCCTCTAGAAATAATTTCGCACGAATCACCTGTATTGGAAGCCTTCGCAAAGGTCAACCAAACCGGGTGTAAGATTCTATCTTCGAAGGAACAGCTTTGATGATAAACTCATCAAAAAGGGGATAATGGATAAACCCCCTAAAACAGGTTTTTTAATCAATGGCTGAGATAGTTGCATATAAACCACCGGTGACATTCAGTGGTTAAATCCAACCAGGAGGCATGATTTCAAATGCTGATTTTTATTGGCAGACCGGTCACCCAACATGGACAGTTGACACAGTAAAATCTTCCCACCTCTCATTATGCTTTTTGGACCTTATCCTTCATTAACTTAACCTTTATAAATATTGGTGCCTCGCCGTAGAGTAACGATGAACTTGCAACCCTAACAAAACGTTACTTTTAGGTAGTGAGTTCAATCCTTAGCGGCTGCTGCACGCTTAATGTCTTGTGTCAGTCTAAGCTAAACTTGATGAATACTGGTCTGGTAAATAACGCAATGGAAGTGGTAACAACAGACTTTTGGCACCATGGTGTGTTGGGGTGATGAATTTAAAAAAATGGTACAGGCCACACCAATGGAGCTAGAGGAATGGACATTTAAACATTTAATCCTTATTATATCTGAAAACATTTTTTTCCGAAATCTCATGGAGGTAGTCAATTTACAATGTAAGTTGATGCTAAATTGATCCCTTAGATTCTCGTTTGTTTGTTTATTTTTTTAAAATTTGTTTCGTAATCAAGGCCCAACAAGAGGCGAGGTGGGTAATTTATTCATTGATCAACCATTTCCCCATTTTTCTAATTGATCACCCCTAAAAGACATTCGTCACAGGACGGTTTCTATTGAGTTTTTTTTTTTTTAGTTATTGTCTTTGTTTCCTTATGAGCGAACGTGGGCCAGCGTATACAAGTATTGTCTGAGCAAACACTTTTGTTGTTGAGCGCTTTCGGCTAATCGTGAAGGAGTTGTTGATACCATTCTTTGATAATCGAAGAGACAAAACATAATTATGGACAAAGCCCTGCACATTATACCACACTATTTGTTTGAAAATCGAGTTCTTGGGGTTCTTGAAAGTCAAAGACAATACTGGATTGGCAGCTGATGCGACATGAAGCCCCTCTTTCGATTCGTTACGACCCTTTCAAATAGAGCACAATTCCTTTCCCAGTCATATCTACTTTAATCACACAGCGTGTACTCAGTAAGCTTCTGAGTGTACAGGACATTGTATCCTCATGAAGAGTTTTCCACACTCTTAGCTTGTACCGGGAATCGAACCCAAATCACTCTGCTTGTGAGTCAGTCGTGCTAACAATTACATCATCTGGGAGGACTGGGGCCCTTATCATTGGAATAATGAACCCAAAACTTAATAAGATATTCGCTCAAGGTTAAGGAATAAATGTATTTAACAGCTAATTGATACATTCTGTCAACACTCTAGGGCAAAATAACTAAGCCAAGCACTTTCTATCATCTAAAAGATATTAGCACCATGGTGAACATATGGGTGCATATTTGGGCCAAACTGATAGGGAACACTGACCAACTGATGGACGCAGTCAGAGATGAATGGAACAACACTGAAACAGCATACTGTATACAATCATCGGACAGGTTGACCAAACAGTTCAGATTTCTAAAGTTTAAAACAAGGAAAAGCTATTCCATACCGAAACATACTCTGTGCAAATCATTGAATGCACTGTTGTATGAAATTGTCGAATATCTCATCTGTGATTGCTAGAATAAAAGAGCACGTAATTGCAAAAAAAAAAATTGATGAAAATGCTTGTTTCATTTTTCTCTTGCCCGGGAGTGTAGAGAAGAATTCCATTTACGTATCGCCTTATGCACGATGTCATCTTAACGAATAAATGCTTCAATGCCAAATTTTAATTCATGCCTTTTTGGCATCTTCAGTCAGCAATATAGTCTCTATTATTTTACTTCTTACTTTCCTCTTCTTCCTTTCTTTCTTTCTTTCTTGTGTGCTCTCTCTGTTGTCTTGAGAGATGGCCCTATGACTTTGTTTACGTCATTGTGACGTAATTTGGCCAACAGCTGACAACATGTCAGAGATAGGTGGAGAGTCAGCAAAGTAGGTAGAAACGTTGAAGTGTCTAAGCGGGGTTATTTGTAATATGTGAAGCAAATAAAGGAGAGGGGCAAAAACGGAGAAAAAGTCGACACCAAGATAGAGGAAAGGGGGGGGGTAAAAGATAGAACTTAATAAGAGGGAAAGGTTGAAAGAGAGAAATTGGGAGAGGATAAAGACATTCTCTTCTTTATATCCAACTAGAATGAAGCCGGACTTTTTACGCATTCGTAAAACAAATGTAAGCGATACTACTCTATAATTGACATTTAATGATTATCACCCTTACCGAATGTTACAGACAAAAAAAATATAGACATGAATGTACCGTATTATACTAGTAGAGTTGATGTGAAATTAAACACATTTTATGTGCAAAAAGAAAAGGCAATCAGTTTTTAAAAGAAAAGTAGAGAAGATGATGACCAAAAACGACCGGAAAACAGAAATGAAACAGGTCTGGTTAGTCACTGAATAGAAACCGTCATATGATCAACTTTTTGGCGACTCGTTGTGTTGGCATTGATCAATTAACGAATTGGGAAAATGGGTGATCAGTGGATGAATTACTCCACTCGCCTTTCGTCGGGTGGTGATCACTAAAAAAAAGTCCAAATTTTCGAAAAGAAAACTAGCCTGATTGCTGCCAGACACAAGTCAAGGGACACATTTAGCATAAACCTAAATTTTATATAGAACTCCGCTTTAAAAACTTATCTGACGCCCCATTAGAAATCTATGTAAAAATAGGATAAATATCAAGTCAAATGTTAATCTCCCTTCTCCCTCTCTCTCTCTCTCTCTCTCTCTCCCTCTCTCTGTGTTTCTCTCTCTCTCTCTCACACACACACATTTACCCAGGATATACCAATATGGACATATTCTCCTCTCCAAAAGGTTAGTACAAAAATATATAGATCCATCGCATCTTATTAAAGTTAGATAGAAAAATATACTACCTACACTCTTCTAAAATCTTGGATTACCCACACAGCGAATACTTATTTAGAGAAATGTTTCCGCTTCAACAACACACCTACGACAAGGCACGCACATATCACTTTTCTCAATAACACAGTCACTAAATTCAACTCCATACACACACACAGAGAAAACCCTTCTCATTTTCACTTCCCATTCATAAATGATTTGAATTTTGACATGAACACATTTCCTCCTTTTTTGCCAGTGAAAGATAAGAAATTTAGAACAATACCAAGAATAACCATGCATCGTTTCCCCATCTTCTCTAAACCTTGTTTTTTTGCTAAATTTTATCATTTTTACGATTTGACGTTTGACAACGAGACAATGCAGTCTCTCGAAACATGTAACGGAAGTAAATACGATTTATTTCCCAAACATATTGCCTATTAAATTTCCTATATATATATATATATATATATATATATATATATGATTATATACATAATTATGAATTACATTATATTATGTTGAAACTCTTATTTGAAATAATCTCCGGTTATTACACAGTGAATGTATAATCTGGACTACACAACGTACATAGAACAAACAATTCAAGAAAATGCAGCTGCTATAGGAACCGAACCCGCGACTGATAGGGTAGCTGCTTCAGTTCTTAGCTGTTCCAGTTCAGGTCTAAATCAGTTCTTTGCCATAATTTTCCATATATATATATATATATATATATATATATATTTATATATATATATATATATATATATATATATATATATATATATATATATATATATATATATATATATATATATATATAGTCTTTCAAATACATATACATAGAAAATTATGACGAAGAACTGACCTCAGGGGAAATTAGCCAGAATTGACTTTTTTAGATCTCAAATGATCACCGAACCCAGCCTTGGCCATGGAACGAATTACCCTTATGCCAAATTTAACTCTTATAGGTGCAAAATTGTGGCCAATAGCTTGGAATGGGGGCTAGGATAATCCCTGATGACCTGGAATGACCTCCAAGGTCAACTTTTCATTGCATATGACCTTTGCCTTGGGAAGATTCACCCCTTTGCCAAATTTCAATAATATAGGTTTGAAATGACTTCCAAAGTCAACTTATAAAAACTGTGACCTTTGCTTGAGAAGATGTCGTCGATAACTGTGGAAATAGTCGCAAGAATTGATCTTAAATGACCTCAAGTGACCTTGAATTACTTTTGGGGTCAACCTTACATAACCTTACATCATATTTTTCTGTATTCCACTTCAGTATTTTCTACATTCTTCCCGCGTTCGGCGTCGGTGAACAGTGTACCATTAATGGAGAGTTCATTGAAAATATGATTTAAAAAAAGATCGGTGTTATCGAATACTTTTGTGTCTTTGTATCTTTTATTCTCACAATTTTCTTCCAACTTTCAGGCAATCTCAAAATTACATCCTCTTATGATTTTTATATCTTTCTCGGTAAAGAACTGCTTTATATACCTTTTTGTAATCTCTCAGGTCACAGATTATTTTGTTCATCAAAATATCCCAGGTGAAAGATATAAATGAATTTTACACTCACCCACTGTACCCAGTACGTCTCAAGCTTCCGAAATACGATTTATTCCTGTCTTTACAAAATTCTTTTTTTGCTCTAGATCAGGACATTCTTTTTTTCTCCCCGGATGGCCCCTTTTTGGCAATTTTTTTTTTAGATCTATCGCCCCACAATTCAACTATAACCCCACCTTGGGAACGACTTCAATGCATCATCCGATGCTTTTAACCAAATAGATATTAACATCAAGTAGCTTGACTATACGTCTACTAAGAAGAACATCACTTTCTGTTATATAAGGCTGTACCTTGGTTAAGTCAAGTAAATTTCATAAATTGTTTACAGCGGATATTTTGAGCTCTAGAACGACCTACGTGTGCTTGCATAATGAAATAACAAATTAATTGGATCGAAAATTGATAACTAGAACATATTTTCAAGAAGTTCATATATTTTTGTAATTCACCAAATGGGGGGAATCATCATCATCATCATCATCAGTCTTTAATTGTTCGTCGTTGAAAATAGACCTTCCCGAGGATTTGCCACATATCACTATCGTGGGCGTAATGGAGCCAATATTTTCTGAACCTGTCTAGTTCGTCTCGCTATCTCATATTCTGCCGGTACGGTTTTGCATGTGAACTCTGGGGATCCATGTTGTGAGTCGTGATGTCCTTCGGTTGTCTGCTATTCTTGTAACATAGCCAGACCATTGCCATTTGAGTTAGCTTCCCCTTATTTCTTAGCTTTACCGACGTAAAATAAAAGATCGCGTCCTTTCGAAAGTGACAATCAATCGTCCCACTCAGTTCAATTTTTACTCGCCTGTGATATTGCCCTCCCTGCTCCCCGCCGGGAGTGACTGCTCTAGATAGAGGAAGAGGTCCATATTGAGAGGTAGGAAAATGAGCATTGCTCAGATACTTTGGAAGAGACAAGAGAGAAAGAGAGAGAGGGAGGAAAGAAAGAAGAAAAAGAGAGATTCTTCTTTTCTCTCCCCTTTCTTTTTTTTTATCATCTATATAAGTCACAGAAAGTCTCTTGAGAAATACTTGAACGAATAATACAAGGGTCAAACTCCACATCGACTGAAAATTTCTTGATATTTTCTTGAAATATTCTGACCTTTGTAAAAACAGTTTACCTTCAATTGAAAAAGACTTTTAAGATTGTCCATGGAAGGAGACTTAGTGGCATAATATCTAGATATTTGTCTAGATAAATGTCATGAAAATCTAGATAATTCTAGATATAATTTGAGGCAATTCAAATTCTCTTTCTTTCTCTTTTTCTTTCTCTTTCTTTCTCTCTCCTTCTCCCCTCTATCTTTCTCCCCCTCTCTCACTTGTTCTTTCTTCTCTTTATCTTTTTCTTTCTCTCTACTTTTGTCTTTCTCTCTATTTCTTTCTTCCTTCCTTTATTACACTCTTTCCTCCTTTCTTTTTTTTCTTCTTCCTTTCGCTGCTTGATGATGTAGAAATAGAATCTATATCTCTCTTTTCTCTTCTCTCTATATCCATGATGTTTCCCTTCTTAGTCTTGGACAGAAGTCTGAAATCGTCACAGTTGTATTGTGAGGAAAATAACATCAAATTTCATTAGGAGTTTGACAATAGATTTCAAACTAAAAAGAACTCAGAGAGTCTATACCTCTGCCAAGCGCCATTGTCACTAAAAACTGAATGAAAATCAGTTCAAATATAGCCACGATGCGTGGGAGATAATTGTAATAAACTCTCTTGGATCCGACCAGAAATTCAATCAATTCTTCCTTAGCACATAGCCCACCTTTCCATGAAACATCATTGAAATTCATTGAGGACTTTTGGAAGTATTGCCCGTGATGGCAGACATACAGACAGACAGGCAGATGGACAAACTAACTGGCAGACACGAGTGAATACATATACCCCTTTCAACCTCGTTGAGAGATGGAACATGCGAGAAGAAGAAGAAGATGAAGAAGAAGATGAAGAAGAAGAAGAAGAAGAAGAAGAAGAAGAAGAAGAAGAAGAAGAAGAAGAAGAAGAAGAAGAAGAAGAAGAAGAAGAAGTTTGGTGAGTCACTCAATGGAAACCGTCACTTGACCACAGTATTTTGGCAGAATGCTATGTTAGGGGTGATCAATTTAAAAAAATTGGAAAAAGGGGTAATCAATGAATTTCACGATTGCTTAAAAACAATGCAACCGGTCACAAACTATGGGATCAATTTAGCATAAGCCTCCATTGCGAACTGATCCCTCACTCCACTAAAAAAAAACTATTCAGAGAGGAAATTTAAAAGAAAAAAAAACTTTTTTTCCCTGTATATGATAAGAAACAGATGTTTGAAAATTTCAGGTCTCTAGCTCCATCAGGGCAGCCTGTACGCATTATACATATTCAGCCAGCCAGCCAACTTAAAAACTGAGGAAAATCTACATTGACAGTTTCGGTTGACGGATTCTAATTGATAGAAAGAGAGAAAAGAGAAGGAAAATTGATGAAGAGAAATCCGGAAGGGGAGAGAGGAAATTTGCGCATGCTCAGAGTCGTGTGTTATCACGTCAGGTATCGAAGTCTGTGGTTATCAATCGTAAACATTGTAGCAAGGGGCAATGACCAGAAGGGAGAGAACTTCGAAGGTAACACGACGGAAACAGCTGGTAGGGATTTCATATCTGTCTCAACACATCTGCCACCTTTTCCCCTCGGAGACAGAGACAGAGAGAGAGAGGGGGGGGGGAGATTCATCTTTGGTAGAAAACGGGGAGAAAGAGAAGAAGAAAAAAATGTCATGTGACATTCCTTTCATAACTCGTACTGGGTAGGTATGCATTGCTTTCTTGAGTCAGTGGTTCTCAGAAAGGAAAAGAGTCTTATATTGTGCAGGTGTGTGCGACTCTAGTTGTTTATTGGGAACCGTCGACCAGAACTGTCATCGAAGCTGTCAACATAGGTTTCTTTAGTTTTCAAGATGGTCTGGCTTCGTCGCTAGTTGGCTGGTTAATTGGCGGGATGACTGGCTATGTACGTATGTATTACGCGTACAGGGCTCACCAATCAAGCTAGAGGACTACAAATTTATATATTTATATTTATACTTTATTATATCCAAATAAACGTTTTTGTTGTTTTGGGGGGAAAATTCGCTCCTAAATAAATTTTGATTAGGGGGGTCGATTTGCAATCTATGTTTATGCTAAATTAATCCATTAGTTCGTGTCTGAGAACATACACACTTGTTTTTGGAAATCTCAGAGTTTGTTTTTCTTTTAGTAATCACTAACCAACGAAAGGCGATAGAAATAACTCATCCGTTTCCAAATTTTCAATTGATCAGCCCCTGCACGGCATGCTGCCGAAAGACGTTAGGCATTTGACGTTTCTGTTGAGTGACTAACCGGGGCTGTTTGTTTATTTATTTATAAGGTATTTATGTAATCTGTGATATCATGGGTAGAATTTATGAAACAAATGCGTCAGTACATTCATTCACTCATTTGATCACGCATATATTGACACAGCAAAATGCTGGCTGTAACAGGGAGAAATGAAACGACACCAACTGTATTTAAACCCAATATTCATTCTTATCGCTACCCACTGACTTTACAGTTCCTCCACCTCTCCTACCCGGTCATTGAGACGTGAGATTACAAGACAGCACAATATATTATGGGGGAAAACAGGAGTCTGAGACATCACAGAATCCATTAAAAAAGTCATAAGGCAATGGGCTAGTCATGTTGCAAGAATAGCAGACGACTGATAGACATCACGACTCACAATATGGATCCCTAGGAATCACATGCGAAATAAAGATGGAAAGACGAACCAAACAAGTTCAGAAAGTATTGGCTCCGCGACACCCACGATAGAGAGGTCCAGCGGATCCAGGAGAAGGCCTATGTCCAACGAAAGACGATAGAAAACTGAATATGACTTATTTCGCAGTCTCGTTTATGTCAGGAGATTGTGGATGTTTTTACAATTTTTTGTTGAGAAAACAAATCTTACAGCAGGTTGGAAAGGTAACAAATCTAGGCTGTGAGGTATGCAATATATTGGTCGAATCTCGTCCGGTCTATTTATCAGTATTCATTGCACGGGCCGGAGGACTATTCCGTGCAGGTCCTACTCACCAATTAATCACATCCACGGAACAATTTTTCAGAGAATGATATCTTATCGACAAAGAAAAGGACAAACCTCATTTAAAAACCTGCGACGTAGTTCACACAATTTTGATAACATTTTTGACATTTGTTTTCGCAATAAAACTTTGTGTTTCTGATTGTGATTCATGAAATAAATGATGGTGTAAAGCTGTAAGGAGATTCAGAGGACTCAGAAATGGACACTGACTGGTATTCTCAGACCTTTCTACCTTTCCATTTGCATCCAAGAAGTGAGTATTTATTTGTGTCCCCCATAAATTATAGGCCATAATTCTATGCTTAACACTTTCTTAAATGTCACATTTATTTAATTCTGAGACTCGATTTAAACAAAGAATTATAATGACGAAGTGTGACGTAAAAAAAAAAAAAACATACCCTTTTCTTTGCCTCTCTTCTTCTTCTTCTTCTTCTTCTTCTTCTTCTTCTTCTTTTTCTTCTTCTTGTGAACGCTATGAACCGATCAAAATTTGGTCTGAACGAGAAACCTACGGTCATTCATAGGACTATCGCAGTTAAAGATAGACTGATATTCCTCACAGGGAAATTATGGACGCTCATAATACTAGTTGTTTAAAAAGAGACTATATATTTTCTTTGTCATTTTTCTTTACGGATTTACTATCCAATCTCAGCAGAATCTATATCAATAGTTAACTTAATGCTTGACAAATTATTCAGCCCTACATCTATCAATCATGTTAATGACAATGAAGTAAGAACTGAGGAGCCATATCGTAGTTTGGTAAGGCTTGGGCTTGGCAATTTTCGAGACAAAAACCATAAATTGTTGTGCTGACATGCCATTCGAAATGCTTGCCAATGTGAATTGTTGGATCGGCTGAAGTGCTACGAAAAGTTGGCTTTCGAGTAAAAATTCTACCTGTGGAGTGATTTTAAATCGAACTTGGAAACATTTGAACATTATTCCCAAACATTTAGCAAACGTGCTGATTGCCGAATGTTGGACGGTTTGTTTTGAGGAGAAAAAAAAACGATATAAAACAAACGGAGTATAGAAACTTTTAAAACGCTTTGTACGTACACCTATACACACATATAGATAGATAGATGTGTGTTCTGTTGATTTAACGATTATATGTCTTTAATATTGGCAGTCAGGGCCCAAGACCGAAAAGAAACAGTCCTGATATTTTGAACGGATCAAAAGTTACGTAAATCACTCATCATCATCATCATCATCATCATCATCAGCGTTTAGGAGTCCACTGCTTGACAAAGGCCCTCTGACATATTTTACCGGCAAACCTTTCCACCTCGTCCTCCCATCTCGAGTCTGGTCTTTTCCTAAAGTCCCAGGGGCATAATTCGGTTAAATTTTTTGCTCTACCCCTTGTCTCTTCTCCCAGTTAAGTATCCAGCCCATCTCTATTTTTGTCGCTTGATTAATTGTATATTACACTCAAGTTCCCCCTGCCCAATCAATGTTGATATTTTCTACCTCTTGGAGTTATTCCAAGCATTGTTCTTTCCATACCTCAGCAAAATTGACGCAATACAATCTACTCAGTGTCTGGGCAGTTGGGCAAGTATATCTGCTTTGACTATCCTAGCAGTGAATCATAAATAATCTTGTGATAAGATCTGCACGTCCATTTTGTCTTGTAGTTACTGACTTAGTATTTAGAGTATAAGCTTTAGACTGACCTACTAACAGAAAAGGTAGTCTGTTCCGTATCACATACATAGATATTTATTGGTTATATATATATATATATATATATATATATATATATATATATATATATATATATATATATATATATACATTCACTTTACTCTGCTGTTTCTTTCTTGTCGTTGCTCGAGGCTTCGATGTCCCACTTGTAATTTTTCTGCTGCCAGTCAATTGGCGGGAAGATTGCAAAGTTAATGGAACAGCTTCTTTAGCTGAAGTGGTGGGTGACGCCATCAGGTGGATATACGCCCGCCGTCATCCGCTTTAGTTACATAAGTGACTTGTCACAATGTGTTATCAGTTCCCCAAACGGCCCAACCACTTAATATTCCGTTGATGCTCACGTAGTTTACGGATTAGATTATACAAGAGTCAACAGAGAAAACAACACATTATGATATTAGAGCCTTTTTCTCTCTTTCTATTTCGTTTGATTCTTTTTTTCTTTCTTTCTTTTTTGTTTTTTGGTTGCTTGTTTCTTTTTTCTTTTGTTTGCTTTTTCCATTTGTCGTTCATTTTTGTTTCTTTTTTTTCTTTCCTTTTTTTTTCGGAAGGGTTACTTTTTCCTTTCTTCTTTCCTTCTATTCTGTGCTTTTTCCTTCCGTTGTTCGTTTTTTTTTTAATTTATTTCCTTCTTTCTTTTATGATAGCGTCTTTCTTTCTTTCTTCTTTTCTTTTAATTTTCTTTTTTTTCTTTCTTAGTTCTGCGTGCGTGTTTGCTTATTTCTTTTGTTCTTCTTTTCTTTATTTCCTTCCGTCTTTTATTCTGTCTGATTCTTTCTTTCTTTTGATGCATTTCTTCGTTCATCAATTGCTTCTTCTTTCAATGCTTTTCATGTAATTCTTCTTTCTTTCTTTCTTTCTTTTTTCTTTCTTTCTTTCTTGCAATGCATTTCGTGCATTCTGTATTTTTTCTTTTTTTTTCTTTTAAAATATTTCGTTTAATCATTTTCTTTTTATTTCTTTCTTTCATTCTTTCTTTTGGGTGCCTTTCAGATTCTTCTTCTTGCTTTCTTTCTGTTTGGTCCCCTCTCTTTCTCTCTCCGTCTCTGTCTCTCTGTCTCTCTCTCTCAAGCATTCTGTGCACTACTGTTATTCTTTCTTTCGTTCTTTTAATGAATTTTATTTAATCCTTCTATTTCGTCTTCATTACCCTCCCCGCTGCAGTTCAGCATCTCTGCCTTTTCCTCTCTTCCCTTCCTTTCTACCCTCCAGCCTTTTCGTTCCTCGTGTCTCTCTTTTTCTTTCACTTTTCGCTTTCTTTCATCTTTTCCCGCAGATTTTTCTTCTTTTTTTTTAAATCCCTGACTCTCCTTTCCCCTCTACCTTTCCTCTCCTATCTCTCTCTATCTCCTATCTCTTTCACCTATCTCTCTCTCTCCTCTCTCCCCATCATTGTATCTTGGCTGCAAATATTCCTCTCTTTCTCTGCATCTAACACTCGGGCTCCTTGTCAATCATTATCAATCAGTTTGTTTTTTTTACCTGACTTCCAACAGGATTACACCCACGCACTCCTTCCCGTCTTTTATCACAGACTCTGCGATGTAGTTATTCCATTTTTCTTTGCCGGTCTTTCAGCATATTCTATCGTTCCTTGGCCTGTCTCTACTTCCGACCTCACAAGGCATTTTATCATTCCTTCAACAATATTCTCGCTTCATTCTGTACAGGTAAAAGTCCTGTTGACCGAATTTTTTTCAATCCAACCGAAATTTTTGATTAAAACGTTTTATACCCATTGAATCGTCATGAACACGATCACTGACCAAGCCAAACATGGTGGCTAGATATTCTTCCCTTTTCACTTGGTTGTCTGCCTGCGTGTTTCTTTCAGTTCTTCCGGTCACATTTTTTTACATAGAGCCTTGCAAATTTATATACGTACAATAATTGCCACCAAAACAGCTCTTCGATTTTTTCTTTCAGATTTGTCTTTTTTAACTTGTTCTAGATGATGTTCGATTCACTATTAGTAATCCATTGTTAAATGTATACATTTATTTTGCCATTGCTGTGACGTGACGTGACAGTTATGACGTTCTGCCAAAGCTTGGACAGAATTGGATAGAGTCAAAGTGAGAAAGAAAGAGTGAGTCAGAGAGAGAGAGAGTGAAAGCATGTAAGTACTGTATATGGTTTAATATTTTTTTTTAAATAAAAATTACATTCTGTTTTTGTCCTACTGCTATGCATCACCCGTTTTAACTCAAAATTGGTGACGACGTTCGGTTGCACGTCGGCGTCTTCGATGTTGCCAATCCGATGTATTACCCTATGTAACCTTGTGTCACTGTCCGAAGAGTCAGGCTAGAGCTGGAGTGTTAATAAATCTTGAGTGACAGAGTGGGTGGGTGGATGGTGGGTATAGAGACAAGAATGAATCAACCAGGTTCCGGTGATTCATCTTTGGACAGAGGTGTCAATATCTACCGTTGATTTGTATTTCAATCAATCTATTCTGAAGGTACAATTCTTGAAGCACGACTTTCTTTTGTTCAGACCAAAACTTGATCAAAACATTTTATTCACATTTACTATTTGTGATTTTATCAATCAATGGTGCACGTAAGTTTCCGGTAAGATCAACATCCTCTCGTTTGGCCGTCTTTTATTCTGAACCAAATCTAATCAATACATTTCCTCCATATTTCTGTTTCTATGGATCTAAGATTAGTATATATATATATATATATATATATATATATAAGAAATGGGTCGGATATGTTTAAATAAATCGTTACAAAGTAATCCAACACTGTGATCTATGATAACTGATAATCCGACTAAATCATTAATCCGGCCTAGATCTAGAGCCATGAACGATAGTATTTGGACCAATATCTAGATTTATTCACGTATGGATTTTTTTCAACACCAGGTTTCCTGAATATACGATGTCCTCATAATCCAATGAAAGTGTTTTTTCTAAAAATAGAGTCCAAATTATATTAAATTTCAGTTTAGAATTTCACGTCCTACTGGAAAATTTGGGTTGGGCGCCTTTTCTATACGTTTCAACCTTGACATTCACTGGATATTACTTCTATAAATACCTTATCTTCAACCTTATATGCATTTTAAAAAAGTATTAACAAAAAAGTTTATTAGTTGATTCCTCTATTCCTTGGTCAATAAACCAGAGTTTTGTATTTTTTTAATCTTTGGTCAAAATCCTATCAATTGTGAAACTGTATAAAGATATGCAAATTAATACTTAATTTCGCTACACACCCAGAGACTAAAGGGTCGCGACACATAGTTTGGGAAGTTCTGGTTCAGTGGTTAGCATGCTCGTCTAACACTTAGGAAAGTTAAAGATGAAAAAGCAACAAACGAACAAGAAGGGAGAAAGAAAAAAGAAAAAAAAAAGAAAGGTGAAGGAAGGAAGGAAACAAAGGAAAAAACAAGGAAGGGGGAGAAAAGAAGAAAGACAAAACAAGAAAGAAAGAAAGGGAAGGAAGGAAAGAAGGGAAAAGGAATGAGGAAGGAAAAGGAAAGAAAAAGAACAAAAGAAAGGGGAAGAAGGAAAGTAGGAAAAATAAGGAAGGGGAGAATGAAAAGGGAAAACAAGAAAGAAAGAAGGTACAAAAAAAGAGAGAAACGATAAAAAAAAGAGGGAGAAAGGAAGGAAAAACGAGGGAGGGGGGAGGAAACAAGATGGTGCAGAAAGGGTAGCTAAAAAAGGATCAATTAAAGAGAGAAGCTAGGAGGAAAAGACTAAAGGAAGAAATGACAGAAAGAAAGAAAGAAGGAGAGAAAGGAAAAAAAACTGAAGAAGAAGAAGAAGAAGAAGAATTGTATAAATGCTATCTCAACTAATTTCTCGTCTGAACTTCCTCACGAAGCTTTCTCAATAATCGAAGCCCAAACGTCATTATTGGATTACTTGATTAATTGGCGCTGATTAATAAAGTTTGTTCGTTTCCTTTGTGTTGTTTTCACGAGTAAATTAATCAGATTCATCTGTTTTGAAACCCGACACCCTAACTTGATCTCCATCGACATCTCAGTTTCCCCACACTCTCACATCCCTTCGTGAGAGACGTGTACACACACACACCACCTCCCCTAATGTGCACACACGAAACAGCGTAAAGAACTTGAATCTGTCTAGCAGGCGTGAATTCAGGGGTGAATTCCGGGGGTCCAGACCCCTTTCTTGCTCTGGCAAAGCACAATTATGAATTTATCAACATAAAGGAATTTTAAATATTAAAAAAAAATGGATAATCATAATTAATTAAAAAATTAACCTTTAAAACAAAAATTCATTATTCTATTTTTCATTTAAAATAAGTAAGACGTCTTCCGTATAACATAAATTTCTTCGGTTTTTAAGTTGGTCATGTATGTATGCATGTATCATTCGTACAGACCACGCCAACTGAGCCAAGGGGCTGAAAATGTAAACAATTACTCCTTATTACACCTATAAATATTTTTTTCAAATACCCCTAGATAGGTTTTTAGCAGGATGTCCAATTTGCAATTTAATGCTAAAATGACCCCTCACTTTGTGTCCGGTAGCATTTGCACTTGCTTTTCGAAAATGAAGGCTTTTTTTAGTGTTCACTGACCAATAAAGGGCGAGAGATATAACTTTTTTCATTGATCACCATTTTTTCGAATTTTCGATTCATCATCCCCAACATAGCATACTGCCAAAAGCCGTGTGTCACATGACAGTTTCTATTGAGTGAATAACCAGATCAGTTCTTCATGATTTTTTCATTTGTTACTTCTGTGGTAATTTCTTTCTATCTTTTATTTTCTACTTCACTCTTTTGACTATTCTACTGCTACAAGAGTCTCTTTGTGCATCTTTAATTGCACAAAAAATTCACGCATCAACTTCAAAACGATGACAAAATTCATAAAAAAACAGATTCAATGTATCATACAAGCCCTTAATAGATGTAATTTGTACTTTTTGACACAAGCAAACCTTTTGCTGAGAATCCTTCATCCTCCAATAAAACATGGATTTTTTATGAGACCTAAGACCCAATAATTCAAAATGGCAGATTTTGTGATCCGGCTCCGTGAGTCAAAATTCAACTGAATTTTATCAAAATTTCTTTACAAATAAACAAAACAAATATACATTGTCAAACATGAGTTTTCGCAATTTACAGGAACCCAACCCAATGTTTCAGATCGTTCACACGGGCCATTACAACTGCTAAATTCTTAGCATGGCAGACTTATTTTGTGACATGTGCATTTTCTCTTACAACCCGTTTAGCATACTCAGGGATTCAGTGTGGATAATGCCTAGGGCATCCATTATGATTCACACTGATTTCCAGATTGTTTTTAACCCCATTCTGTGCAATTACATAGCATTTGGATTAGTCTTCGCGAAGAGTTAAAAAAAAAATAGACCTAAAGAATGTCTTCATTTAGTGCCACCATTATTGCAGATATTTTGTCAACGTACGAGTGACATTCCGAGACAAACTATGTATCCCATGCCTGCCATCATCATCATCATAATCATCATCATCATCATCGGTCTGTTAGCGTCCGTCTTTGGACATAAACATTCCCCAGTATTCGCTAGACCTCTCTATCATGGACATTGCAGAGCCAGTACTTTCTGAATATATCTAGCTTTTGACGCCATCTTACTCTCTGTCGATCACAGCCTCGAACCTGATCACTAGGGATCCACGTTGTGAATCGATGTCCAGCGGTTGTCTGACATTCTAGCAATATGTCCAGCCAGTTGCCATTTGAGTTTTCTGTTTCCATGATATCAAGGACACCTGTTTTTTCTCTTATATACTGCACTGTCTCATGATCTCTCCAATGTGATGTTGAGAACGATTCTCTCGTGAGGGCATTGCATGGTTCCCAGTTAGAGGGACAATCGTTAGGTTAGGTTCCATGTTTCAACTCCATAAGTGACTATCGGTAGGATACATTGGTTGTATACCCTTCTTTTTAGGACTAGTGGGATTTTTCTAGTTCTTGAAAGTCGATCTTGCTCTATCGAAAGCTAGCCAACCTAGTGTCTTCGTTTGATTTCTTCTTTCATGACTCCATGGAGACTCACTGTCCTTAGTAGATGTAGTGGTCTACTTTCTCCTTTTTATGCTCTAAGAGCACACACTAGTACATAAATACAAATATCATCTACAATCTAACACTCATGAAAATCTCATTTGACACATCCCCCAAAGGCCCTTGGCCTTGTGTCCTCCTGTTCTCTCCATATATATTTATAAACTTATCTAAATTATCTTAAACCTCGGTATGCTCTTGTTGCTTTCAACAGAACCAGGTAACTTATTCCGAAATAGTAATTATCTGAGTTTGCCTATGTTCTCTGATCGGTTGCATTCAAACTAATTTCTGAAATTCACAAAAAATTGTGAACGTATGTCTAATTTTATTCTACGAATAACATCGAAAGTTGTCGAACTTGGAGTTTATAGATTAGATTTCAAACTGCACTTAGGTTTTTACACATACTTGTTGGTTAATCGACCGCTGAATTACGGTTTAAACCGCGGTTTGAAACCGAATCGAAAAGAACCATTGGATTTGCTTGACTACTGAGTGCCGGATTAGACGAGTACAATCTCTACCCTGTTCTATTCACACTATTGTTTTCATCTTGGCTATTACAGTAACAATGTTTTGGGCGTTGTACCCTCAGGTGCGAATCGTATTTGATAACCTTCTGGTGATTTTGAACTGGATCTTTTATTCAATCGAACAGGGTGGATTATTCTCATCAAGCTGTAAATACTACAGGTCTTTCTTTTTTTCTTTCTCTCCTTTGCACGTCCTTCTGCTTCTTTGCTCCTTTGTTTTTCGTTTCTCCTTCTTTCTTTCTTTCTTTCTTTCTTTCTTTCTTTCTCTTTCTTTTTTTTATGATCTGAACTCTGTTAGATCTTTTTCTTTTTCTTTTTCCTCATCCTCTTCTTTTTGCTATCGTTTCTTCTTTTTACTATCGTTTCTTCTTCTTCTTCTTCTTCTTCTTCTTCTTCTTCTTCTTCTTCTTCTTCTTCTTCCAATAGTCTGGTAAGGTTTCAGAGGCAAGTAGCTCTCCATTGATTGAATTTTTCCACACCGACCGTGTCGGCCATTATTGTTTGATTCCCGCCTTTTCCCAATAACCGAATTACGCCAAACACTTTTCCCGCCACTTTTTTTCCCACTTTGTTTTCCGCAAGTGCGGCCTTTGATTAATTCTCATATTTACGAAACTCATGCTCCAATTAGTCGGCAGTCTCACTACCACACATCTGTATGCACCTAGGTATTTAGGAATCGCCTGACTCTGCAGGTCAGGACAGATATTTGTGCAATAATTGTCGGTTTATTTGGTGCCGGTGGGGGAACATGTAATTATCTCTTGGGTAGTTAAGAGGTGGTTGGTGAGAGGCTCATTGCTGGTTGTCCTACAGTTGTACAATAATATGACCCTCAGCGCCCGGACACAAAGAGATGGTTTGTAACTTACACTGTCAGGCCATAGCAAGTTTAGAGCGTTCTATTATGGCCATGTGCCAAACTAGCCAAATATTTGGGAGGAGAAAACTTGTAATTATCTCTAGGGCAGTTGGGGGGGGGGTTAGGACACTTCCATAGCTGGTTGTCCTTGAGTTTCCCTATACGATAGTCTAACCTAAAGCATCCGGCACAGAAGTGGTTCGCAAGCTACTTCAAATTCAGCAAGTTCGAGCCCCAACATGCTCACCACGGAAATGGCCTTGTGCCAGAATAAGCTAATTTTAGTGAACAGGAACGTTTGATTATCCCTGGGGCAGTCATGAAGTAGTTTGAATTTGTTCATTGTTGTCCTAAGGTTTTCTATGCAATAGTCTGACTCTAAGCACCCGATGCAAAGAGATGGTCAGACCATTAAGAGTTTAGTGAGTTCGATCCTCACTGTGAGGCCCTGTGAACAACTAATTAAATTTGTCATAAATCTATTCAGGGTGGTTGCCTGAAACCATTTACTGCATTCAATCTTCATTTGGTGCTCATTATTTTCAGCCCTTTTCCAGACTACACAGAGGTTAGTAAATACAGTTGTACCTCAATAATCCGGCGACAATGGGGCCTAGCCATTGCCGGACTACTGAAAATGCTAAAACGATATATTTAGATAGTGTAATGGTTGGTATTTCTGCCTCATGTTCTCGGTAAGGGCAAAGTGTGTGGAAATTCCAGCTATGGGTAAAATACCTGATTATCTAAGCTTGGGAAGGCAACCAGGCTAGGAGAGAGACAACTCTGAATCCAAAAAAAAAACAGGAAGTGGAGCCATCTTTGAATGGTTTGACGCCCAATTCGACGTTCTTCCGACAACTCTAGATGTGTCGCTCTCTGCCTTCCACTAGACTACATCATTGTGGTCGAAAGTGGGGTTCTGATGATTGGGGACGATTGGGCATCCCATGATTTCCGTACACTTGGCACAGGCATGCACTCCTAATCCCCCCAAGGGGGTTCGTTCCATTGTTTGTAGAGACAGAACGGATGCCATTCAATATAAACTATATTATAATGAATGAAAATAATTTCATTAAAGTAAAACAGATTCTACAGTAATAGAAGATGAAAGGCTGTCAGACCAGATATTGATTTTTTAAAAACAATTTTCATATAGGTATACTCATTTTCGGACGACAGCATATTCATCTTTTTGGTTACAAATTTTCAATACTGTAGAGTTTGGTCATTGATAATACCTGATGATATCCATTTCGATTTTGTAATGTTCCACTAGAAATGATAAATTCCTGTTATTTTTGGTTTTAAAAAGATTAGTTTTCTGTCAAAAGAGGGTATATTCATTTATGGGCGATACTGTGTATACGTGTATATTTTATCTATTTAATATTATTTTCTTCCAGATTAACACACACACGCACACACACACACACACACACACACACACTTATATGTATATATATATATATATATATATATATATATATATATATATATATATATATACACACACATATATATATACATATATATATATATGTGTATGTATATATATATATATATGTATGTATATATATCTATACATACATATATGTATATATATACATACATATATGTATATATATATATGTGTGTGTGTATATATATATATAAACATACATATATATATATATATATATATATATATATATATATATATATATATATATATAATGGTGAGTATGTGTGGTTAGAGGTGGTTGGGCGTTTAATGCATGTACAATATCTATCATAAGTATTTGAACAAGCAGATATTTGATACCTTGTTTTCGAAAATTGAAAACAGGAAGATTACGCAGGAAGAAAAATATTCTGCAATCAATACAACAAGGCATGCATTCAATCATGTTTTGTGCTTCTGAACGATAAATTTCTTGGGTTTTAAAAAAAATATAGAATTAAATTGTTAATTGAAAAAAAAAAAAAATGGAATATTTCCCAAACTAGTAAGTAAATCTGTTTTCATTTCCTAAGACTACAGGTGCCATTATGGATTTTGAGTTGTGAGTATGATAATTAACTTATTAGTCTGGTAACTCTCCTTTTTTAATTGGAAAATTAATTCTATCAAAAAATCCTAGAAATTTTGTATGTAGAGCAACAGGATATGATTACACACACACTTTGTTGTGTTGATTTAAAAAAATGTATCCTCTTGCGTAATGTTCCTGTTTATAATTATCAAACTCAAACGATTAGAATCAAAATGGCTATCTGCTCAAATACTTATAACAGGTCCTGTATATGACGTACACATTGGAACAAATAGTTCAGATATGACCCTCTGGTTTCATGGTCTGCAGTCCAGTGCTCTATACTCGGGTTCCCATTACATAGCAGTTTTGGGTTGTTTTATTTAGAAGGTATTCGATATTTTTGCACCGTCCGAAAGTTCGCTATCTAATTTCTGGCGCCGATACTCTTGGGCAATTTTCTGGCGAAAAAAAGATGGTTCACTCCAGGCGTTATCTTCAAACGAGACTCCAATGAGTGGTCAATAAAAATTACTTATGCCATAAGAGATAACTTTTTGATGTTCATACATTTTCGAGGCCGTCATCAATGAATCTTGAAATCGATCTTGTAGATTGTGCGTAGGATTACAGAGTTCTGGAAGAGAAAATATTTGCATGTATGAGAAAAAAGCTCGATAAAAAAAATTCTGTTTTTTTTAGAAACCATCAACCAAAACTGTCCACGAAACTGTCAATATGGGGGGGTTCTTCTGTTTTTAAGTGGCTGGCAGGTTATCGATGTAACCGTCAAGAAAAACTGTCAACATAACAGTCCATATGGGTTTCTTCGTTTTTTTAAAAAGTGAATTGGGCTTGCAGGCTATGTGTGTATGCGTTGCATGTACAGGTTGCACCAATGGAGCTAGAGGACTGAAATCTTGGGCATTTTCTCCACAAAAAAATGTGTGTAAAAAAATCTGTCTTTATTTTTGGAAATCCCCACCCCAAAATAGGTTTTTAATTGAATTTCTATTTGCAATCTAAGTTTGTGCTAAACTGGTCTCTTGTTTTGTACCAGACAGCATTCACACTTGTTTTCGCCACCCATCAAATAATGAAAGAAGCGATTTATTCAGAGGAAACCCTTTTTTCTATTTTTTTTATTGAGCATCCCCAACACGGCATGCTGCTAAAAGTCGTTGATTGCTATACAATTTCTAAACAGTGACTAACTGTCTGTTCATTTTATCTCAATTTTTTTCAAAATGACTTTTGGTCTCGGTTTTATCTTTCCTGATACTGTTTTTGAAACTAATGCATTTTTTTTTCATGTGATATATACATATATAAATACGTCATGAGAAGTTTCATTTATTTTTGTTTGTCTGCGACATTTATGAAGAGGGATAACTAATGAACACTAATAAAGAGTAGTCTCCCTTAATTTAATTTGCATGTTCACAAATGTGTGAAAAAAATTCTTATTCATTCTAGTTGAATATAAACAAGTAAATACAGGGGAACATAGTTTCATGGATGATTTTTAAGTACAATTCACTCCAATTCACCAGGAAAATTCTTTGAATAATTGTTTTTTGAGGGGTGTGCGAACTAGTAGAAATTAATGCTAAAAGTTAAAAATACACCAACGTTATTGCGTTTTCTACGGATCCATTTTAAAAAGAAATACAATTTGTTATTAAAGGATGTTTTTGAACCCTCGACATAATGATAAACTTATTTTCAAATAGGATTTCAAATCAGGACACGATGCTGCTCCAGCTACTAATAACGTTAGCAAAGTATTTAGAATGGATATTAATACGGTGCAAACTGTTTAGCGTTGGTTCAAATAGGTTTACGTCTGTGAATATGGATACCAATGATAAAGGCTGAAGGGACCCAAAACTATTCTTTATGATAAAGAATCCTCGACTAGTTAGGCCGACAAGTAATGGTTCGAGCAGTTTCCGAAGACTTTGAGCCTTTAACAATAACCATATTATGTCATCTCGAGACAATAGGTGACGATTAGAAAGTCAGAAAATGGGTCCAACGTGAACAGAATGGGATGCTCCATGATACAGCTACGTTCCCCACGTCTCAGATGACTGTGCCTATGTTCAGAGGTTGGGAAAGGATTGCGGTATCCTCTATATCCACTAGAAGTTTCTCCTTCAGATTATCATCTTCTGGAGTAGTTTGAAATTAAAATCCGTAATGAAAGGTCAAGGAACAGGGGAGCCATTGACTTTACTTTGACTGGATTCGTGGAATTGCGTGGAGATGGCATATTATCATTAGATAATTCTTGGAAAAGGGTTATGGCTTCAAATTAATAATATTTTGATTAAATATAAATATCAAATATCTCGATGCTTACATCATCCTTCATCTTTTAAACGTTTCATACGTATCAACCTCATATAAATAAATACATTTCTTCTTTCTATGGCCCCTGCCATTCCTGCCAGGGGCGTATCTACGGAAAATAGTGCCCACGTCTTGCATCGAACCTGCACCCTTGTCCAAAGATCTGACCTCTTGATGACACCCATCTTTTACACAACATTATCATGATATAGCTATAAGATATGAAGTCATGTAGCTTTGAGCAATGTATTTTGATTAGCTAATAAGTTGTAGATGGTTTAATGAGCTGGCCACACTTGTGTTCATCACGAACGATTACCAAAGGCAGCCCATACATCTGAAGCGAATTCCTTTCTCGCTATCTGGGAACGGCTTGTCTAATTTCAATAAAAAAAACAAAAAACACCCTTTCATGCAGGTGGTGCACACGGCAGGTGACATGTTTACCAAACCCTAGATACAACAACGATCCCAGCCAACTAAAATCTCCCTACGTGCTCGTCGCTTAGATTGTCTCGGCGTTACTTTCCAAAGCAGAGCTCCATGAATGAGTCACACCGGCCATGCTATTTGATAATTATCTAATATTACAATAAGTAAGGTTCAAAGTCAAACCTCGATAAGGCTATAACCACGGACATACACGTTGCTTATTTCCCAGACCCCATGTAAAGTGAAGTGGGGAAAAAACTGTGTTTTCTCCTCAAAACCATGTTTCATTCTACGGTCATCTACAGATGATTTGGCAAAAGCACTTTCATTATACGTCTGTGTAAGCAGACACTCTTGTGTGATGTTATTCAGTCTGCGATGAGACGCCATTCAGTAAGCTTATGTATTGTATATCCGTTGCATTCGCTATGACCTTTCTTGCTCATTCTTCACGTCAGGTACTCGTGCAGGGTTTTCTAAGGAAAATATTATATTACCCGGTTCTGGAAGCCCAAGTGCAGTCCAGATTTGGCATACTGTCACTTCTGGCTTTTCCTTAAGCTAAAATCCCTGTTGAAAAAAAGAATATTTCAGACTGTGGATGAGATTAAGGAGAGTATGATGGCAATCTCGAAAAAGAACCTTGTAGACTGTTTTGAAAAGTCTAAAGTTTGCCAGGGTGCCCCAAAGGTAATATTTTGCGGGGACTAAGTCTCTATTGCCCTAGGCAGACTATCAGTTTATTAATATTATATGCCTGGACACTTCAGCGATAGAGATAAGCTCATAAGAGACACATAAAAAATACTAATTCATTTAAAAATAATTTTGATTGAAAAGTAGGGCAGTTGAAGTTTTAAAATCTAATTATTTTTGTTAAATCAAAAGCGTTTTTTTATATTAATCATATGATATAGAGCAATATTTACTTAGGATTTCTCTTTCGAATCTTAAATTATATATGTATATATATTATTAGTGGAATGATATTCTTTCGACAAGATATAATTTATTCGAATTGACAATCTATTAACTCCAATCTGATGAGGTTGTTAATCAACGAACACGTAATTGGGAATAAAAAATATGTTCAAGTAATTACTAGTTTTCCAATTTGTTCTTTACGCCCTTTTTGTTAATTGCAAAGATGCACCTTCAAATTCTTATGAATACTGAGTCTATATTTCAAAAAATATGTAAATATACTTACGTGTGTGTGTGTGTGTGTGTGTGTGTGTGTGTGTGTGTGTGTGTGTGTGTGTGTGTGTGTGTGACAAAAACGTTGGCTTAGCATCAGGGGTGACAGTCAAATTTTAGAGATAACAGTGTAAGTTTCGGTATGGGGGTTGTTGGAAGTAAGTCGGATAGCTAACAGCACTATCTCTACCCCAAAACCAATTCCCACCCTTTGCCACCGCTACAACACCCAACGGCCTCGGCTACCCCCCACCCGGCAATCCAGCCGACATCTGATCCATCTCGAAACACGCCCCTATTCATGTCGTCTTGCAGAAAGTGCTGGATGCTTTTTGAATCATGAAGGGGACTTCGTCTTTCCCGATGGTGTCATCGTGATACCACGCTGATGGTGCCATGACAACAAGATAAGCTAACACGTTTTTTTTTTTGTTTTTTTTTTTTTTCATGGAGATGTTCGTGTTGATGGCAGTTGCGGTAACGACGAAGAGGAACAAAGGAAGTATGTAATTAAAAATGTTTTTTTGCCGCCAAAAATTTGAAAAAAAATACATGGAAAAACGAAAAAAAAGAAAAAAGAAAAAAGCCCCCTTGGGGACCAAATTGACGGGGGGCCGATAAAACTTGAAACGGGTGTAAAATGTGGAAGGCATTAGATTATTACTGAAACGACGATGACAAACTTGTTGAAAGAATTCCCGTGCCTGGTTTTTCTCATTAAAAAAATTGATGAAATAAAAAGTTTTCATTGCATGTTTCAAACGGGTTTATTTTTCATGAAAATCAACTACTGTACAACCTCCTTAATCCGGAATCCTCTAGACCTGGCAAATGCCGGTTTACAGAGAATTTCGGATTTGGAAGTTTCACCGCCCAAGGCTTTATATTTCCCCCATGCTATGAAATAATGCAGGTTGGGAAAGCAATATCATAATAATTGATGATAAAGAGGTTTTATGACGATGTATGACATTTCATTAATCCGATATTCTGCTTATTACATTACAACCTCACAAATCTGGAAACACCCGTGGTTCAGCACTTCTCAACAACAATTTTCAACCTTTTAAAAACACACACAAAAAAACCCAAGCACTTAGAAATAGGAAATAAAGTTCTCCTTAACTAAAACAAGTAAAAATAGTTAATGGGGTTGGATGACTCAAAGAGCGGCGAACCGCGATTTTAAATTTTACATTCCAACATCAGCATGACAACAACGTGGCTCTATATCGCATTTGTGGACTTCTGAAATAAGAATAAACGGTGATAAATGACTGGCAACAGGGGAGATAGTTAAAAAGTAGTTTTAGGTTTTGAAAAAAAAAGGGTGAAAATTGTTGAGAACTGCTGGACTAAGTGTGTTTCTGGATTGGCAAGATTGTAATGTAATATGCAGAATATAGAATTTATGTAATATATTCATGAATCTGGAAAAATGATGTATTTTAACGATTTAAACTAGTGTGAAATATCTTGAAATATGGATCTATACGTGAAGCCACCTTTCATTTAATACATTCGTATCTACTCCCTCGCCCTCTTGCATTTTGTTGAAAATTCTTAAAACTTTTTCAGAGAGGTTTTGCCATCTAGCAAAATATAACACACACTCGTTATCGTATCCCTTGTACTGGACTAGACTCTTTCTCAGACGAGTTATTTTGCCCGAGACAGAAAACAGGTTAAACTACAAAAGTTTACTAATAGTAATTTACTAAGCATATCTTCGTTATAGCATGGTCAGGAGTATGGAGCCTCTGATGGGGATCGAACTCACAACAAATGAACTACAAAACCAAGCATTGCACCACAACGAGGCACCCAGGGAAGTCAGCAAATATTCTTTCAAAAAAGTCCGTCTCTTAAGACACAACTCCCATTGGAGTTCCAGTCTCTATAACACGGGTAAGCTTAGTGATCCATGCAAGTTTCAAGTCTGGTCGAGACCAGGACTTAATTCCTACAAATCTTTATGACCAATGGTGGGATACAAGTGCACCGAATAGATACCTCAACCCTAGTCACACAGGATACATGTACATGTTACTATCAAGGTTTTTGGGTCCGGTGTTTTTTATTTGGAATGAACTACTGAAATCCAATAGGTTTGATAATTCTCTTAACGAATTTTCACCTACAGAACGGATTGTCCTTGTTAGAGAGAGAGAGAGAGAGAGAGAGAGAGAGAGAGAGAGAGACTATTGTATTGGGTTGTCAACTATCGCTGGTTAACTAAAACATTTGAGATGGATCCTCATTGGGTTCTCCATAAGGATGGCCTTGTGCCAGACTAGGCACGACTTGATAAGTTCACAAGCTCGTCTGTTGGACTCGTGACGAGGATAGTTGCATATTTTCCATAAGTACCAGACGTTGGTGTTCGAGATCAGCAAAAGGCTAGTATTTCGAATACTGATTTTCAAGGTGTTAAGGTATGCCTTTCTTACTTGTAAGGTTGACGCAACACAATCATAGTTTCCCGATTTTCTGAGTATATGGTAAGCTGAGTGTATCAGTTATAATAAGTAGCATGGCAAGAGCCTGCCCAAGCTTTCAAGGGGTCCTTAAGCAAAACTTGATTGGGAGGGGCACCACCTTTATGAGGACTTGAACAGATTTTGATTTGGGGTTGCCACCTTTATGGGATCCAAAATAGAATTTGATTAAGGGTGGACGCTACCTTCATGGGATCTTAAGAAAATTCTACTGGGGTACCTTTACGGACCCCTAAAGCAAAATTTGATTGGGGGTCATCTTTATCGTAGCGCAAGCAGAATTTGGTGTGGGGACTCCAACCGCCCTTTGAGGTCCTCTGGTGGTCACGGGGCCATAAGCAGCCACTTGGTTCGCTTATGCGTCCGGCTCAGCTTTGTTCGTGGCTAAGATAGTTGCATATGGACCGCTCCCACTTGTGAGCACGGCACAAAGCAATCGTTTGTTCCCATCTACAGATCCCCCATCCACCCGACCCTCTTGCTCCCCCCCTTCTGACCCCCCCCCCTTCCCTAGCACCGTGTTGAGATTAGTAACTATCATCGGAATGTAATTCCTGTTTCCGGTGGTTCTTCTCGTTGGCGTCGCTATGTCATTTCATCTTCACTTCACGACGTAATCTTCCTCATCAGAAGAAGGGGGGGAGAAGCCCTCAACGCATCTGGGATAATGAAAGGGGGCCGGTTGGGGGGCACGTAAAAAGGGAGAGGAAAGAATTGAAGCAAAAAGAAAAAAGAAAAAAAATGGATGTTAGAAATCAAGATTTGGGAGGAGAGAGAAGAGAGAGAGAGAGAGAAAAAAATAGAGCTCCATAAGTGTCTATTTCTTCCAAACCCACCCCAAGGCGGCCGTCGTTGTTACTACTTATATGCATCTATATATCCCAGGTTTCTTTGGGTGTCTTTTTTTCCTTTTTTTTTTTTCTTTTTTTGCTTGCTTGTTTCTTTTTTTTCCGTGTGTGCTCCGAGCCGAGCCTATTTCCCCGACAGTCACCCCCCTCACCCCAGCCTGCAAAGAAAACCCGTGTTCCCCTCCCGGTGATTCTTTTCCACCCAGAATCTCTCTGTCTCTCTCTTTCTCTTTCTGTCTCTCTTTCCCTTTCTTTGGTATTAGACGGCGTTAAATTTCTCACCATATTTCATGTGGATTCCTTTCAAATCGGATACATAAGTGATTGGCTCACCATATTCCAGACTATAACACGGATAGGGCAGATACAGACAGACACAGACAGACTAACAGACAGACAGACTAACAGACAGACTGACAAACGCGCGTGCACGAGCACACACACACACACACACATACATACACACCTTATCTGGAATTTCCATTGCATAATGTTCGATCTATGTCATTAATATGCATCACTAAAACAAGCGCATTGACAAGGGAGGATATTATGTTGGAAAATGAATATTTGTTTTGAAGAATAAATACCCTTTTCCGTCATCAGACAACAGACTTATTAGTGTACGTAGGGATACATGTTTTTAGTCATACCTATTGTTGAGACATTCTTACTTCATTTTTTCCCCTATTCGTTCTTCTCTTAATTTTTCATTTACGGTGTTTTTCTTCTTCTTCCTCTTCTTCTGTTCATTCTTTCTTCTCCTCCTCCTTCCTCTTCTGCTTTCCTCCTCCTCCTCCTCCTATTTCTTCTTCTTCCATAACTTCTTGTTCTTGTTCTTGTTCTTGTTGTTCTTGTTCTTGTTCTTGTTCTTGTTCTTGTTCTTCTTCTTCTTCTTCTTCTTCTTCTTCTTCTTCTTCTTCTTCTTCATTTTCTTCTTCTTCTTCTCCTTCCTTAACTTTCTTCTCCTACCTCTTCACTCTCTTCTTCTTCTTTTGTCATCAGTTACCATATTCTACCTGAATTTTTTCTGCTATTCCTCCCCCCACCCTTACTTCACTGTTCATCTCTTCTTCCTCTGAATCACCCCCCCCCCTCTTTGTCAATCTCTCTACGCCCCCTATCTCTCTCTCTCTCCACTCCTCTCTTCCTCCCTCTCTCTTCCCTTCTCTCATACGAACACGACCACACCCCTAACACACGCGCTCTCTCAGAAACACGCATAAAAATAAGAAATAAAGAATCATTATTCATTTTTTTTTTCTTTCAAAATGGTCTCCTTCTCTCTTTGTTAGGATTCTATGCCCCGTTTTTGTTGAAGTTCTTTCGATCGACAATCTCCGATCTTCTCCGGCTTACATTCACATTCTTTATATAAACCACTTACACTTATGTCGAAAGATAAATGTGCCGAAAAAAAAAAAATTAAAAAACTACAAAAAACGAAGCACCAAAATCCCATAATTACATAAAGCTTTCATACAAAGACTCTTTCTTCTTGAATCCAAATTCACAGAAAGGCACCAACGCATTACTGCGAGCGCACACCTGACATAAAATAAGATAATTTCGTTTTTTGACTCCCTTTTCTCGTTCCCTCTTAAATGCACAACTTATTCGTTTTTTCATTCATTCTTTGCATTCTTTCTTTTCTTTTATCCTCTTTCTCCTTATTTTTCTTTCATTCATTTGCTTTGTTTCTTATTAGCCTTCTTTTGTTTTCTCACTTTCACTTCTTCCTTTTACTTCCTCCGGTCTTCCGATCTATTCATCTCTCTTTCTTTCTTTCTTTCTTTCTTTCTTTCTTTCTTTCTTTCTTTCTTTCTTTCTTTTACTTCCCCCGTCTCCTGATCTACTCACCTCTCTTTCTTTGTTTTTCTGTCTCTTTTTATCTCTTTCTCTCTCTCTCTTTCTTCTTTTTTCTTCTTTCTTCCTCTTCTTTCTTTTACTTCCTCTAGACTTTCTATCCATTCACTTCACCTTCTTAATCTCTTTCTTTCTTTCATTCATTTACTGCCTCTTTTGCATCCTTTTTCACCCCCTTCAGTTTTCCTATCTATTCACCTCTCTCTTTTTCTCTTTCTTTCATTCATTCATTTATTTTCTTTCTTTCTTTCTGTCTTTCTTTCTTTCGTTGCTATTATTTTCTTTTACTCCCCCTAGTCTTTCGATCTATTCACTTCTTCTTGGTTTCTTTCTTTCTTTAATTCATTTTCAGCCTTACTTTCTTTCTCTTCTTTCTTTCACTCTCTGTAGTCATTCTATCTATTCACCCCTCTTTCGTTGTCTCTCTTTCTTTCATTCATTTACTGTCTGTCACTCGTTCTCTTTGTTCATTTTGTTCTTCCTTTTTCTCTATCTAGTCTTTTTATCTATTCATTCCTCTTCCTTTGTCTTTTTTCTCTTTCATTCATTTTTATGAACCGTCAATCAAACCAGCCAACATAGGTTTTTTTTCAGTTTTTAAATTAGTCTGTCTGGCTGGCTGTATGGCGGGCTATGGATATATTTATGTGTGTACCTCGCGTGCAGGCAGCGCCAATGCAGCTGGAAGGCTGAAAATTTAACCATTTTGGTTTTTTGTCTTTCGAGCCCCCCCCCCTCCCGAAATAGGTGTTTAGTGGGTGTCAATTTGCAGTATACGTTTGTGCTAAATTGGTCAATTAGTCTGTGTCACATATTGAAAATTCAGACATTTTTGCTGATCATAGACCAATAAAAGGCGAGAGAAGTATCGTTAATTGATCAGCCATTCTACCAATTTTTTAATTGATCACGTCCAACATGATATCGTGACGGTTTCAATTGAGTGACTAACCAGACCTTTCTTTCAATTCATCTTTTTTCATTATTTATTTTATTTGCCCTTTCCCCTGTCATTCTCTTGTTCATTTTCTTTCTTTTGGGTTTTCTTTATATCTTTTTACTCTTTTTTTTTTCCCTTCTTTTACTCCCTTTAGGCTTTCTATTCTACTTGCCTCTCTTTCTTTCTTTCTTTTTTCCCTCTTTCTTTCACCTTATACCTTCCTCCTTCCTCTCCCTCCCACTTCTTTCTTTCTTTTTCCTTTTTTTTTAACACTTTTTTTTCTTTTTTGTTTCTGTTTCTGATGAGGATACGACCATTTTGTGAATATAGATGAAAAAAAAAGGGGAATTGGAAATTTTTTTCCAGAAAATCTCATAAATATAGAGGTCCCCAACAGAAATCGGCTGAAATACAGGAAGAAAATAACAATTAACTGTTTATTAGAATCTTTTCTGTTTATAAAATGTAAAGAAACGATCAGATCGATCGTAACCCATCATTCCCAAGCCCATATACAAAATTTCATCGAAATATATTAAGGGATGACGAAGTTATCTATTTGAGAAAAAAGAGACAACGACAAAGATGACAACGACGAAGACGACAACAACGACAGACACCCATACAAAAACCCCCAAACAAAGCAAGAATTTCCGCAAATACGCCCTCTCCACCATCTTACCACTGGTGGCGGAGACACTTGAATAATCCACGATTTTTTTTTTTTTACCGCTGAGTAAATGGAGTAGAGTAACATCATGTTTATCGTCAATATCTGATATCTCGGCTCGTAAGGATCATCGTTGTCGATACAGCGAAGATGGAACATAAAATGCAGCCCTCTTTGCTGATGAACTCGTCATGGAATTCAGACCATTAGATGACATCAGATATATGCGATTGCATAGATAGATAGATAGATAGATAGATAGATAGATAGATATGAAGACTGATATAGATAGATAGATAGATATGAACAGACTGAGATAGATAGATTGAGACTTAGATAGATAGATAGATAGATTTAGATAGATAAATATAGATAGATAGATAGGCATGAACAGACTGAAATAGGTAGACAGATAGAGACTTAGATAGATAGATAGATAAATAGATAGATAGATAGATAGATAGATAGATATGAAGACTGATATAGATAGATAGATAGATAGATAGATAGATATGAAGACTGATATAGATAGATAGATAGATAGATAGATAGATAGATAGATAGATAGATAGATGGATATGAAGACTGATATAGATAGATAGATAGATAGATATGAACAGACTAAGATAGATAGATTGAGACTTAGATAGATAGATAGATAGATTTAGATAGATAAATATAGATAGATAGATAGGCATGAACAGACTGAAATAGGTAGACGGATAGAGACTTAGATAGATAGATAGATAGATAGATAGATGGATAGATAGATATGAAGACTGATATAGATAGATAGATAGATAGATAGATAGATATGAAGACTGATATAGATAGATAGATAGATAAATAGATAGATAGATAGATAGATATGAAGACTGATATAGATAGATAGATAGATAGATAGATAGATAGATAGATAGATATGAAGACTGATATAGATAGATAGATAGATAGATAGATAGATAAATAGATAGATAGATATGAAGACTGATATAGATAGATAGATAGATAGATAAATAGATAGATAGATATGAAGACTGATATAGATAGATAGATAGATAGATAGATAGATAGATAGATAGATAGATATGAACAGACTGAGATAGAAAGACACAGACACCGTGTGCAGCATAACGAAGATATAGTTGACCTTTAAGGGAGCTCCCTGGTTTGGAATCAGAGTAGTCCGTCCCCTAAACTGGTGCCATAGCTGGAGAGA
Organism: Thysanoteuthis rhombus; assembly: GCA_963457665.1. Lineage (NCBI taxonomy): Eukaryota > Metazoa > Mollusca > Cephalopoda > Oegopsida > Thysanoteuthidae > Thysanoteuthis > Thysanoteuthis major. Next base: position 5,759,335 of record OY735231.1, read on the forward strand.
GGAGGGATCGATTCATGCCTTCCTGAAAGGCCTTGGTGCAAAGTGAACGCAAACTGCCTCAATCAGAGTTTGAACACGGCTTGCAGATTCCTTTCTCCGTGTCATGGTTCCTTCTAAGCCGTGTGCGCGTTTTTACCCGTGAACAATGGAATTCAACGTGGGTGGAAAACTTTTGCTTTAAACTCCCCCAAAACAGGTTTCTAGTGCAGGGTTCAATCTACAACCGAAGCTTTTGCTAAAGTGGTCCCCTAGTTTGTGTTTAGCAGTATTCACACTTGTTTTGTTTTTGTTTTGTTTTTTGAAAATTCAGACTTTTTCTTAGAAATCGCCGACCAACAAAAGGCAAGAGAAGTAATTTATCCATTGATCACCACTTTATGCCAAGAGGTGTTGGCTACGTGACAGTCTATTGAGAGAGTAGCCAGACCCTCTATACCTCCACCATAATCACGCAGCTTAGATTGTACTCAATTAGCAGCTGATTACTCAGGGAAATTTGTACAGATGAAGAGTTTCACACATTCGTCACTCATACCGGGAATCTAACCCAGGCCCTTCTTCGTGTGCGACAAACGTGCTAACCATTGCACTACTCGAATAGACTAATGTCGCTTTATATCATAATTATACAATGAAAATAATCTCCTGGATAACTGCTTCCGTTAAATAGTTAGTTGGTTTTATTATCTCAGAATAATTACAAGTTCGTATTTGCACAAACATTTATTGCGCAGTTACTTTTGTAATAGGAAAAAAAAAATTGCACCACGTAGGATTTCTGTGCACATTGAATAACAAAAACAGAGGGAATATTGCTTCAATGAACGAATTCCTTTGGCTCTATAAGAACAATTCATTTGTTTACATGTATCAACATCTGCAGGCACCTGTCCCTGACTCAGACCATAACACATCTTATGAGTAGTATTTCTCAATAAATCCACTCATGAAATCGCTTACTTAACAAAATTTTCAACGCCCCAACGTACAATATACTACACTTCGTGTCGTTAACCGTTCGGTCACCTCAGAGGCAAGACATAACAAGGCTATTATATGAATACAAGAATATATCCTTCAGAAATGACGCAGTTATTTATGTATGGATCGGCCTTAAGGCACCTAAAGCTATTTCATTAGATAATTTGTTTTTAATAATTTGTCCGAATTTTGATTTTTTTTTCAAAGTCTCAACTCATCACAAGCTGTTTGAATAAAGTCTTAAAAATTTCTATAATTTGATTTTTATCATTATGTCATAATATGAAGGTAAATCAAACAACAAAATCATCCCTTTGAGCGCAAACAATCAAACAAATAAAGTGTAAAATTAATATATCAGCTCATTATATGAGTTTGATACAATATAACCGTCAGAAATTGCGGCGTTTTTCATGCTTGGATCGACACTTGAGCTATTTTATTAGGTAATTTATTTATAATGATTCAAGTGCCCCTAATTTCGGGTCTTTTTAAAGTCTCGAATCATCTCGAGCTGTTTAAATGTGATGATCAGACATGAAGTCTAAAAAGATTCTATGATGTCATTTTCATTGTTTCCTCATAATAGGAAGTTGAATTAACCAATAACATAATCCCATTTGAGCGCAAACAAACAAACAAATGAATAAAGAGAAAGAAATTGTTCAGAGGCTCAGTTTATGGTTAGATTATTATCTTCAATGTTTTAAGACCTGGAAATGGTATTAAACGTTCTTAAAAAGACTGTAGAGGTGCAGCAAAAGTCCCAAGATTAACTATTCACAAGAAGAGAAGGTAGCAGAAGAGAAATGTCTTGAAAAGAAGGCGGAGTTTAATTTGATCCCAGCTTTCTCCTTAGTCACACACTCACACACACACATATATATATATATATATATATATTGGTCTAGTTAGTCATACAAGAAACCGTCACATGGCCGACGTCTTTTGGCAACCAGCCCTATTCGAGGTGATCAATTAACAAAATATTTGGAAAAGGAGTGATCAGTGATTAAGTTACTTCTATCAAATTTTATTGGGCAGTGATCACTATAAAAGTCTGAATCACAAAAAAAAAAAAATTAAGCATAAATTCTGCCGGACACGAACTAGGGATCAATCTAGCATAAGCTGACATTGCAAATTGAACTCAAAATCAGAAAATCATATACGCAGAAGAAATTTTCATAAAAAAAAGGAAAACAAAAAAAATCGAAGCTTTTTCCCGATATAATAATGAGTAAATGTTTGAATTTTTCGCCCTCTAGCTCCATTGGTGTGGCCTATATGCACGACACATACATATATAACTAGCCAGACCAACTTGAAAATTGAAGAGACCTTTGTTGACAGCTTTGATGACAATTTTGGTTGAAGGTTTCATATATACATATACGTATATTATCGATGCTTATATATATAAAGAGAGAGAGAGAGAGAGAGAGAGAGAAAGAGAGAGAGAGACAGTTTCCTACAACAGCTCCATTTTCTTCAAATATTTATTCTATTTACGCTGTCTAGGCCAAATGGTGCATTCACCGTGTAATAAGGGAGTGTACATTTCAAAAAAGAGTTTCCATATAATATAAAGCAATTTATAATTATAATTATATATATATATATATATATATATATATATATATATATATATATATATATATATATATATATATATATATATATATATATATATATATATGATTACGCAGTAGAATTTCCAATTTCTACGACGTGTTTATTTCGGGAACTAATCTCCAACTGTGATAGAAATGTTTTGCAGTGAACGACAGCGTTCGCCTCAGCTTGATGTCTACTCAGCCCAACTCAGGCACAAGGACAAACGGGAATGGGGAAATTATGTCAAGCAAATATTTCAAGTGAGGGAGGGCTCGCCTTTGAAAATAACCATCTGAGATCCAAACTTCTACGTGGGCACGAACATCCGACCTCTCGCATCGGTGGGAAACTATTTCAACTACTAACGATATTGTAAGGGGGGGAGCAAAAAGGGGACGCAGAAGGGTGTGTGGCAAGAGATATATCCGGATGTTGGTGGTGAGGTAAATGACTAGAGAGAGCCAAAACTGTGACTAGTCCTGAGCTTTCATTGTCCGTAGTGACCCATTGATCTACAGCCTCCATCAAGTTCCAACTTCCAAAGCCTCTCGCTCTCAGTGAGAAGTTCTGATCCTGGAGAGGGCAAATGCCCCATTTGCACCCCCCCCCCGTGGACACTCAGGCGTATGACTAGAAACCAGTGCACGTACGTGTGTGAGTGTGTGTGTGTGAGAGAGAGTGAGAAAAGGGGTGGGAGTGCGCGCGCATGCATGTTAATGACTCTTTTCATGTACTGAAAAGATAGAATAAACAAAGTAAGGAAAATCAAAAAAAGAAAAAACAAGTCGACAGTATGCATTGGTGCGTCGGTGTGTGTATGGGTGTCAACGCCAGAGTTTTGTTTTCAACATGAAATATTATTATCATTACAAAGGATACCTAGAGAGTGAAACAGAGAGCCCAAAAAAGACACTTGAGAGCCAGAAGGAAAATTGAGAGTCAGACCAAAAACTAGAGTTCAGAAGAATACCAGAGAACTTGAAAGAAAAATAGAAAGACTGACAGAAAGCTAGAAAGTCAGTTTTCTGGCAGAAAACTAAAAAGTCTGACAACATTGGAAAATCTGGAAGAAAACAAAAGAGTCTGAAAAAAAAAACTAGAAAGTCTGGAATAAAACAAGAGGGTATGGAAGAACCTAGAAAATCTGAAAGAAAAATTGTAAGTCGTATAAATTAGAAAATCTGGAATAGAAATAAAAAGTCTGACGGAAAACCAGAGGGTCTGGGAAAAAAACTAGAAAATCTGAAATAAAACCAAAATGTCATAAAAAATACGCGGAATAAAAACTGAAAAAAAAAAAGAAAAAATAGACAGTCGGAGAGAAAAACGCAGGGAAAAGTGAATTCATGCCACCCTCACGGGTATGTCAATGCAAGCAACTTAAACCGTAAATTGAACTTGGTTTGCCTATTTCTATTATCCACACGATGATTGACAGGGATGTGGTTAAGTGCGTGAGAACTTGGAAAACCACTTTCTGGTGACTACCTTATTAGCCCTGGCAGATATATCGCAAAAACCTGTTACGCTCCACGGTCAAAATTAACGAATATATATATATATATATATATATATATATATATATATATATATATATATATATATATATATATATATAATTAGATAAAAAATATGTGATATTTTGCCAAAATAAATTTGTTTGGTACACATATAACCCTCCAGCCAGCACAATGGATTTTTAAGGTGAAACACGATAGAGACCCATATATATATATATATACACATACATATTGGTAGATGGGAAATTATGCGTGGATAAGTATATCACTTAATTCGGTCCTATTGACTGCCCAGTTCTGAGTAGAACAGGGGTAAAAAAAAATGTCTGTTTCTAGATCTGAAGCGAAAGTTTCGATCCTACCTCGTGGTACTGGAAGGAATGTTATATATATATATATATATATATATATATATATATATATATATATATATATATAAGATTCGATCAAACAGTTCCAAGACTATCAGTAAGTGTTGCAAGTCAGTATGCAATGCAGTGTCATGCAGTGAACATTCGGGCCGGTGGTGCAATCGTTCACATGCTCATGTACGATTTGAGGATGGACCTCAAACTTGAAACTCAGGAAATCGGCAACAGAGGCCTTTGAAATGATGAAGCAAACCTACTGCATTGAAGCAACGATCCAAACAATGTGCTTTGCGTGGTACTCCAATACCGATAGAACATTACTGAAGGATGACTAGAGATCATGGCGACCTTCAGTGAGCATTGCCCTTGACATTGTCAAAGAAATTGGACGGATCGTGCGTCAGAATCGTTGGGTCACCATCAATAAAGTCGCTGATATCGTCAGCGTGTCATTCGGATCATTTTTGGACGAGAAAATCCGGTGCAAACAATCTGAACTTTGGCGCTACGGGAATTGGATGTTCCGACATGATTATGAAATCGTTAACAGGGTGTTGTTTTTGGGTAGTTCTAGTACGATCATCGCTTTAAATCCGCCCTACTGGCTGGATTTGGCTCCCTATGACTTCGTCTTCTTCCCCAGGGTAAAGTACAAGACGAAGGGTCGTCGTTTTGACAGCATGAAGGGCATCCAGCATGAATCTCAGATGGTGCTTTACACGTTTGTATCTCTGCAAAAGGTAACTACTTGAAAAAGAATGGCTGTCGAATTCTAAAATAGGATACAAATAAAGCTTTCCGAAGGAGTAGACTAGGAACGTTTAATCGCACCTTATATATATATATATATATATATATATGATGATGATGATGATGATGATGATGAGAATTGACAATTTGGCAAAGAAAAGACTTGAGGCTGATTATTATATCTCGAATTCTTTATTGATTATGATAGCTAACATATCGCCCGAAAGTCTACCATTGATCACTTACACCATTCTTCACTAGGAGCTCTGAAGAAGTCCATATTTTGGACGAAACGTCAGTCATCGTAACCAATAAAGAATTTGAGATGTACTAATCAGCCTCAAGTCTTTTCTTTTACAAATTGTCAACTTTCTTCCCATTATCTCGTCGGATCTATATCCATTTAGTTCACTTGTGTGTGGAGGGTATATTTATCGAGAGATAAAGATAAGGGTGTATAACCAACGCATCCTCCCAATAGTCATCTATGGAGCTGAAACATGGAACCTAACCAAGAGACAGATCTGCAAATTGAGAACTGTGCAACGTGCACATGAGAAAATTATGCTGGGCCTCACATGGAGAGATCACAAGACAGCAAAGTACACCCGGGAAAAGACAGGAGTCAGGTACATCTTAGAATCCATCAAAAATCTCAAATGGCAGCGGGCTGGCCATGTTGCAAGAACGGCGGACAACCCATCGAAATTGAAACTCACGACATGAATCCCCAGAGATCACATGTGCAACTGAGGCCAGCAGAATATTTGATGGACAGACGAGCAAGACAAATTCAGAAAGTATTGGCTCTGCAATGCCCATGATAGAGAAGTGTGGCGAATCCTGGGGAAGGTCTGCGTCCAACGACGGATGTTGAAAGATTGATGATGATGATGATGATGAAAGATAGAGAGAGAGTGTTTCTCTGCAGCCAAAAATGAACAATGAAAAGAAAATTTTCATTACGAGACTCGAACCTTCTAAGCATTGCACTTGGTAGACTCTTCTCAGTTCTACCACTCAAAATACACCAGATCTAATTTCGTCTTCTTCATGTAGACTTTTTTCGTATTGACGTTTCTATTTCGACTGACTTTCTTGGTCTACAGAGAGAAAATAAACGTGAGAAAAGCAATGCTTTCCAAGAATGCCGAAATTCAAACATTCATTGTTTTTACACATTCAGTTTTCACATCAGAGTTAATTGCTGATTTGCACTAGAGATAAAGTGACAGCAAACTTCGGCTGTATCCAGTAATGCTTTCTTCTGCATGTTTCGATTCTCACTCGGATTTCTAGTTATCAAGCAAAACGACAACAAATCTGTCAACATACATTTTCCAGTTTATAAGTACTTTTCTTACTACTATTTACCTTCACCACAATTTTTCATTTGCCTTTTATCGTAACTTAACTGGAACTGCTAATCTACGACCGAGATTAAACAATGCTGATCGATATTATTGTTCTTCAATTCTGTCCCACGCTGTTTATTCACTGCCATAGATCTACGATCGAAGTGAAAGTTACGATAAGAAAAATAAACGAAAAATTAAGATGAAGGTGAATATAAGTTAGAAATTAGTTATGTTGGTCTTGATATTTTAGTTAGGACTTTGTTTATCTTCTTCTCTGTCTTCTTAGGGGTTGATATTAATAAAGGCGGGTCAATTAAACCAGACAGAAAGGACAGAACTCAGCACCTTGCTCTTAGAAAAGCCTGCATGTTTCCCAAGGGCGTGTTTGATTGCAGTTTATGCGTGGGTTGAACTGTTAGGACAGCCTACATGTGGGTCTCTGAATGCATGATCATACATTTCCTACGTGAGTGAATGATCATACACACACAGGTGCCTGCATACATGCACACACACACACACACGTACACACATATGTATTGAAACCAGAAAAGACTTATTTATGTGGAAAACTACTGTAGTACCAAATTTCAGCTAGATCTTCTTAAATAACAAAGTTATGACGAGCCAAAATTAGAAAAATCATGCTTGCTTTCAATTTGTCATAACTTCTGAACTGTTCCTTCAACCAAGCTGAAATTCCCATGGTTGGTTCATCACTAGAGGAGATGTCACCTATATATACTTTTTCTGTTTGTTTGTCTGTCTGTCTGTTCACTGTCCTCCAATACCCAATGACAAAAACCAAACATCTAATGCAAAGATGCAACACCAGATCTGGTGGTTGTGAAGAAGGAGAGGAGAACGTGTCTGTAGATTTAGCTGTTTCAGCAGACCACGGGGTCAAATTGAAACAAAATGAAAATCTGGATAAGTATCTGGACCTTTAAAGAGGGAGTTGGAGAAGATGACCGTAGCACCAATAGTGGTTGGGGAGTTGTCCTCAAGAACCTAGCAAAAAAAAAATAATCTTGAATTGGTGATGTAGGAAAGAACTAACGCAATTCAAACGACAGCACTACTGAAGTTAGCTAGAATGCTAAGAAGAGTCCTCGGGTATCGAGGAGACCGGCTGCCATTTGATCTCCAGTGAAAGATCCATGTCACAGCAGGTGTGAAAAAACTAATAATAATAATAATAATAATAATAATAATAATAATAATAATAATAATAATAATAATAATAATAATAACTTACTGTACCCGTGTTCATTCCACATCTAAGATTTTCCAATATCTCATGCCTCTGCTCTTCTCTCATCCTGTACCTGTATCTTTTCATTCTCTCCCTTATCCTTTCTAATCTTCGTTGTCAATCCACGATTTTATCTGAATTTTATGCAAACATGGATGAGTTTAATATGCGAAAAATTTCTCACACTCAGTTGACAAGGTTTCTTTTCTGCTCTCCTTTCTTGTGAAATTATCTAACTTTCTCTTCTACCTTCTCTCTCTTCCTACCCTCCAGTAAACTACCTAACTCTCTTTATTCTCCTCTCTTCCTTACCTGTTATGAAATATGTAACCCCCCCTCCCCTCTCTCTTCATACACCTTCAATAAACTACCTAACTAACTTTTCTCAATCCATTCTTTCTGAGTAGAATAAGGAATATTCGAGTATTATCTATTCAAATGATTATTTTGATTGATTTAATGTATAGTAATAAAATAACTCTCATTTCAAATATTATAAGCTGTGTAATTTAAAGTTATAAAATACTATTTTTGATGAAATAAGTGATATTTAATTCACAGTGAGTAAATAAGTAATATCGTTAAAAAGAAATTCTTTGATTTGCAAAATGGAATCTCAAACAGATTTTTTACTTGAAAGTCCGTAACGAATAAAAAAAACAAACTATCTCTCTTGTCAACTTTATTCAATTTTCTGCGTTCCAATTTTTTTTTCGGGTTTTTTTACGACTTAGCCAGTGAGAGCGTAACAGACCCAGATTGTGACAAGCTTAGTGATGGCATGATGACTTGCAAAAGAATTTATGAAAACTACGAAAATAATCCAAGTTGAAAAATGTTTTAATGTATTGCTAAGCATTTGAAATAGTTGGCAAAACTATTTCAGCCTTGCTCTCCCTCTCTCTCCCTCATTATGTCTCCCTCCGCCTTCTCATTTTCTCTCCTTCTCTCTCCCATATTTCTTCGAACATATCCTTACACACTGAAATGAACGTGTTACAACCTTTATTCCTCTACAAACGTCTCTTCAAACATCCACACTTCTCTTATGCACAACAAATGCATACGTATGAACACAGAGACTCACACACACACCCACACACACACACAACATACACACACACAAGACACTCACACGCACAAACATATATATATATATATATATATATATCGCAGGTTCTATCCCTGCAGCAGTTCTATACCTGTCTCGGCCAAATGATACACTCACCGTGAAACAACGGGAGATCATTTCAAACGGACTTTCAATATGATTTAACGCAATTCATAATCATTATGTCGGATCATATATCCATCCGTTTATAAAATAAGTGTCCGCCTTGAAAGAAACAAATAGAGCAGATATAGACCGTGAATAAACGAAATGAAAATTAAGAGTTGAAAAAGTCATTTGGGACATATATATATATATATATATATATATATATATATATATATATTTGTATACACGCACACACACACACACACACGCACTCACATATATATATATATATATATATATATATATATATATATATATATATGTGTGTATCAGCAGACTTTGAAGCATGGATTGAAAAATGCAGAGCAAGTGTGTGCGTACACGCTCACGTGTTTGCGTGTATGTAAACATACATACATATAAATGTATTTCCAAAAATATTCATCTGCATATATATATATATCATTTATATATGTATACAAATATTATGTACATTTACAAATTAGATATATATATAGATATGTTATATGCATATTATATATTCATATATACATATAAATTACATTTTTGAATCAATATGCATACAATATATATATATATATATATATATATATATATATATATATATATATACATATATATATATATATATATATACTTTAATGACATTGTATTTCTAAATCTGTCGATTACGCAAAATTTAATTTGAAGGTAAATATATATATATATATATATATATATATATATATATATATATATATATATATATATATATATATATATATATATATGTATAGTTGTGTGTGTGTGTGTGTATGTATTATAGTAAAGATCAAAGGGAACGACAGTGTTACAAAATATACCTATATATATATTTCATTCATGTCCTTAAAACGTGATTAATAACACCAAACTGTTTTAAGACATATTTGAGGATAAGTGTCTCTGTTATTGAAATCGGGGATGGGGACAGTCAGGATATCAAGTGGAAAAAACAGCTCAAAAAAGAAAAAATCTGGTAAAGACATATTATTATTATTATTATAATCATTTATACTTGTTTAAGTTAATGTAATAATAATAATAATAATGATAATAATAATAATAATAATAATAATAATAATAATAATAATAATAATAATAATTAGTAGACAAAAAAAAGAAGGCCTGCCAAATAGTAGACGTGGCTGTGCCAGCAGACCATAGAGTAAAAAAGAAGGAGGGTGAAAAAAGGGAAAAATACCAGGACCTAGCAAGGGAGTTAAAGAAAATGTGGAACATGAAAACTAGGGTAGTACCAGTCATAGTGGGAGCACTAGGAACTGTCCCCAGAACGCTGAGGGAGAGACTGGAGGAGATCGGGATTAGGGGGAGGATAGAGACCGTACAGACCACAGCACTACTGGGAACTGCACGGGTACTGAGGAAGGTGCTAGAGATATAAGTACTGCAACGAATTGTAACTCTGTCATGATATGCGAAAGAGGGAGGAGACGGTAGCTGAAGACCTGAGGAGACTTATTGTCACTCAGCCCTCAGCGATAACCACTGGGCAACCGGTGTGAAACTGTAAATCGCAGAATTACTGCGACCTGCTAGTACTAGGAGAGGAGGGCTGGAGACTTGAGGAGACTTGCTGTCACTCAAACTCCAGCGGTTACCACCAGGCAACTGGTGTGAGATTCCTAATAATAATAATAATAATAATAATAATAATAATAATGATAATGATGATGATGATGATGAGAAGGAGAATAATAAAAATAATACGTAATAATACTTTTATCATTTATACTTGTTCAAGTCAAGGTAATAATAATGATAATGATGATAATGATAATGATAATAATAATAATAATGATGATTGGATTGATAATAAGAATTATAAGAATAATGATAAAATAATACTTGTGAAAAATATCATTAACAAATATTAATAGAATAATGAAAATAGAATAAGAATGTTAAAATGATAAATTTTATGTAAATCAAGAAATATGTGAATAAACAGTTTAAAATGAGCAAATAGGTATGTGGAAATAAACAGAAATAAATAAGAAGACACATAAGTATTTAAGTGTGTGCTTTTTTTTTTCAATCGAAATTCCTTTTAACAACCAAAATATAAAGAGTTTTGTGAAATCGGAAGATAAAGAAAAAAAAAAGGAAATGTGAAAGAGAAAAAAAAAAGAGAAACGATTCCGCGATTTATCGCGCATTGGGAATTACTTTCGAATGTTCTTCAATTTTCGAGGGCTTTTTAAGGCCCTTAAGTAGAGGTGTAGAAAAAAACAGGTAAAATCTTAGGGGAAAAGAAAACACACACACACACACACACACACACACACACACATATATATATATATATATATATATATAAATATATATATGTAGATATGTATATATATCTATCTATATTCATACACAGCAAAAATGAATGTATTGGTGAATTATCTGGATCTTTGAATAAAAGAACATGTGAAGATGAGAGAGCTCTAAAAATTAATAACACCATAAATGTGCTCGTGACCCCTTGCAACAAAAAAGACCACAATTTCGTTTAAGAGTGAGCAATAATAATCCACACGCGCACACACACACACACACACACACACACACACACACACACACACACACACACATTTATCTATCTATATATCTATATATATAATTGAAAAAAATAGATGAATTTGAAAAAAAAATTCACCATTTCTGCTTTGAGAGGAATTTTTTCATTCCTGTTTCGCCCCTTCGACCTTCAATTTTCCGAACGTAAAAATGCGTTCCTGAAAGTTTCTTCTCCCCAAGGTATGCGAGAGTGTGCTTTTTTCTGTTTGGGTGAATGGAGAGACAGGAAGAAAGCGAGAGAAAGTCAGAAAAATATGTGGCTAATCAGTATCGGGTTGAATGCAGATACGTTGGAGACAAGACACGAGGTGGTACGATGCGAATTAATATTGGCTTCAATTCAAAATTGAATATTTGTCATTATTGTCCATCTTTCTGCTCCTATTTACGTTTGTGATGCTTTTTTTCTTTTTTTCACAACTAAACTCAGGCTGGTTCCCTTTCGGTAGCGAATGAATGAATAAACAGCGCGAGTCAGAGTAAAGAATTAGTCCCTGGTGAGAATCGAACTTACGACTCTTTATGCCAGGGAATGGCTCGGTTAACGCCCGACCAATCTTAGTACTGAAACACAGGAACCAGTGGTAAGCCTTTAAACTTATCGCCTATCCCTATCGTTTGTCTGTTATGTTCGTTGATAACTTGTAGTTCAGTGTCAGTAAGTAAATAAATTGGATTGAATGTTTTTTCTTGGAGAGCAGGGCTTGAATATATTCTTCAGAGGTGTGTGCAAAAATATATCACTGAGATGAATAGATAGGTTAAATATATCACTGAGATAGATAGATAGATATAGATAGATAGATATCTACAGTTTCATGTGTCTCGTACGATTAACAAAAAAAAATGGCCCCGTTTAGCATTATAGTCATATTGCAAATAAACCCAACTAAATCCTATCCTCGTAAACCTTTAATTGTTTTCCAAACAAATTTCCTAAAAGTTTGAGTGTCTAATACAGTGATTTTCAACCTTTTTCATCTTGCAGGACAGTGACTGAGCACTGAAATGTTAAAAGCACACCTTTAGTATTTAAGGACAGATTTGTTCATTTAAAATGAATGATTATATAAATATATATACCTAACCAAGAGACAGACCTACAAACAGAGAAGCATACAACGAGTGCATGAGAGAATTATGCTCAACCTTACACGGAGAGATCGCAAGACAGCACAATATACAAGGAAGAAAACAGGTGTTCGTGACATCATAAAAACTATTAAAAAACTCAAATGGCAATGGGCAGGCCATGTTGCAAGAATGAAAGACGATCAATGGACAACACGTCTCACAACATGGATCCCCAGAAATCACATAAGAAACCGAGGCCGACAGAACACAAGATGGAGAGATGAATTTGACAGATTCAGGAAATACTGGCTCTGCGATGCCCATGATAGGGAATTGTGGCTAATCCTGGGGAAGATCTATATCCAACGACGGACGTTTAAAGACTGATGATGATGATGATGATGATGATGATGAATGATTATAATGAGTTCATCAGTTAAACAAACAAATGATTTATTAATTTTATTTCAATATCGTATATCATTAATCATGGTTTTCAAGAGGTTTGGAAAGGTTTGTTTTTTTTTTTACAGATTTGTTATAATTACACATTAAAGATCAAATAATGCCAAAACGTATTCAAGACTTATTTTTGTATCCATACTAGAAATATTGTTCGAAAAATGATCGACTCCCCTCCAAATTTCCACGGCACACGTACGGGTATTCTGCGTTACGTTAGTGTGCCGCGACACAATTGTTGAAAATTGCTGGTCCGATAAATTGAAAGCACACAAGAAAAAATTAAAATGTTCCAGACCAACGGTGATGTAAGTTAAGCCGAATCATGACCCTGCACTATTCCGAATTAGCCTTAAATCAACGCGCTAATCGAATTCACAGGCTCACGGTTCAATTTTAAGGATAAAAAAATGTTTGCGTGTAAATTGAAATTGTGGTAATCGGAACCAAGTTAACCCGGATATGCGTATTATATTTGTGATAAATTGCCCCGGTTTCTAAATTTAAAATGAATGCATGAGATTGCTATGATATGTATCAATTACTTTAAAAAGATACTGATAACCTGGGTGTCCACTTAAGGATGTGAACGGAGCTTTTGCCTTCCATAGAGTCAGGACTTCTCGTCGATGGCAAGGTTGTTTCAAAGTTTCAAAGCATTATAGAGAGGCTGGAAATTGAGAGGTCATTATGAACAGTCCTTTACTTGACAACCAATGTCCAGATATGTTGTTTTTTGCGTCACGCCCCTCCCCTGAATATACCCCTGTGCCCCTCACTGGAAAAATGGCAGCAGATGCCCACAATATCTCCAACTGATCCGGGAATGTTGATTCTACCAGAATTGTTGCTTCAAAGCAATCAATAAAATAGTAGAACAACCGTAGCCATCAAAAATGGTGAAAGGTTCTATCCTTTTTATGTTTGTTTTTGTGTTTATGTGTTTGTTTGCATGTTTGTTTTTTCTCGCGTTACTGGCCTTACTGTTTTATCTACAGACCTTAAAATTGGTATCAGTACACTAATAGACCCCCATCTGAGAATATTTTTCGTTAATTTGGAAAAGAGCTTATTTGGCCTTGTTCTGGCGGATTTAATTTGTTTGTTTGTCTGTTCCAGCACTTCTGGCCCGGCTGTTTTGTCTACAGAGTTGAAAAAAATGGCATCAATACTCCCCTATATCACTTATAAAAAGATATTTTTGTTTTGGGAAAAAAAGCTATTTTGACCTTATTCTAAAGGGATTATTAATAACAACTAGATTCTCGAGTTTCTGGATATTTTCTCTCTATCTCAGACGTTTTTTTTTCCGTGGAAAACTCCAATGGTGTCATAAATAGAACCTATTCGATGGATTATTTTTACTCGAATTTTTTGACGCAAAGGTTGTTCAATCATTGACTGTAATAGCGAGTTTTATTTTACCTTTACAATAATTTGCAATAGCATAAAGATATAAATGTTATTCAATATAGGACCGAAAATTCTATTCTTGCAATTTCTTTGCCGGTTCCATTTCCAGTGCTACTAAGCAATCTGACATGCTGCCCCCGAAGTGTTTGATAATCGACTGAATATCAAGGAGCTTCTTGTTTATGCAATATTGCGTAAAAGAGTTTCTTTTCTTGTGGGTTTGGCTAAGAATGGCAGTTTTGACCCTAAATTGACATGCAAGGACCTTAGAGGTCGGTCCCACCCATCCCATGTTAATCCATAGAGACAAATATTTAGCCTCCGCCGTTTGGGTGGTCAGAAGACTTTTATTGTCTAACACATAAACAATCACTGGTTTTGCAGTTACACACAGACAGACGGACGGACAGACAGACAGACAGACAGACAAACACACACACACACACACACACATATATATATAAATCAAGAATACAATATATGATACAATGCGATATCCGATGTGTGATGGGTTCATTTCATAAAGTGCTCGATACATTCAACATTAAACATTAAGTTGATTTAGAATAGAGCTTGAAATATGATGAAATAGAGGATTCCGCAACACAAACAGTGCAAATCAATAATTCAATATCCGATGTGTGATGGGTCTATTTCATAAAATGCTCAATATATTCAACATTAAGTTAAGTTACGGTAGCGCTTTAAATATGATTAAATAATGGATTCACAACACAAACATGTTTATGTTACTGCCCTGTTTGGGCTTCTTCATGCGAGATTTCGCCAAAACATATATATATATATATATATATATATATATATATATATATATATATATATATATATATATATATATATATATATATATATGATAGATGTCAAGTACGTTTTAAAAACTCCTTAGAGCGTAGTTATCTTTTCATGATTACACACGAAGTATCCAAATAAATCGGTTTCAATCCTGACAATAAGCTGTACTAACGCATTTGGTTGTTCGGAAAGTAATATCTCTTCTTGGAAATAACTGAAAATCCGTTCAAATGTACCAAATGTTAAATGCATTTATCAAGAACATCAATCAACATTCAGAGAGTTTTTTTTTTTTTTTCTCTGACGGTTGAACTTCTGCTTGCTGCTTGTGCCGTTAACTCGACGTTTCGACCTATCTCCTCTACGGCCTTCTTCGCGTGCACTATCCTAATGAGATGATGGTAAACAGAAAGGAGTTCAATCCTCCAAAAAACTCTTGGAATGTTAACGACTTTTTAAAAAACTATTAACAGCATAATCAACATTATTGGTAACGACAAAAGACTAGTACGAAACAAATTCTTTTACTCCTTGTCGAAAGATTCCGGAATTTTGAGCGAAAAGAATCCTGATAATGCTTCTTCAGTTTGTAATCTTCGTGTCAACGGGCCAATGAAAGAGAGGGCGACCCAAGACGAGCTGGTGACCAGCCATGAATTGACAGACCCTAAAATCTTGGAGATGAAGTCACTCTGTAGGCCACAAACCAAGCCACCTCTGAAACGTAACCTGGCATAAAGTTACAGGACCTCAATTCGCAGATCGTAAAAGTAGGTTTTTTTTTTAATAAAGTAGCCGAACTAAAAGTATGATAAATGAATAGAAAAAAATAAATCACAAGACACCGCTTATTCATAATAAATGTATCAAATTACTCAATTAGTCCAAATTGAATTGAAGTATGGTGTATTTCATTGAAAAACGCAGGACTTTTTTTCTTCAACTTTATCGAACAAGTATCTCGTTTTCACCGCCCAACATGGTAAATAAATAAAAAATACATTGCAAAGCAATGTTTATTTGTTCAAATTTACCAATAATATTATATTACCTAATTAGAACAAATTGAATTAAAAAAATTACTTATTTTATTGAAAAAAAATCTAGTGTATGACTTGTTGTCCTGTAATTTCATGCCCCGTTACGTTTCGTAGATCGCACAATGTGCCACTTACATATTGATGTTAGTTTAGTTTAAGACCAGGATTCTATGAACTGGCAGTGGAGAGGAGGGGGGGGGTCACCCACCGGTCAACATAACGACAACAGTAGACTGACCGGAGACCATCTACCAGTGGTTTCGAAACTGGGATCTGAGGACTACTGAGGGTTCGTCAAATAATACTTGGAGGTTCGTAGCAGAGATTCCCCTGGACCTGACATATTGAATCTTGTGGCAGAAAAATAGCAGTATCCATCGAAGAGCTATCAACAAACCATGGTATTGTACACAGACCAGTACGATATTCGAAGTATAATCTATTTTAGATAAATATGATTTTTAAAGGTTGAAAATGTCTTTTTATATTGGTTCCTTAATTTGTCTAGAAACTAAATGCTGTAAATAGGAGTCTACCAGAATATTTCCTTTATAGGAGGAATCCTAGAGTTTCCAGACCACTGCCAAATACGAAAGAGCACCTTGACTGACTCGTAGGCTTGAAGGTGTTGGGGCATATTTAGTAACCTGGCGTAGTGAGTTCAAACCCTGGCTAATCGGGAAAAAAGAAGTATACTATGGTTCAATTACGGAGGCAGACAAGCAACATCACTAGGGTGAATTAACCAGGAAGTTATAACTGATAAGAGGTGTCCTCGAGCATAAATAGCAGAATGAGTGTACAATCTGACTACAATTCAAGAAGTCCCTGTGTGTATGCACTGCGATTATTCCACAACTGATCCTTGTAGTTAAAAATCACCAGATATATTAGTCAACACATCAGCAATGTTGAGCTCGAAATTGTTTTGCTCAGTGGTTCTCGAGAAATCTAATGCACCTCGATTACTCGACAACTGACCATTGTACGAGGTTGACATTCAACAGATATATTAGTCAGCTCACGAGGCAACGCAGTGTCGGGTTTGAAGTGTTTTGGATTCGCGGTTCTCCAGAATAGATAAAATGTCTAAATTGGCAACACCAAAGAGGAGTAACCTAAATACTTCGAAGCCGTATTTTCACACCACAGACGGGAAATCATTTTACATGACTATTATGGCAGGCTATTCCACGAACCGTAAAGTCTAGCCCCCCTCCAAATATCAGCATTGGGACGGGCAGTGCCCCTGTAAGAGAGGATTAAAGAGAGAGATAGAGAGAGAAAGAGAAAGTGAGAGAGGGAATAAGGGGGCGGACACAGAGAGTCAGCTAGATAAGAAGGAGGAGGTGAAGGGTGTGATGGGATGGAGAAACGTAGAGATAAAAAGTGAGAGTGTGGATAAGAGGTTGGACCAGGGGGCTTGGGACCTTGAGGGGCCCCTCCGTCATTTAATGGGATGTGTTATTGTATAATGCTAGTAGAAATGCTGTAGGTGAAATACTATTGATAAAGCTTTTGAGAGGCCCGCATCATTAGGGGGTCCGGTAGAGATTTAACCACCCCCTTCGGCAACGCCCTTGGGGAGAACACAGACTTGGAGCAAGAAAAGAAAGAGAGAAGAGGGAGAGATAGAGAAAGAAGAAACCCTGAGAAGATGTCGATAAAAACAGAAGTGGAACATAAAGGTGGAATTTGCAAGTAAAGAGAAACTTGAAAGTTGTTTATTAAAGGGAAGACAAATGACGCTTCTCGAGGAGAGAAGAGGGTGGCCAGGGTGACACAGGAGTAAATTGGGTTGAAGTGTGGAGGAGGCACTGGATAAAAGAAA
Organism: Thysanoteuthis rhombus; assembly: GCA_963457665.1. Lineage (NCBI taxonomy): Eukaryota > Metazoa > Mollusca > Cephalopoda > Oegopsida > Thysanoteuthidae > Thysanoteuthis > Thysanoteuthis major. Next base: position 5,777,667 of record OY735231.1, read on the forward strand.
GAAAAAGGGAAGAAGGAAAGAAAAAGAAAGGAAGAAACGGCCAGAAGAGAAAGGATACAGGTACTTGCATAAACGGAAGAAAGAAAGAAGGAAAAAATGAGAGAAAGGGAGAAAAGGAGAAGAGGGAAAGAGATAATGTGGAGATGAAGAGAGAAAGAACGAAAGAGAAGGCCAGAAAAGAAAAAGAAAAGGAGAGGAAAAATGTGAGAACGAGAAAGAAAGAAAGAAAGAAAGAAAGAAAGAAAGAAAGAAAGAAAGAGAGAATCGAATAACGGATGGAGGAAAGAAAGAAAGAAATTGAGAAAGAAAAGGAGAGAGGGGGAAGGAAGAGAGAGATAAAAGAAGAGGTTAGAAAAGAAAGGAAAAGGAAAAGCCAAAAACTGTAAGAAAAAAAAGAAGAGAGAAATAAATGAAGAAAGAAAGGAAGAAAAAGCCTAAAAAGAAAGAATAGGGTGCCTAAGAAAAAAAGAGTCAAAAATTTCAAGGAGATCGAAAAAGAAAAATAGATGGGTAAAGTAAGAAAAGGGAAGAGAGTGAAATGAAGAAAAAAGGAAAGAAAAATGAAGGAAAAAAGAAGGAAAGAAAAATGAAGGAAGAAAGAAGGAAAGAAAAGGCTAAAATAGAAGGAATAGGATACCAAAGAAAAGGAAGAAAGAAGACGCAAAAATGTTAGGGGGATAGAAAGAAAGAAAGAAAGAAAGAAAGAAAGAAAAAAAAGAAAGAAAGAAAGAAAGTAAGTAAGGACCTGGAGAAAAATAAATAAACAAAAGAGAAGCAAAGAAAAAAAAAAGACGGAAAGGAGAAAGCATCTACTAAAAAAAGAAGTTCAACAATGAAGAAGAAGGATGTTAGAGATAGAGAGGGCGTGAGAAAGAAAAAAAGGTCTTTTATCTGTGTCAGTGAAAACTTAATGGACTCTAATAAAATTCCTGATAAATTCCTCTTTTCGGACACTAATTTGTTTATTCGGAGACAATGTCCCAAAATGACGAGAGGGAAGACCTAGCAATTTAGTCCACACCTTATTCTAAATATCTACACAAGTTACATTACTCAGGGAGAAGGGAGAAAATGTGAGGGAGAAGAAAAGAAAAAAATGTAGATAAATAGACAGGTCTGGTTTGTCACCCAATAGAAATTGTTTTGGCCGTATACCATGTTGGGGATGATCAACTAAAGAATTGGAAAATAGTGACCAATTGATAAGTTACTTCTTTCACTTTTTGTGGGGCAGTGATCACTAAAAAAAAACGCCTGAATTTTCTTTCTGGAAACAAACGTGAATGCTGCTGGGCACAAACTAAGTGATCGAATAAGCATAAACTCACATTGCAAACTGAACCCTCTACTATAAATTTGGAAGTAGGATTTATACATATAAAAAAATAAGTTTTTTTTCTCGACGAAATAAGGAATAAATGTTGGAATGTACAGCCCTCTTGCTCCATTGGTGTGGCCTGTGCACATGATAAGCACAAACGTACCCAGCCAGCGAGACAAGCTTAAAAACTGAAGAAAGCTACGTTGTCAGTTTTGATGGCAGTTTAAGTTGAAGGTTTCTAATAAATAGATATATTGACAGATAGGATCTGAAATTGGAAGGAAGGAGGTATTTACATTGAAAGTAATTGGTCCCCGTACGCTGGCTACGGCTACAGCCATCCCTGCTTTAACTCAACACATCACATTGCTCCTTACTGGGCCCGGTTGCGATATGTGGAATGTAGAGGTGATCAGCACCCGATGTGACGTCACTCACTTCACCCTGACAAGTGAGAAAGAAGTAAATAAATTAAAAAAAAGTCTCAGTCGGGGAGGGATGATTGAGAGTGAAAGATGGAGAATACAGTGAAATAGAGAAAGAAAATCAGTTGGAAAAAGAAGAAGGAAAAGTGGTGGAAAAAGAAAGAAAAACGGTGAAGAAAGAGAAAAATGGCAAAAAAAAAGAAAGAAAGAAGGAAAGAAAGAAAGAAAGAAAGAAAGAAAGAAAGAAAGAAAGAAAGAGAATTTGCGACCAAGAACAGCCGGCTGCTACTGATGGTTGTAATGACGTTGGAGTTGAAATGAATCAGGACATAGAAGTAAAAAAATTCAAGAATTATGGGAGGACAAAAGGCGCAAAATGAATTGCCACGTCAACGGTGGATAACTGAATAAACCATTCAAAACTAAAGGAGACAGACAGGGGACAGATATAATCTTCCAATATTATATATAGGGTGGAGACGAAAATCTTGGGAAAATTTTGTTCGAATTTCTAATGATAAAAAAAAGTATGAAAACAGATTCCCCCAATTGCTATGAAGCGTATGGAATAAATGGTTGAAGTAAAGCTATGATACATAATTCGCTTAAAAAGAAGATCCAGGTAAAGTGCACCGTATCCATAGTTTAGAATGATAACGACTTCAAGAAAAAAAAAATAAGACAGGTTTGATTAGTCACTCAATAGAAACTGTCATGCGATCAAAGTCTTTTAACAGCATGCTGTGTTGGGGTTGATCAATTAAAAGAAAAAAAACTGATGATCAATGAATAAGTTACTTCTGTCGCCTTTATTTAGGTAGTCATCGCAAAAAAAAAGTTTGAATATTTCCAAAAACTGGCGTGAATCATGCTGGACATAAAAGGGTGATCAATTTACATCGCAAATTGAAACCTCCTCTGCCACTGAATACTTTTTTAGGGGGGTGAATCGAAGAAAAATTTCTTGACATAATAAGGAGTAAATGTTGAAATTTTCAGCCCCGTAGCTCCTATGGTGCAGCCTGTACGCAGGATTCATACATATATACATAAATACATACATATATACATATAAACATGGCCAGCCACAGCCAGACAGCTTGACTGACTTGAAAACTGAAGAGAAATATTGATTGTTGTGTTGACCAGATTGGTTGTCGGTTTCAAATTGTAATGATAAAACAAAAATATGTTTTCAAGGGCGGAGGGTCTGGGTTCAGGTTAAGGTTTAGGGACTTTATAGAACAGATAATGTATGACGTGAGCAGATCAAGACTGAAAGAACATTGTTGTGCTTTTATATTTACTTATGCCTCAGTCTGACATGTGGCAACAGAAGCAGCCGGGAAGATAGATAAAACCACCTGTAGAAAAAAATAATATACTTAATCTTAAAAAATATGTTTTTATTTTTCTTCATATATTTAGTTTATGACTCACAACGTGGATCCCAAGTGACCATATGAGAAACTATGGCCGGCGAAAAAAAAATTAGGTGACGAGTTCGACAAGTTCCAGAAATACTGGTTCCGCGACGCCCCACGATAGAGAGTAATGGCGGATCTTAGAGAAAATCTGTGTTCAACGTCGGATACTAAAAGGCTGATGTCGATGATGGTGGTTGTGGTGATGATGATGAACCTCCCTGACCCTCAGATTAAAAAATGCTGAGCCTTTAAAATGTGCGATTCGAATATGAGATCAAGTAAACACTTGAGTAACAACAGTAAAGGAGATAAAAAATGAAATACTGATATCAATGACCGTAATTCCTCGTGTATAATAGGCAACTTTTCCCAAGAATTTTGGGCAAGAAAATCCAGGTGCGTATTATCTACGGAAACATAATTGCAGGAAATTTTTCCAACCCTACTGATGGCAATAGTGACTGTAATCTACAATGAATGTAATCTTTTAATAACATCCTTTCCACGTAATTACAAAACGATAAAATTACAGAAACTTAAGTTCGGCAAAAATTACCTCCGGTCTTTTTAATTTTTTTGACGAAAATACGAATGTACTCCCACGCAGACTCTCTCTCTCTCTCTCTCTCTCTCTCTCTCTCTCTCTCTCTCTCTCTCTCTCTCTCTCTCTCTCTCATTCACACACACATGCACGCATGCATGCACACACACACACACATTCACCTGCTAAATTTACCCATATATTTCCATCCAAAAAGTAGCCGCGCATTATACACAGGAAATACATTTTTTCATTCAAAATTGAAACTTAATTGGGGATGCGGATTATCTACAGCATCAGATTATCCATGATAAATTGTGGTACCTAAATCTTCATCCTGATTGAATATAACCTAGGCTTGTTTTCCTACCTTGCTCTTCAATCAACGGAAGGCGATACCCTGGGGTGCCTGGGCACCACCCTAAGAACAGAACTTCATAGTTTGCTAACCAAGGTTCTACGACAGGCTGTGTATGTGCGGGCGTGTACATGAAGAATATTCACTCAGCTAAGATTACAGCACACTACAACAGTTCGTGTGATCAGCCTCCTCGGCCAGCAAGGTAGTCTCACGGTCGTTTAATGGCCGGGCCACTTCTCCGGCGCGGTGGTTTTGATACTCTGAAAATTACCGGACCCCTTTCTATAGAGAAAATATCCTGGTAAATCCCTATTTTTAACGTTTAGTCCTTAGACTAATTAATGAAGTACAATTATACATATTTTGATCAATAAAATCATATCAATTATAAATTAAAATCATATCAATTATAAATTAATTATTTGAATTCTAATATATGGTACCGGTCTGCATTCAATAATTAAGTTTTTCGGAAGATGGTTGATGTTTCCCAGCTAAAAGATTTGCTGTGTCAGATTCAGAGGGAACACTGCTGGGGACGCCCAAACATTATTTGATGGACCCCCAGGGGTCTGGGGACCCACAGTTTCGAAACCACTGCTCTAGCGTAATCAGTTTGATCTTACGTACTTGTGATCCTATTCCAAAACTAAGCTTCCACTTAAAAAATGACTACCCACTGGATGTTTCACTACTGTAGCCTTGTGCCAGACTATGTTAAGCTAGGTAAATAACTATTGTTAAAATGGCTTTATGTCGTACAAGGCAAACAGTAGCAAATATATGTTACCAATTCCTAAGCAAAATATCGATATGTACTGTAATAGAAGTGGTCTCCGTTGTTCAATATATACTGTGTTTGGTGACATATGAGAAGGTGACTTGCCATAAAGTCACAGGACAAAAAGTCATGAAACTAAAACTACAGCAACAAGACAAAACGAAAATAGATAGATCACAAAACGACCTTTATTCATTCAAATTTACTAATAGAAAAAAAAAACATTACATCATTCAATTAGTACAAATTGAACTGAAAATATACTTTATTTTATCTTGGGGAAATTTTTTTTCGGTCAGTGATATGATATCCTGGGACATCATATCCGGTTACGTTTCGTAGATGGCTCAGCGTGCCGCCCACCTTGTGACCATGGGCGTCCGCAGCCCCTTTTCTGGGGAGGAGGGTGCAAAAGGATATATTTCCAAATGAGGTGGAGGATATATTCGGTGAAACCTTACTCTCGATTGTAAGACCCCAATTAATGCATTTCCTGAAAGGGCAAGAAATGAGGATCAGAAAACTTATTTTCTTTTTTCTTAATTGCCCAAGGGAGTAATACGAAAAACAAAGTCTCAAAATTGAGAAGTAATTTTAGAATTTTAATTCTGTTGTTTGTATAGGGGTGTTTTGTTTCATGTTTAATATAGCAATAAAAATGATTTACAAATTGGGGAATATTTATTCTTTATTCTCTCTTGGAGTAGATTGCTGGCATTTCTTTATTATTGTGAATTAGATTAAGAGACTTGCCTAAATGGGTTGTAGTGCTTTTCCAGGGGTAGGGGTACAGATGCACTTCCCCAAGGACTCTCGTGATTGTAACTTTAGTTCAGGTGACCTTTTGGTCGGTATTATGTTAGAGCCGCATTTTTTCGACAAAAATGACCAAAAAGGTAAACGTGACATTCGTTGCCCAGACCCATATTGGCCGGACCTGGACAGAGAGCTTTAACAAAAACATTTTAAAAGAGTGTGATGAATGAGAGGAATTTTTCTAAATTCCTTTTTCAATTTTCTGTTCTATATCTCCTCCTGATAGAAGTGGATTTGTTACTTTTTTCTACTAATACAGTAACTTTACTTGACTTATAAACTTGTCTCTTTCGAAGGTAGGCTCCTAAGGTTTTTTCTTTCAAAGGTAACTGATGGATTTAATTTTGGTTGAACGGTGTACGTGAAGAATTTACTTCTTCGTCGAAAATGGGATTGGTTAAACCGGTGAGCCATTTACATCTACCCTCTCCATCCTGCTACCCCAGACAGCCACCCGTCACCCGAACAACCACCTTCGCTTCCTTCCATAGTCTTTTACTAATAACAACACTGTTGTTTTCTAAACAACAACTGACAATGTCGAAGTGACGATTCTTCAGACTTTGGTGATGGGGGTAACTTGGTCGGTACCAAGGAGTTAGGTTGGGGGTGGCAGGTGCCGGTAATAATAAAATGGGAAAAAAATATATATGTATAAAGGGTTTTCACGAAAGATGCGATTCTGGCATAATCCTGTTCCCACGGCTCAGATATACACCGTCACCGTACCGCCTCTACCCCCCTCTACCCTACCTGACTCGACCCGCCTTTCTGCTACCTCACCAACACGCACCATCCTTAACCCAACCGCAAGCCTGTCACCTTGACTTGTACCTTCCAACGCGCACAGAAATTCTCCATCCTCATCAGCTATATTCCTATACCGTCCATACCACCGGCACCACCACCACCCTATACAAATACACCCCGACCACTCACCTACCCCCGTTCTCTTCAAGTCGCCCCATTCCTACAGAGTCACCCATCCTCTGCCCGGGAACCACCCCACAACCTTTCTACCATCCCAGACGCTGCCATCACCCAAGGTGGAGGAAAGAAGAAGAAGAAGAAGAAGATGGAGAAGAAGATGGAGAAGGAGAAAAGGCAGGATTGGTGTCATTACCGTTTTTCTGTCGTTGTCATATCGTTCGCTCTCACTCTCTCTCTCTCTCTCTCTCTTTAGCTCTCCCCGTCTTTATATCCCTCTGTATCTATCGTCCTGATTCCTCTCTCTGTCTCTGTGTGTGTCTCTCTGTGTCGTCATCGCTCGCAATCTCTGTCTCTGTTTCTCTCTCAATCGTTCGCTCCATCATACTACCCGCCGCCGCCCACCCACCCGCCCGTTTTTCGTCATGACTCTGTCCTCTTCATCTCCTAACTTTATGTGTTGTCTGGAGCAGCAAGGGTAACATACAGCAACCCTCACTGTTTCACAGAAAAATCGGTAACTCCAAGCCCACAAGACCCCTACCGTTCGGCTTCGGGTTTGAGAAAGGTAGGTAGGAAGGAATTGGCGGGCTGTGAAAGGTAGGTAGGTAGGAATCGGCTAGAAACGGTGAGCCTCCATACTTACTTACTTAGGTAGGTAGGTAGGTAGGTAGTAGTCATAGTGGTAACAGTGTTAATGGTTAAGGATGTTGGATGGTGGTTGTGGTGGTAGCGGCCAGGTCGTTGCTAGTTACTTTGACAGCTGGGCGTCTTCTATCTCTAGGGAGACACAACTACGAACCAAATTTGCCAACAATTTCTGTTAAGCCGTGCACAATTCTGTAAACTTGAGCATTTTTCTTCTTTTCCCATCACTTCCTTTCTTGGGCTTTTTTGCGTCTTTATTTTATTTCGGGGTAACTGTTTACCACCTTACGAGGATCCCAGGTTTTTCTTTTCTTTTCTTCATTTGGATTCTTCCTTTTTTTTTTGGTTCCTTTTTCGTCTTTTATTTCTCTGTTTGTTTGATTCTTTCTTTCTTTCTTTTTATATTCTTCATCTTTAGTTTTAAACAGCGCTTACTGTCTTTCTTCGTCATTCTCTCTCTCTCTTTCATTTTCTTTCTTTTTTCTTTGCTTCATTCTCTTCATTTTCTTTTTACTCTGCTCTTTCGGTTTATTCCACTGTCACATTTTTCTCTCACATTCTTCCTTCCCCTCTTTCTTTCTTTCTTTCTTTCTTTCTTTAGTTCTTTCTCTTTTCAAACTTTTCCCTCTCTCATTCTCAATCCACGCTTTCTGTCATCACTTCTTTCACTCTCCCTTTCTTTCTTTCTCCGTCCTTCCTTCTCTTTCCTGTGCTTTCTCATTATTATTCACGCTAACTCTTTCCATTTCTTGCTTTCACATTTTTCCTTTCTTTCACGTTCTTTCCTTCTTTCTTTCTTTCTTTCTTTCTCCCTTCCTTCCTTCCTCCCTTTCTTTCTTTCTTTCTTTCTTTCTTTCAATCTGTTTTTATTTATCTCTTGCTTTTTAACCCAAACTTACTGTATTTTTCCTTCCACATTTTTTTCATTCTTTCGCACTCCTTCTTTCTTCTTCTTTTTTCTATCTTCTTTTGGTGTATACCTTTTTAAAATCTTCCTTACTTAACTCCTTCCTTTCTCATTTACTTTTGTCTTCCTTTCTTTTTCTTCACGTTTATTACCAGACTTCATTGCATTTATTGTTTTTTTTCTATTTTGCTCCTTCCTTCCTTCTATCTTTCTTTCTTTCTCCACCCATCTTTTCTTTCTTTCTTTTTCTTTCTTCCTTCCTCCCATTGTCCTTCTTTTTTTCTTTTCCCTCCCCTTCTTTCCTTCTTCCCCTCTTTCCTTCCCTTCCCCCTTCCTATTCTCTCTACACCTTTTCATTTTTATCTTCATGTCTCTTTCTTTTTTCCCTTCTCTCTCTGCCAGTCTATCTATCTCTCTATATCTCTCTTGCTCTCTCTCTCTCTCTCTTTCTCTCGTATATATGAGAGAGAGAGAGAGAGCGCGCAAGAGAGATATAGAGAGAGGGAGACATACTGACCCTTAAATGTAATTCACGGCCTTGTATCTTCTCAAAACTCAAGCTAAACAAGTCAGGTACAAAAATGGCGGTTTACTGAAGAGCTAGAGACATTTCCTTAAAATAATATATAACTTCTTTAAAATGATACCATGTGACACATGTATAAAGCGTCTGTAACACTAGACGATGTAAGTAAAATTCATTAATTTTAATTTTAAGTAGGTTACACTTAGGCTTAGGCGTGTGATCATTTCTTAGAAACTGTCAACCCAAACTGTCAACATAGGCATACGATCCTGGAATTTTCACCCCGCCCTCTATTCAGGAAAAAAAAAAACGTACATAATTACAGGCAGATCGAGCTCTTAACACACCCCTTGAGCAAAGAGTTTCCATAGGCACCTGACTGTCAAAATGGGTTTCTTGAGTTTTCTTAGTTGGCTGGCTATGTATGTATCGTGTGTACCAATGGAGATAGGGGTTAAAACATTTAAACTTATACTACTCAAGTCTGGAAAAAATGTTGTTTTTTCCAGTTCCTCCATCTGAAAGAGTTCATAATGAGGGGTTAAATTTGCCAAGTAAGTTTATGCTAAATTGATCCCTTGGTTTGTGACCAACAGCAGTCAAGCTTGCTTTGTTTTGTTTTGTTTTGTTGTTGTTTTTTTCATTCAGTCTTTTTAGTGATCACTGCGCAACAAAAGGTGAGAGATGTAACTTATTAATTGGTCACCCTTTTTTTCCAATCCTTTAATTGATCACTCCTTACTCGGCATGCTGTCAAAAGACGTTGGTCATATGACAGTTTCTATTGAATGACTAACCAGACCTGTTAGCGTATTCTTTTTAAAAAGTATCTTTAAATGATATTTCAAATAAAATTTTGATATGCAACAAATGTATAACGTTTATGTAACTCTGATATTTTTGTATAAAACAAGTATTTGTTGCGCGGTTAACAAGCATTTTACTTACATATACGAGATCTGTCTGTAAAGTATCCAGCCATTTTGATTTCGAGAACCAGTTACATGGCCTTGATGTAACTTGGATACCATTCAAATGGAACCTCACTGTGATAACGTGAACAGACACTCTTTCGTGGGGTTACTCAGTCAGTGCTGTGAGACGCCATTAGGCAGGGTTTACACTCTTCGACGATCGCATTTTTCTGTTTATTCTCTACGCTTCGTGCAGGGTCATTTGGCAATATACCACATCATCCTGGTCTCTACTGAGTCCAAAGTTGTCTCCCAGGGACTTCTGGTTCTCTGCTGTTAAAAAAATGGGGGGTCAAACTATGAACGAGATTAAGGAGAATGCGACGGAGCAGCTGATGGTGATCCTGAAAGAGAACTCTGCAGACTGTTGAAAGTGGGAGGGACGCAGAGAAAACTGAGAGGTCCCAAGGGGAAAACTTTGAGGAGGGGTACTTTGAAAGGGGGAGTACTTTGAAGGGGGAGTACTTTGAAGGGTAGTATTTTGAAGGGGGATACTTTGAAGGGGGATACTTTGAAGGGAGTGAAACGCCATCACCAAAGTTTATTTTTTCGTTAATATTATATGGCAGGATATTTCCACGCAGATCTCGTATGCATACACGCACACACACACACATGCACACACACACACACACACACACACACACACACATATATATATATATATATATATATATATATATATATATATATATATAAAAGTGTGTGTGTGTAAATGATCTTTCATGTTTTCCCCTTTCCTGTTTTTTATCCATCTATTCAAGTTTGTTTCTATCTATCTATCTACCTATCTATCCATGGCCTGCTTCATGGTTGAGATAGCCGTACTGGTAAGATGTGTCTAAACTCAGGTAAAAGTCAGAATTTAAAATGCTGTGTTCAAGAATGGCGTCCCCCGTCTTAACACACACACACACACACACTTTAAAAAAACAAAACTAGTGCAACCCTATCTTCCCACTCTTACTAGCAGTCAATAAAAATTGGGCATAAACATCGATGTATCTTCATTAAGATTTGAAAAGTCTTTTTTTTTTCTGTCACTTCTACAGCTTTTTTTCTTTCGTTAAAGAAATCTACCCGTTCTTATTTTACACCCAACAGGTTGTTGCTTCTTGCAAACTCCTTTGCGTGGGTGCAGACTCAAGCGCATATGCACACGCCTGGGTGTGTCTCTCTGTATCTCTGCGTAGACTTCGCCGTGTGTCGAAACCCGAGGGTGCGTTTATGAGTGAGACTTGCAGACCTAATTGATTCCAGAAGAACACTTGTAAGTTGAAACCGTCTGGACGACATTTAGTTTTCATTTATTTATTTGAATTTTTAAATGATGTCGTTGTGATTTATGGAGATGAACATGGTTGAATCTCTCCCCCCACTTCAAAGTTGATATTTTGGGGTTCAGGTTAAGTAGTGCGGTCCCTCAAAATAAATACGATCTCTCCTGCAGAGCTTACAGCATTGCTTTATATTCGTTTTCCACATTCATAATGACCGGGGCCCCGAATCACCTAAACATATCCCTTAGTCTGATCCTGACCTTACTTCTGCGGGTGTCCGCTGGGGGTGCAAAGGGGGCGTTTGCCCTCCTCTGAATCAAGTCACTGCAGCGAGAGCGAGGGGGTTTAGAACCTTATAGAGGCTGGGATCAAGGGGTCACAATGAACAGTAACAGCTTAGGACAAGTCACAGTTTGGGCACTCTTTAGTCTCTTACCTGACAACCAACTTTCGAATGTATCTTTTTTATGCCCCTCCTTTCAAAATATATCCCCCGAGATATATCCTTGTCGGTCCCTCATTGGAAGAGTGGTAGCAGACGCCCATACCAACAACTACCCCTATGTTGGAGTGTGAGATATGGAAATAAAGCAATATCAATAACTCTTTGGGAGGGACCATATTTCTTTGTACGGGTCGCAATAATGAACTTGTCCTGATTTCTATCTTGATATCTACTAACCACTACTAAGTTCAGTTTTACATCAAATGTTGGATTGTGCAGCGTCAATCTTCTAAGTGGGGAGGACTTGCCCGCTAAGAAAAGAATACCTGGGCTCAAAGAGCATACTGTAGCATTGGTGAGAAACTCTTGGTGCAGACCTATTTATTTGCCAAGCTTATCTTAGTTTGGCAAAAAACGTCTGCTTGGGGGGAGGGGGCGAAACATTTTCACACCCTTCCCCTGGATCAGGCATTCTCAGCTAGGGTGTGGGGCTTTGAAAGTTTTGAAATTTTCATAGTCAATAAAGGATAGAGGTGCTGTACAATCGTTTTGTGTAATCACAACATAAAATAACCATTTTAGAATATGGAAGTATTTTTTTCGAAGATAACAACATTGCAGCTAAAATATAGTCAATGAGAGGATATGGAGACAGAGGCTGGAAAAGTTAGGTAGTTTACTGTGGGATAGGACAATTTTGGCATACGAAACTAATCCATGTTGATAGATACATGGACAGACAATGAAGATTGGCTTGCGAGACAAGATGACTAACCAAAAGGCGCCAACGATAGTCGTCAAATTCCTTTTTATCGTATTTCCTATAATGCTATGTGTGTGTGTGTGTGTGTTTGTGCGTGTGTGTGTGTGCACATTTTCTTTAGTACATCTTTCATTAAAAAATGACAGGCAGAGAGCATCTTTTCAATCTTTTAGTAATTTTCAAACTCTAGGGTTGACTTTGTTCATTACCAAGTTTCCCTTGCCAAAGATCGATGAGTCATACACCTAAAATGATACGTACACAAAAACTGATGACAAGTCAAACAAAGTCAAAATTGGCTGTCAGATTTATCCGATATGATGACTAGACTAGAATAGAATTGCGTTGCAAATATGTAAATAGTTCATAACTGATCTTCTTAAATACTGAACGTATCTGGAAATCTTTGTTTTAAATATTCAGGTTGTCGAAATGTATCTGTTTTCTTTTAAATTTATGCTACGGAGAATCATTAATATTCATTCATTGAATTGAATGGAAAATCATAAATTTCAAGCTTCTAACTTTATTTCAATTTTATTTACTTCAAGGATAGAATTGAATAGATTATATTTTATTTCACCATACACACAATACCAAATTAATCTTCGCATATCTATTCCTAGGTAAGAAAGAAACTTGATAGATTTAAGAAAAAGATGATTCATTTCGAAACTATGTTTCCCGTGGGATTTGGTCATCTTTGTTTCGATCGGATGAAACGTGAAAGTGAATTAGTTTTCAGTTCGAAAATTAGGGATGTTAAATTAGAGGGCAATTTAAAGAATTTTTTTTTTGTTTCAAGTTAAAAACTGTTTTATTCTTTCGGGTAAACATTGGATTTCTTTCATGAAAAATATCTTTTTCATATGATAAAATATAAATACAAAATGTGGCAATCTCAGCATAGATGCATCATTTGGACATTTTGATATGGGCCATTTTTATATTAGCAATTTTAAATGGCTAAAATTGGCTAGATATTTTACTGTTGTTCAAACAAGATTAAACTCTATCTAAAAATACCGTTTTCTGCAATATTTTGATTTAAACCTTTGGTGAAAAATAAAAGCCATTAATTTGTTTTATTCTATTGTAAAATATGAGATCAGATAAATACTGCTTGCAAATGGCTTACCAAGTAATTCTCAAATATGAACGACCACATCTTATGGTAGTTCTTTAAAATGACATATTAATCTGAAATTATACCGATAAGTATTTTGTGGCTAGTGGCAGATTAACTATTCGGCAGAGTATGCTTTTTTTGTTCCACTCCTACGATTGAGTTTTGATTTTATTTTCGCGTGTAACAACAATGACGGATGACAATGGCCAAACCAAAAGCCAGTGACGTTGTGCACGAATAGTAGTGCTAAAACTGATGACCAATTCACTCCCACTTTTCAAGCCCAACTCAGGTCGACTTGTTCCTGTAAATTTGTAAATCGCTCTTACAGGAACAACTAATTTTGAGTTGAAATGAGACATAGTTTTGGAGTAATATTGTATGGAGGAATGGATTCTGTTTTGTTTACTTTTTAGATTTCAATGAAGCAAGAGAGTTTGCATCGTCAAGCTTTTCTTTTCTTGTTTTCGTTCCGGTAAACGATCCTACTTTTACATGAATATAGATATTTTCAAAAAAGATAAAGTCCTTTCAGTTGCACTATCTGCCATTTCCAGTATCAGGGTGGAGTTGAACTATTCAGTATCATGGTAGCGCTTTATCTTGCGATATTTTTACTATTCAATTTTGACTGTAGTTTGTTAGTATAAGATATATATATATATATATATATATATATATATATATATATATATATATATAGATAGATAGATAGATAGATATAGATAGATATAGATATATATATATTATGAACATTATGAGCGTAAAGGGTTTGGCGTTTTTTCTTTCCAAATCAACAAACGACGATCACATTGAGAAGTTGCATTCTGTGATCTGTGGAAATTGGCTCCTGATTATCAGGGGAGTTTTCAAAGAGGTGAGAATCTGTGAAAGTTCGAGAACGCTTTTTCTGTTCAAGTAATCAAATGACAATCACAATGGGGAAAAAAAAAACGCCAAACGTACAGCCCTCGTATATACTGTACTGTGTTCTTTTTTTTTCCGTGTATGTTCATTACAGGTATACAATATATTAATTGAAACCTTTGTTTTTTAAATGGAATCCGAAAGAAAACAGGAGTCAGAGACATCATAGAACCCATTAAAAAGCTCAAAAGGCAGTGGGCTGGCCATGTTACAAGAATGGCGGACAACCGGTGGACATAGCAGCTCACAACATGAATCCCCAGAGATAACATGCAAAACCGAGGCCGGCAAAGTATTAGATGAAGAGACAAATTCAGAAAGTACTGGATCCGCGACGCCCACGATAGAGAAGTGTGGCGAATCCTGGGAAAGGCTTATGTCCAACGACGGACGTTGAAAGACTGTTAATGATACTCTGATTCAGCTTTCACCAATGAAGTAACTTATTATTCAATCTGTGGGGGCCCTTCTTCCGGGTTACTCAGCTTACACAAAATATTTTATACGTTACAACCATTGATAGGAACCGTCAACTAAAACTGTCAACGTGGGCTTCTTCAGTTTTTGAGTCAGTCTGGCTGGCTATACCTGTATGCATCGCACGTACAGGCCACACCAATGAAGCTAAGGGGTAGATAATCTAAACATTCACTCCTTATAATGTCTACAAAAAGATTTTGGTTTGGTTTTTAAAATCCCCAATACACAGGTTTTAGTGGAGGTTCTATTTGCAATGTAAGTTTATGCTAAATTAACCCCTTAGTCTATATTCAGAAGCATTCACACTGTTTTGTCTTTTGTGTCTTTTTTGAAACTTCAGACTTTTAGTGATCACTGCACAACAAAAGACAAAAGAAGTAACTTATTCATCGATCACCCCTTCGCCAATGTTTTATTTGATCACCCCAACACGACATGCTGTCAAAAGTCATTGGTCGTGTGACGGTTCCTATTGAGTGACTAACCAGACCTGTTTCATAGTTCTTTTGAAGCCATCTGGCTAACAGCAACCCTCTGTTTGAAAGCAGGGTGGTCATTTGGTACTTTCCAAGACTAAAATGTGGTAAATTTGGTACTGAACAAAGCTCTTTGTTTCCAAAAATGGAGATTTCGGAAAATTTGCAAAAGATAACCATCTGTTAAAAACGAGTAATCTGATACGACATGTATATACATGAATAGATAGGGGTGCCATTCAGTACTTTTCAAGACCAAAATTGGGCAAATTTGGTACTGAATAAAGCTACTTGGTTCCGAAAATAAAGATTTTGTACGGAAAGAAAATTTACAGAAGATAACAATCCATTATACTCAGTCAAAAAAAAACAGTCTCCTGGCAATCAACTGATCATGAGTTCAAATCAGAGTGGGGACTGCGAATTTCGCTCATTGGTTTACACCCCTAATTTTGGTGAGGAATGATTTTGTTCTTCTTGTTCTTGTTACAGTAGAAAAAAAGACAACTCCAGTTTTTTTCAGTTTCATAATATGAATTTTAATCCATTTTCCGGCGAGCTTAGTCTAATGATGGGTTTTTAATTATTTGATTGTTTTGGTACTAAAAGTATTTAATTCATTCCCGAGAGCATACGAATTTGGTTTTGTGCTACAAAAGACATCTGGCAACCTTGTTTAAAAGGAATGAAACCAAATGTTGCAAAAAGCCGTTATTCTTCCGTCTGTAACGCGTTGGCATATTTGATACTAAACAAAACTATTTAGCTCCGATTAAAAAGCTAACGAGAAACAGTTATGGACGATAACAATCTTTTACACAAGGATGATACGATGCAACATAAATGTATATGAACAATACATAAAAGAAATACGTATTTTAATTCATTTTTTCCCTGCAAGCTTACTCTGATGATCGGTTTGAAGTTATTTGATTATTTTGGTACTATAGCTTCTTAGTTTGGTTCCAAGGCCATACAAATTTGGTCTGATAATAGATTTGAAGTTACTTGATTATTTTCGTATTGAAGCTACCTAATTTAGTCCCACCACCATACAATTCGCTCTAATGGTGAATTTTTAAATTGATTGATTTTTTTGCTACTGAAGCTACCTAATTTGGTGCCAATACCATACATATTTGGTCCTAATACCGTACAAATTTAGTTCCAATACCTTACAAATTTGGTCTGATGATAGATTCTAAGTTATAGTGTTACTTTTGTATTGAAGCTATTCAATTTTATCCCTAGACTATACAAATTCGCTTTGATGGTGAATTTTTAGTAAATTTTGCTATTGAATTTACATAATTTGGTCCTAGTACCGTTCATATTAAGTCCCAATACCATACAAATTTTGTCCGGTGATGGATTCTAAGTTATTAGATTACTTTAATATTGAAGCTACTTAATTTTGTCCCAACACCATATGAACTCAGTCTGATGGTGGATTTAAAGCTAATTGATTATTTTGCTCCTGAAGCTACTTAATTTAATCCCCAGGCCATACAAATTTGGTTTTGTGCTGCAAAAGACATCTGGCAACCTTGTTTAAATGAAATGAAACCAAATGTTGCAAAAAGCCATTATTCTTCCGTCTGTAACACGTTCTCAAAGAATGTCTAACTTGGCTACCTGTTTCCTCTGTTGTTTATGTGACCTTTCGTTTGTGTCGTATCAGAACCAGAGTCTTTGCTTCAGGAATGTCTTTGTTTGCTCTTTCAGTCGTCGCAAAGTAACAGCCGACCGCATAGTTTTAAAATCAGCTCCAAGTGTTTAGTGCTCTGAATTACTGGTGGTCGGTAAAAATGAAGCAATCGTCTGAACTACAGAACTTGCACGCCTTTTTATTCGAAAAATACTCTCGCGATTAAATTATTACAAAAATCAACACACACACACACACACACACACACGCACTCACACATCTAAGGTAAATATAAAATCAACCCTGTCTCTTCTGTCACACTCGGAAGTTTTGCAAGATAATGATTGTATTGTGAGAAGTTATCTCACTGATGTAGGGACTAAATTAAGTTTAGTATAAAAGTCTACGATGAGATAGCTTCTACTTTTCAATTCATTCTCTTATCCTCAGATATATATTCGTTCGTTTACATGTATTCTTTAGATTTTGAATGAAACGAAATAAAATGAGAATTAAATACATCTAAAACTAATGGATATCGATCTTATACTGAGTTTTTGTGTTTGCTTTTTTTATCACGACTCATACAGCGAGTAAGTCTTCAACATAAAAAAAGATAAGTGTTTTTTTTTCAAGATTGTGAAATTACATCATCATCATCATCATCATCATCATCATCA
Organism: Thysanoteuthis rhombus; assembly: GCA_963457665.1. Classification (NCBI taxonomy): domain Eukaryota; kingdom Metazoa; phylum Mollusca; class Cephalopoda; order Oegopsida; family Thysanoteuthidae; genus Thysanoteuthis; species Thysanoteuthis major. Next base: position 5,795,149 of record OY735231.1, read on the forward strand.
TCAGTCTTTCAACGTCCATCGTTGGACATGAACTTTCCCCAGGATTCGCCACACTTCTCTATCATGGGCATCGCGGAGCCAGTACTTTCTGATTTTGTCTAGCTCGTCTCTCCATCTAATATTCTGCCGGCCTTGGTTGCACATGTGATCTCGGGGGATCTATGCCATGTGTAGCAATGTCCATCGGTTGTCCGCTGTTCTTGCAACATGGCCAGCCCACTGCCATTTGAGATTTTTAATGGACTTTATGATGTCCCTGACTCTTGTCTTTTCCCGGATGTACTGTGCCGTCTTGTGGTCTCTCCATGTGAGTCCCAGTGTGTCTTCAGGTGCACGTTGCATAGTTCTCAATTTGCGGATAATTACATACAAATCATTTATAAGTACTTTTACAACCTTGAAAGATCAATTGATATGGTTATTATTTTTATTTTGCTCCATTAAAAAGTATCCGTGTAAACAAGAGCATATATATATATACATATTTGAAGACAGCTGAATATAGTGAAAAAAGAGGGGTCCAAGACATCAGAGAATCCATTAAAAAACTCTAATGGCAATGGGCTGGTCAAGTTGCAAGAATGGCAGGCAACTAATGGACATCACAATTCACAACATGGATCCCCAGAGATCACAAGCTTGACCAAGGCCGGAAGAATACAAGATGGAAAGACGAACTAGACAAATTCAGAAAATATTGGGTACACGACGCCCGTAGTAGAGAGGTCTAGCAAATTCTGGAGAAGGTGTATGTCCAATAACAGACGTTCTAAGACTGATGGTGATGATGATTGTGGAAATATAAAATGAAAAGATAAAAGCTATGTCATTGTAAACTTAGTTTTAAACTAACTTAGTTTAGCTCACTGTTTTAGTTGAAAACAAAATCTAGCCATTTTGAGCCACCAAGAGTGATAATTTCTGGCAATTTTCAAGCTAGGCGATTTTAATCCCGTATAAGCAAGAATTATTACAAATGTAAACCTTCTTTTACGACGCACTTGGGACCCAGATTGGCATAAGAGAGAATTGACTGTATTATCATTATCATTATCATCACCATTATTATCATTATTATTGCACAATCGTAGCCAGCGTTCCAGGTCTTACAAAGCAGTCTACAGACTTGAAAATCGGCATCAGCATTCTACTGGATCACTTTTAAAAATGTATTGGAATTTTGGTAAAAAAAAAAAAGATGATTTTTTGACCTTCCTGTTCAGACCATATTGATTCTTCGATTGAACTTGTTTAACATGACATAAAATTTTGACAATACGGTTGTTTAATTATTGAATGTGATGTCTTCTTCTTCTTCTTCTTCTTCTTCTTCTTCCTCCTCCTCTTTTTCTTCTTCTTCTAATTATTATCATTATATTATTATAAGTTATTATTATTATTATTGGAATCTCACACCAGTTGCCTGGCGGTAACCGCTGGAGTTTGAGTGACAGCAAGTCTCCTCAAGTCTCCAGCCCTCCTCCCCTAGTAATCATAGGTCGCAGTAACTCTGCGATTAACAGTTTCACACCGGTTGCCCAGTGGTTATCACTGAAGGCTGAGTGACAATAAGTCTCCTCAGGTCTTCAGCTAACGTCTCCTCTCTTTCGCATATCATGACAGTGCTACAATTCGTTGCAGTACTTATATCTCTAGCACCTTCCTCAGTATCCGTGCAGTTCCCAGTAGTGCTGTGGTCTGTACGGTCTCTATCCTCCTCCTAATCCCGATCTCATCCAGTCTCTCCCTCAGCGTTTTGGTATTATTATTATTATTATTCGACTCTCTTTCGACATGATAGAGACCTAAACTGACGAGAGAGAGAGAGAGAGAGAGAGAGATAGAACGTGGAGAAATAAAGAGGATCAATTGTATTATCATAACACAAAACCTTCTCTCTTTGAATCAAGAGTGAAAGCGGGAACTCATGTAAGTCCACGTGACAGTTCATTTTTTATTGTAGAGTGCTGGTCAGTTTTACATTTTTTGAATTGATAGGGAAAACACTGCCCAAACGGCCGTAGTTCACGTCTTATCACAAGTCCTTGCTGGTGTGCTCATGTGACTTCACATCTCACGTTGTCAACGGTACTAGTGTACGGTTCCGTTTAACACTTATATGTATTGGCAGACACATACAGCTGAGACAACTGTAAGTTACGTCATATCACGAGTCTTCTGCTCTGTTTATATCCCTTCACGTCTCAAGTTGTTATAGTTGGTAGTGTGCAAGTCAGTTTAACACTTATATGAATCGCTAGAGGTGCTAGTGTAACAGCTGTACGTCACGTCATATCACCAGACCTTAGTGAGCTCATGTGATTTCACGATTCAAGTTGTCATAGAAGTGCGTGTCAGTTTAACGCTTATATGAATGTTAACGCAACGTCAAACCACAAAAACTTACTTAGAGACACAGCATATCACGAATCCTTGGTGATCTCATGTGACTTCACGTTTCAGGTGGTCATATTTAGTTGCAATTCATATAAGCATTGAACTGACTTACAACCTCGTAGGACAACTGGAAACGTGAACTGACATGAGCTCACGAAGGACTTGTGACATGACGTGACCCACAGCCGATACAACCGTTTCTCTTGCAAATAACTATGACAACTTGAAACGTGAAGTCAAGTGAGCTCACCAACGATGCGATATGACATGACCTACAGCCGATACAGCAGTTTTTTTTGTTCATATAAGCGTTAAACTGAGTTGCACCTTACTAATTAGGGCAACTTGAAACGTGAAGTCACATGAGCTCACGAAGGACTCGTGACATGACGTGACCCACAGCCGATACAACCATTTCTCTTGCAAATCAAATAACTATGACAACTTGAAACGTGAAGTCACGTGAGCTCACCAACGACGCGATATGACATGACCTACAGGCGATACAGCAGTTTTTTTTTGTTCATATAAGCGTTAAATTGAGTTGCACTTTACTAATTAGGGCAACTTGAAACGTGAAGTCACATGAGCTCACCAAAGATTTGCAATATCACATGACCTGTAGTTTATAAAGCAGTGTCTGTACAAATTGTTAAACTGACTCACTAAATACACTGTTGTATCAGCTGTCGGTCATGAACCCTTGGTGACCTCATGTGTCTTCTCGTGCCAAGTTGCAAGTCAGCCTATATGAACTGCCAGAGACACTGCTTCAACAGCTGTAGGTCATATCATATCACAAATCCTCGGTGAGCTCATGTGACTTCACGCTTTGTAGCTGTCATAGTAGTGTGTAAGTCTGTTTAACGCAACGTCAAACCACAAAAACTTGGTTAGGTCATGTCATGTCATATCACGAGTCTTCGTGAGCTCAAGTGATCCATGTTTCAGGTTGTCATGGTAGTGTTGCAAATCAGTATAACGCTTATATGAATTGCTAAAGACACAGCTGAATCAACAGTAGATCACGTCATATCACGAGTCCTTGGTGAGCTCACGTGACCTCACATTCCAAAGAAGTATAGTGTTCAATGCTTATTTGAATTGGAAGACCCATGGCTGTATTGGCTCTGGGTCATTTCATATCATGAATCTTCGGTGAGCTCATGTGACTTCATGTTTCAAGTTGTTATAGTTAGCACTATGCAAGTCAATGAAATGCTTATTTGAATTGTAATTTGCAATTTGCAAATTGCTGTTTTATCAGCTGTAGGTCACGTCACATCACGGGTTCTTTCTGAGATCATGTGATTTCACGTTTCAAGTTTTCATAGTAGCTTCCAAGTCAGTTCAATATTCGTATGACTTGCTAAAGACATTGCTGTATCAGCTGTAGGTTGTGTCACGTCAAGAGTCCTTAGTGAGCTCATGTGATTTCATGTTTCAAGATGTGTGTTATTCAGTTTAACTCATATGAATTGCTGTACACACTGCTGTGACTGTAGGTCATATATCACAAGTTGTGACTTCACGTTTCAAGTTGTCATAGTAGTGTGCAATTCGGTTTAACGCTTACTTGAATTGCAGAAGTCACTGTTATATCAGCAATAGGTCACGTCATGTCTTGAGTTCCTCTTGAGCTCATGTGACTTCATCTTACAAGTTGTCATATTTAGTACTGTGCAAGTCAGTCTAACGCTTATTCAAATTGCAGAAGTCACTGTTGTATCGGCTGTAGGTCACTTCGTATCACGAATCCCTTGCAAGCTCATGTGACTTCACACTTCACGTTGATGCATTCTGTTTAACACTTATTGAGCTAAAGACACTGCTGCATCTACAGTAGGTCACGTCATATCACAAGTCAATGTGAGATCATAATTAGTACACTGCTTTAACAGCAGTAGGTCACGTCATATCAAGAGTTCTTGGTGTGCTTCACATTTCAAGTTGTCATACGTAGTAGTGTGCAAGTCAGTTTAATGCTTGTATGACTTGCTAAAGACTCTGCTGTATCGTCTCTGAGTCACGTAATATCACAAAACCTGGTTGATCTCATGTGAGTTCAAGTTCAAGTTGTCATAATAGTCTGCTAGTCAGTTTAATGCTTATATGACTCGTTCAATACAATATTGTATCGGCTGTCGGTCACGTCCTATCAAAAATCCTTTGTGATCTCATGTGACTTCTTGAGTTGTCATAATTAGTAGTGTTGCAAGTCAGTTTAATGCCTATATGAATTGTCAGAGACACTGCTTTAACGGCTTTAAAGTCACGTCATATCACGAATCCTTGGTGGGCTCATGTGACTTTACGTTTCTTGTTGTCATAGTATTGTGCAAGTCTTATATGAATCTTAACGATTCACTGTTGTAACGGCTGTACGTCGCATCAAACCATAAGTACTTCGTCAGGTCACGTCATATCACGAGTCGTTCGTGAGGTCATGTGAGTTCACGTTTCAAGTGGTCATAGTTGTGCTGCAAGTCAAGTATAACGCTTATATGAAATGGTACAGACACTGTTGTAAGTCACGTTATATCACGAGTCCTTGGTGAGCTCATGTGACTTCACACTTCAAGTCAGTTCAACGCTTATTTGAATTGCAAGCGACACAGCTGTATCAGCTTTAAATCACATCATCACACCAGTCTTTTTTGAACTCATGTGACTTCACGTTTTAAGGAATCATAGTAGGTCAGTTCAACGGTTATGAGACACGGTAGTATTGGCTCTTGATCACGATTCTTTGGTGAGATCACGTGAGCTCACGTGACTTCACGTTTCAAATTGTTATTGTTAATAGTGTGCAAACCAGTTTAATATTTATATTAATTGGTGAAAACACTGTTGTATGGGCTGTCACAAGTATTTGGTGAGCTCATGTGACTTCATGTTTCAAGTTGGTATAAGTAGTGTGCAAGTCAGTTGAATACTTATTTGGATTGCAATTTGAATAACAGTTGTATCAGCTGTAGCTCATGTCATATCACTAGTCCTTCTTGAGCTCATGTGACTTCACGTTTCAAGTTGTCATAGCAGTGTGCAGGTGAAACATATACAAATTGTTAAAAACACTGCTGTATCAGTGATGGTCACGTCATATCACGAGTTTTTGTGAGCTCATGTGAGTTCATGTTTCAAGTTGTCATAGTAGATAATAACTTGAAACGTGAAGTTTCTAGTCAGTTTGATTCTTGTATGACTTGCTAAACATACGAATTGCTAAAAACACTGCTGTATCAGCTGTAAGTCACGTCATATCACGATTCCTTTGGGATATCACATGATGTCACGTTTCAAGTTGTCATTGTTGTATGCATCATATGCTTATATGAATAACTGTAGACTCTGCAGTATCAGCTTTAGATCACGTCATGTCACGAGTCTTTGGTGAACTCATGCGATTCACGTTTCAAGTTGTCATATTAGTGTACGAGTCAGTTTAACACTTATATCAATTGTTAAAGACACTGCTGTATCGGCTGTGGGCCATATTATATCACGAGTCCTTGGTGATCTCATATGACTTCACGTTTCCAGTTGTCATAGTAGTGTGCAAGTCAGTATAACGCTTATCTGAATAGTTCCGAGATACTGCTTTAACAGTCCTAAATCACGTCATATTACGAATCCTTATAGGTCAGCTCCTGTGGTTCAGCAAAAAAATTGTGTGCTGTGATAGAAGCTATAGTTCTCATTTCTCGTTAGCCTAGCCTCTCAAAGTCTCTTCTAGTCTTCAAAGATTTTTAACTGCAATATTTCATGTGTGAATCCGTTAACAAGTTCTATCCTTCTTGTTTCCGCAATTGTTTCTTTCTCAAATCATTTGTTCGTTAATATTCAACTAGGCAATCTTATCGTTGGGATTTGTGTTCGTCCCACAAGAACAGTCTACCATATGGATTGAAATCAAATTGTCTTTATCTGGTAGGGGCAAACTATTGAATGATTTGTCTGTTTCAAATAGACATTCTCCCTCTAAATATTCATTCAAAAATAATTTTAAAAAACGCTTACAAGAATAGATTTTCCCTGCTATAGGGAACCCGATTAACTTTGATAAAAGATCAATACATTTATCTCTATTCCAAATACTATGTATAAATTCTCAATAATTTGGATCTATTTGATTATTATTTACCACAAAAAACTTTCATAGTGTATATTTTCTCTACAATAGAGAATCCATTAACCTTATTCGCTGAAGTATCGAAACATTATGTATCTATCTTCCGAATTCTATACTCTGATTATATAATTTAAGATTTTAGGACAGGGTGGGTCTTATCTCCATAGTTCATCTACTTAGAGAGCTCCTCCTCTAAGAAAATTCCTGACCCTCCACGATCAAGTCTGTCTTGTTCATTATCATAAGTTTTTGTTTTAAATTTCTCTTCAACATGGTCGTTTGTATTGTTTTTATATATTGTAATCGCACTTCATATTGCGTTGTGTGTGGAGCAATTTAAAGGATAGAGATTTTTATATGAAAATTTGAATTTTTCACCGATCTATACATGGTAAGACTGAATTAAAAAAGGATGAGCATTATGTTATATTTGAGGGCCACATGTGCACTCACGTGAGGTGACATGACGCAAGTGCAAATCTTATTGCTAATTTTCATGGTTTCGAGGCCTTGTGAGCTTGCGTGAGTTCACGTGACGTGATAGAAATGTGTTCTCACTTCAACGGTTGGGATGACTAGATTGCAAACCATTGTTCCTCAGCGATGATTCTCCTTGCGTGAAGCAACATTCAGGTCTCTGATCTGACGATTGAGAACCATGCAACATGCACATGAAAAAATTATGCTGGGCCTCACATGAAGAGACCACAAGACAGCACAGTATATCCAGGAAAAGACAAGAGTCAGGGACTTCATAGAATCCATTAAAAATCTCAAATGGCAGTGGGCAGGCCATATTGTACGAATGGCGGACAACTGATGGATCCCCCAAGATCACATGCGCAACCGAGGCCAACAGAATATTAGATGGAGAGACGAGCCAGACAAATTGAGAAAGTACTGGCTACGCGATGCCCACGATAGAGAAGTGTGGCGAATCCTGGGGAAGGTCTATGTCCAACAACGGACGTTGAAAGACTGATGATGACCATAACTTGATATCGTATGTCGATTGGAGACGACATTAGAGTACTCTGATTTCATTAGTAATACATTAGTAATACATTAGTACGTTAGAATACTATGGTTGGAATATTTACGCTTTCACTTCTCTGCTCTTTCGTCTATGAAGGTTCCTGCCAGGGGTATACCCAGGTTCAAATGTTAGGTCTATCAAGCACATGAAGAACCAGGACACGTACCAAATAAATTCAAACTTCTTTGACATTTCTGCATTGTAAATAGAATAAAAAAAAACAATAAAAAGTTGAAAGAAATACAGTAGGCTCGTAAACTTCGTTTTTTGAATCAGAACATCATCTAAATATGTGTGGTTAAATTATTTTTCACTTTCTAAAACTACCAATAAAAAATAATGAGATGTAACGTTTATTGCACAATAAAATTGTTCAGAAGGCGCCACAGTTGAAGAATCTGCTCGGGACGGAGGTGCCCTTTGCTCCTTCTCTAGGTACGCTAATGGGTTCCAGGCTGAGGTCTGCGTGCTTGAATGTGTAAGGGATTACTAGACTTTGTATGCTTAAGCAAGTTTTTCTATGTCTTAATCCGTGGGTACTTGTGTATGCGTGTATGTGACTGGAGGGGGGGGGTACATAATTAAAAGTTTTCATTTTACACGACGAATATTTAATTTTCAGCATTACCTCCTTCGTCGTCTGTAAACTTGATACAGTGTTAAAAAAACTAATCACACGGATCGAATATTATACAGTGAAATTTTCACATGAATTCTTCTAATAACTACGTGTCAGGCTATGAATTTATTGATCAAGCTTCTTCATATGTGCTTTTGTCTCTACCTTTGAGTGCTTGTGAGCACTGTTGTCACTTTTCCTCAAATTTTTACAGCAAAAATCGAGTCAAAAAATATATAAAATTATCTGAATCTTTCTGAAAAGTATCTAAAAAAAACATGCAAAATATATGAAGCATTTATTAAGACTATTTTTGCTGCAAATGATAGAAATGAAATATGATTCAAAATTTGTGACCAATAAAAGGTAATTTTTGAAACAAAATTTGAAAAAAAAAAGTCGGAAACACCTTTAATCCCGTGAAAAAATTCAGATATATTTGAATTCGTTCTTGGTGATTAATTTTTATTTTATTTTGGATTATCGATTCAGGTCTGACGATTTCAAATATTTTTAGACAAATGTCTAAATTATGATTTATATATCCATCCTAAAATATCTAAAAAAATATTTTAGGATGGATATATAAATCATTTTAGATATTTCAAGATGAATATCTGAAAATTTTAGAAAAATATCTAAAATTTAGATATTTCTTGATGAATGTCTGAATTTTTAGATATTTCAGGATGTATATCTATTATTATAGTTATTCAAAGATTGATATCTAGTTTTCTTCAAGGAATATCCAAGTGTTTTACTGTTATCAAAAAGATATCTAAAAAGTGTTTAGAATATATCATCATCATCATCATCATCATCATCATCATCAGTCTTTCATTGTCCGTCGTTGAACATAGACCTTCCTTAGGATTCGCAACTTCTCTCTATCGTGAGCGTCGCAGAGCCAATATTTTCTGAACCTGTCCAGTTCGTCTCGCCATCTCCTATTCTGCCAGCCTCGGTTCTGTATTCGATCTCTGTGGATCCATGTTGTGAGTCGTGATGTCCATTGGTTGTTTGATACATTTATCTTACTGCGAAATATCAAGACGCAATATTTTTTTTTTTCACATCCAAATACATAAAAAATATATCCAGATCTGGATGTAACATATACAAAATGGCGACACTGATTGCGTATGCATGTGTATGTGTGTGTGTGGGGGGGGACAACGAACCCCGCTTGTCTTGGTTCTCTTCCCACCCACCCCCAGGAAAGCAGAAAGAAATTTATGTACGGCATATGAACCTCTAATAAAGCTCCGTACAAACAAAGAAGCTCTTTCATGTAAAAAACGAGACCAAGAATTTCACTGGCGATTAAATTACTTCATATATGTTTTATCAGAAAAAAACCATCGATATACATACTACAAGTACTTGACACAGAATCTACTCTACTCTGTTTAAACCATCAACGAAAACTGTCAGCTTATGTTTCTTCAGTTTTTAAGTTGGACTGGCTGGCTATGTCCGGATGTATCATGCTTACGGGCCTCACTAATAAATCCAGAGGGTGGGGGGTGAAAATTTAGAACATCTACTCCTGAAGGTGTATTTTGATAATTCAGCACCTAAATAAGGTGGGTTCAATTCGCAATGTACGTTTATGCTAGATTGGTCCCTCAGTATTTGTCCTGCAGCATTCAAACTTGTTTTTTTGTTTTGGTTTTTTGAAAATTCAGACCTTTTTTTCAGTGATCACGGACCAATAAAAAATCGAGAGAAGTAACTTATTCATTGATCACCCTATTTTTCAAATTCTTTGATTAATCACCCCCAAAATGACATGCTGCCAAAAGACAATGGTCACATGACGGTTCTTGATTACTGGCAAACTAAATCTATAGTAATTTTTTTTCACACAGTGTGTTCACCGGTTCTTCAGTCTGTGAGGTGACAATTAAGCCTTAATAAAAGGCCTCAGACAGAGAGAACTTAGAATATGTGCTATTCCAAAGAGAATAGATTTTTGGAGAACTCACATCTCTATCTTAATGTCCAACTCTTCGATATGGCATGATAACCTTTTCAAGATCGAGCCCAATACTTTGATTACAACTGGCACGATTTACACTTCTACTGCTGGGCATCCCAACGTTTTTGAAATTTCCTCTTTCAAGTTGGCATATTTTTCTATACTCTCAATTCCTTTGTTATGTTTTTTGTCTGCAGGTATTACGACATCAATTCAGGGGGAACTTTCACACTAGTTGCCTGGTGGTTACCGCTGGAGGGTGGGTGAAAGTAAGTCTCCTCAAGTCTCCAGCCCTCCTCTAAATCCACAGCAGTGCTATGGTTTACAGTTTCACACCAGTTGCCCGGTGGTTATCGCTGGAGGCTAAGTGACAATAAGTCTCCTCAGGTCTTCAACCCATATCTCATGTCTCCCTCACCTATCACTCCTCCGCTACCATTTGGGTGTTGCTTTTTTTGTTTATTATTATTATTATTATTATTATTATTATTATTATTATTATTATTATTATTATTATTATTATTATTATTATTATTATTATTATTATTATTATTATTATTATTATTATTATTATTATTATTATTATTATTATTATTATTATTATTATTATTATTATTATTATTATTATTATTATTATTATTATTATTATTATTATTATTATTATTATTATTATTATTATTATTATTATTATTATTGTTATTTGGAATCTCACATCAGTTGCCCGGTGGTAACCGCTGGAGTGTGAGTGACAGCAAGTCTCCTCAAGTCTCCAGCCCTCCTCCCCCAGTACTCATAGGTCGCAGTAATTCTACGATTTACAGTTTTACACCGGTTGCCCAGTGGTTATCGCTGAAGGCTGAGTGACAATAAGTCTCCTCAGGTCTTCAGCTAACGTCTCCTCTCTCTTTCGTATATCATGACAGAGCTGCAATTCGTTGCGGTACTTATATCTCTAGCACCTTCCTCAGTATCCGTGCAGTTCCCAGTAGTGCTGTGGTCTGTACGGTCTCTATCCTCCCCCTAATCCCGATCTCCTCCAGTCTCTCCCTCAGCGTTTTAGGGACAGTTCCTAGTGCACCCACTATGACCGGTACTACCCTGGTTTTCATGTTCCACAGCTTCCTTAACTCCCTTGCTAGGTCCTGGTATCTTTCCCTTTTTTCACCCTCCTTCTTTTTTACTCTATGGTCTATCATCATCATCATCATCATCATCATCATCATCATCATCATCATCATTATTATCATTATTATTATTATTTCTACTTCTACTACTACTACTACCATTATTATTATCTGTACTCTCTATTGCCAAATCGTTACCAACTATTTTGGACAAAAGGTTAGAGTGAGGTACTAATTCTCTTTTCAGTCTAATTTTGTATTATGAAGTTATTGTGCAATTCAGTCTTTTTTTTGTAATGCAGATTTTTTGTGTGATGAAGTTTTTTGTGGATTGCATTTTTTTTTGTGCTGCACTTTACATTAGTACACAACAGATGATTGTGCTCTTCTCAATGCACGAACGAGAGGCTGTAAGCATTATTTTCTAGATTTCTCAGAGAGAAAGGCAGCCAGAGATTTGGGCGAGATGTTCTTCAGTGCCTTTCTTGATCATCCCTAATGTCCCCGATAATAACGGGAACAGTTAGTGCTTTCAAGTACCACATCTGCTTTTCGATTTCAAAGTCGTTGCACTCACCTAGTTTCAGAAGCTACTTTACTGCTATGGTTCAATCAGAAGGCACATTCATGTCACTTAAAAAGGAAAGTTCTTTTATGGTGATCTTTAATGACTTTGCCGGGTCTATTTGCTTTGATGGTCCTGTTCCCATAATATCGTGGTCTTTTGCCCTTCAGTTACTGGGCTTGCTTAGTGCTCATGTTAGTCATTGCCTGTTGGTATTTTCTAATGCAAGCAGAATTTCCAATTTAGATTTTGGCCCAATCGGTTAAATCTGGTCTTGAATTGTGTTGATGATGGTCTATTGTTTCTACATGCAGGTCAGTGAAGCAGCATTTTGGGTCAGCACCATTTTTCCTAATGATATATGCTTGAAATTTTCGGGTGGGTAAACTTTAGTCTTGAGTGGCCGGTATAAATCCCTGTGTTTCTGATTTCAATCCACTGGTAGGTGTTTAGTCTGGTATACATCAGGGTCTTTGCTTTGGAAGGAGTTTTGTTTGTGCAGTGGTTTCTGTCCCCATTTTACTGTTTGGCATATTGCCTCATCTATATTCTATTATTATTATTATTATTATTATTATTATTATTATTATTTTTGTTGTTGTTGTTGTTGTTGTTGTTGTTATTATTATTATTATTATTATTATTATTATTATTATTATTATTATTATTATTTGCAATCTCACACCAGTTGCCTGGTGGTAACCGCTGGAGTTTGGGTGATAGTAAGTCTCTTTAAGTCTCCAGCCTTTCTCTCCTAGTTCTCATAGGCCACAGTAACACTGCGGTTTACAGTTTCACACCGGTTGCCCAGTGGTTATCGCTGAAGGCAGAGTGACAATAAACCTCCTAAGGTCTTCATTATTATTATCATTATTATTATTATTATTATTATTATTATTATTATTATTATTATTATTATTATTATTATTATTTCTTTCTCACACTGTAGATGTTACAAGTGGTTGCATTATCCTCTTAGACTCTATCAACACCAACAACTGGGCAGTTTTCAATTTTAGCTCGATTCCTAATCCGTGCGAATGTTGTTTTTAGTGTTTATGAAAAGGTTCCCAGTGCTCCAACTATTACAGGCAGGGCCTTCATCATCATATTCCACCGGTTTAACGTTTCATATCTACTCATACCATTGTCACTGAGTTTATCTATCTGCTAAAATTTATTTTGCTTTTAAGAAAGACATTCTTCCAGCGTAGAAATTATTTGCAAATATTTAGCAATATCAATAATTGAACATTAAGATAATTAAGATTTGTGGAGTCTGTGTATTATATAAAAAGGTGAAGATTTGAAGAATCAGTGTATTGAAACATTTTATTAAAATTAAATAACTTTTAAAAATTCAGACCTACGCATTCATAAAAATGGAACCATCAAATAATTTCATTGGTTACAATTTCAAGTCATAAGTAACGTTAATTCAAAGATATGCATAAAACAGTGATAAGATTTGTCTCATTCTAATTTATTCATTCAATTAGTTAAAAAATGTTTTCAATAAAAAAAGCATCTCTTCTTAAAGAAAGAAAAAATATTAACTCATCTTGTTTGTGAGATTTTAATGTTTTCAGTATGAATACATCATTTCTTGAAAAAATAGAAAAAGTGTTCTTCAAGCATAAGGATGCGCGTAAGATCTTCCGTAACAAATATCGCCAATGATTTGAAATATGAAAACGGGTCCCTTGAACGGAAGATTTTTCTATACTTAACTAACAGGCAATAGAATTTTGGATATAGGTTTCCATTCAAAATTTCGAAAGAAGAGGGGTTTCCTAGAGATTATACGCCCCGCCGTCTTGATTCATTTGACAGTGAAAAAATAGCTATATAACAGATATATACGAAGATAATCCCATCATTTTATGCGTTCTATGCTCGTATATATATATATATATATATATATATATATATATATATATATATATATATATATATATATATATATATATATATATATATATCAAAAACAAATTTTGCAGGTCTGCTGACGATTCCATTCATTTTTATTTTTCAATGCAAATTGATTGAGTGCCGAAATTTTCTCAAAAAAATTTCCACTGAAAATTTTTAGATTCAGTGATCAATTATTGATTTTCAAACCGCCAGAAATATTTGATATGTTAGTGCAGAAAATAAGCCAAGGTAAACTTGAGTGTGGTAGAGTAACAGTCAAGTCAGTGGGCAATTATAGGAAAAGCCCAAACCTTGCCCACGTGGTGGATATGGTCAGATTATCGACATCTGTTTATTTATTCACGACGTTTCGGCCGTGTGCTCTCCGGTCTTTGTAGGGTGTTCTTGGTTCTTGAATGTGGAATCACTTCCTACAATGAATTCATGTAAATATAAGAGTTACACTTATAAATTCTAAAAACATAAGTGAATATATTTTTCTAGCCATGCGGGTCTGTGAGAGCTGTGTTAATGCAAGAGTGTATAGAAATTGCTCCTGTACATCAAAGAAAAGACGAAGATAATACGTAAGCACAATGAATATCATTGTTGGTTGTATCTGAGTATAGGATTATAAAAGACGTTTCATAAGTGTTTACCTATGTACGTATATCTAAAAATTGTCACCTTCACTCTTCTTTACCCCATAATCTTTCAAAATGAAATAGAAATAATTAATTATGATAAATAATAATTGTCTGACTTACGACCATTTCAACATACGACCTGCCAATCGGAACGGAACTCGGTTTTATGTATATGTAGTCATTAAAATAAATAAAGTTTTGACGTATTCGTTTAATAAATAATATCAGTGATATCACGGATAACATGAAGAGCTGATTTTATAATCATATACACTGAATTACTGTAAATCTTCATAGTAAAATAATTTGCCATGAATCTGTATTGTAAAATATTTTGGAATTAATTCCTGTAGCTAGGAAATTTAATGAATTTCAATGGAAAAATTATTTTGTAATGGATTTCTTTAATCAAATAATTTGCAATTCATTTCTGTAGTAAATAAGGTCCAACACATTTTTCAAATTATTTGAAAATGATTTTATAATAAAAAAAAAAATATATATATATATATATATATATATATATATATATATATATATATATATATATATATATATATATATATACTTATGCCGTAAACTCTCTTTTCTCACACTTTTAATACGTTATTTTTTCACTGCATTGATACCTTATATTTTGTAACTCCTTTGATACGTTTTCAATGTATTTGATACATTTATCATTTATTCCTTTAATGATTTTCCTCCTCCTTTCATACACTAATTTTTTACTTCTTTCATACGTTTTTATCACTCCTTTGATACGTTATTTTTCCATTCTTTAAAACTTATTTTCTCTTTACTCCATAAGTTTTTTTGCAATCCACTGATACGATTTTTCACTCCTTTGATATGCTACTTTTTTCACTCATTTGGTACGGTTTTTCAACTTTTTTTTTCACTCCTTTGATTAATTTAAAAAAACGTTTGATACATTATTTTCCCACTCCGTGAATGCGTTACTTTTTTTCCACTCGTTTTTGTCATTTCTTCTGTACATTTTTTCACTACTATGAAACATTTCTGTCTCTCCTTTGATCTTTTTCCACCGTTGTGATAGGTTTATCACTCCTTTATTACGTTATTTTGTGTCACTCTTTTCATCCGTTTTTGTCATCCTTTTGATACTTTATTTCTATTCACTCCTTCGATTCGTCATTTTTCACTCATTTGATAAATTTTCTTTCATTAGTTATTTTTACACTCCAATACATTTTTCATTGCTTTGGTTTGTTTTATTCACTCTTTTAGTACTGTGGTTTTCACTCTTTTGAAATGTTTTTCCACCTCTTTGATAGGATATTTTTTCCCTCCTTCGATGTTGCATTTTTTTCTTTTTTTCATTCTCGTGATACGTTTTTCGTTACGCATTGGATTCCTTTTCACTCCTTTGATTCGTTATTCTTTCACTCCTTTAATAGGTTATTTTTCACTCCTTGGATATGTTTTTGTTCCTCCTTTTATGTTCTTTCACTCCATTGATAGATTTTATACATTACCTTGAGACGTTTTCTCCACACGGGAATAAGTCATTTCGTTATACCTTCCATTCGGTATTTTTCCTGTGCGTTATTTTTTCGCTCCTTTAACATAGTATATTTTATTGTTTGATATTTTTCTCCCTCCTTTCATACCTTTTTTCACTCCTTTGATGTCATATGGTGTCACACCTTTTTCCACTTCTCTAATATGACTTTCCCCCATTTAATAGTTTTTTGTGTCCAGATACATTCTTCTCACTACCTTTGTCACTCCTTTGATACTTTTTCACTTTTTGTTTTCTCTCCTTTAACACGTTTTGTTATTTCTTTTAAAGCCTTTTTCATTCTTTCAATGAGTTATTTTTTCAGTCCTCGCATAGGCTATTTTTTTCGCTCCTTTGATACGGTATTTCTTACTCCTTTGATATATTTTCACTCAATATGATACGTCTTTTCTTATTTAATTCTTTGATACTTTTTTTTACATATTTCATACGTTATTTGTTTTCGCTCCTTTAGTACTTACTTATACGCCTTGAATACGTTTTTGTCACTCTTTTGGTGCGTTATTTTTGTCACTACTTTGATACGGTATGTTCTTTCTTTTGATACATTGTTATTGTCACTCCTTTAATGAGTTCTTTTGTCTTTCCTTTGAATAGGTATCTCCCATTCCAATGACATGTTTCACCATGCCTCTGTTACGTTCTATTTCACATCTTTCTCTCTTTTGATACGTTACTTTTTTCTCTCCTTCAATACGTTTTTTCACTCCTGCATATATTTTTGATACACCTTTGATACGTATTTGTCACTGCTTTGATACGGTATTTTCTTTCTTTCATTACGCTATTATTGTCATGTATTTTCCCATTCCTTCAGGTGTTTTTATTTTTAATTTCTCTCCTGAATATTGTTCACTCCTGTGATATGCATGTTCACTCCTTTGATACGTTGCATTTTCACTTCTCTGATACGTTTCCTTTTGATTCCTTTGATACGTTATCTTTACACACTATTTTGAAACCTTTTTCATTCCTTTGATCCGTTCTTTTCTTCACTCCTTTCATATGTTTGTTTTCACTCCTTTGAAACGTAATTTTTCTCCATTACTTACGCTATTTTACTTCGACTCCATTGAAACGTAATTTTTCACTCCATTGATATGGGGTTTTTTTTGTCAACGTCAGTATGTCATGGTACTGTTGCCTATTAATGCAAAGAATGTTACACTTATAGTTTGTTTTTATAAAAAAGGCAAATCTTTTAAATTCACTAATCCCTCTCAGAATGAAAGCAATGAAATAATTTGGAATTATTCGAAATTCAAACTTGGATCAATCAATCGTTTTTTAAAAATAAAATCAAATAAGTTTTTTATAAGTAGGTTTTAAATAAATCTGATAAGTTTTTCTTGCTATTAGTTTGCAGCAAAGTTCTCCTTGTCTGTGTGTGTCCGTTTTGATGAGTGTAATAAATGGTCTTATGTAAAAAAAATTTTGCAAGGCCCCGGCAATTAACAAATGTTGGAATCATATTCAAATACGGAGCATTGCATATATTATTTGGTTGTAACTTTTTGAAAAGCCGGAGAATAATATGAACAATGAAAAAATTGTTAATATGTAATCAAATATTGATCCATTTGAAACGATAATTTTTTTCCCTACGCTCCTTTACTGATAGAGTGACATCTTTATATTTCTTTTAGGTTTCTTCATCATCATCATCATCATTATCATCATCATCATCATCATCAGTGTTTCAACGTCCGTCGTTGGACATAGACCTTCCCCAGGATCCACCACACTTCTCAATCATGGGCGTCGCAGAGCCAGTACTTTCTCAATTTGTCTAGCTCGTCTCTCCATCTAATATTCTGCCAGCCTCAGCTGCACATGTAATCTTGGGGGATCCATGTCGTGAGTTGCGATGTCCATCGGTTGTCCACCATTCTTGCAACATGGCCAGCCCACTGCCATTTCAGATTTTTAATGGAATCTATGATGTCCCTGACTCCTTTCTTTTTCTGGATGTACTGTGCTATCTTGTGGTCTCCCCATATGAGGCCCAGCATAATTTTTTCATGTGCACGTTGCATGGTTCTCAATTTGCAGATCTGTCTCTTGGTTAGGTTTAATGTTTCAGTTCCATAGGTGACTATTGGGAGGATGCATTGATTATACACCCTTGTTTTCAGAATTAATGAGATCTTCTTATTTTTGAAGGTTCAGCTTGCTCTGCCAAAGGCCGGCCAGGAATTGCAGATAAATCTTTTAAATCTAAAACATGAATCATGGCTTCCCAGTTATGGAACATTTTTTTCACAAATATGAAGTTCAAAATGCTTGAAAAGATGATAATCTGTTGGAAGAATGTCAGGTGGACATTTAGGATGTTGCAAGATTCCATATCCCAATTCTCAAAACATAGACACAGTCAGCAGTGTGAGACCCATTTCTTCAACGGACGTTCGCTCGAATCAATCTTAATTTTTGGACTATCAACGGCTGAATTTGGGGATCAAATTTTGTCCGATATTTCTGAAAACCTGGTGATTAGAGTTTCGTTAATTAAAGGGGATATATATATATATATATACATACATATATATATATATATATATATATATATATATATATATACATATATATATATATATATATATATATACATATATATATATATATATATATATACATATATATATATATATATATATATATATATATATATATATATATAATTGTCTAAGAATAATAATGAAATAGCCCATTGAGATGATACTATCGGCTAGAATGTGGTTTTGTTTCGTTTCAATCATGTATATTAGGCTAATTTATTTGATAATTTAAAAGAAAAAACAAATTGATGAAAGCGATATGATACATGACGTGGGAAAATTAACATTGAGGATAGTGGAAAAGATTTGTCAAATTCGATTGAATATGTTAGTAGAAAAAATAACCCAAAGAGGTTTTCCTTTACGTAAGTAGTATTCTCAAAGGTGATATCATAAATTGGTCTGCACGCAGTCTGAGATTAAAACCGACACAATGGATTTAATATTCACATGGGTGAACACTCAAGTGACACGAACAACGAGTTACGTCTGTTGTTATATTTATTGATCCCTCAACGTCAAATACGTTTTTTCCCTACCTACGTAAATGAGTTCTGTGTTTCAAAAAAATTAAATCATGTGTCGTATAAAGTAACATCCATACATATACATTGTGATAATACCGTGTATAAAATAACAAACTACATGACATAAGTTATATAACAAAAACATAGCTGAAGGGGAGGTGGTGTTAGATCAACATTGCTGGGGTGCCATATTAATAAACCAGTTTTGTTTTTAAATCCCCGAAACGGTTACATGATGAACGACTGATGTTCAAAGAGAGTTTACATATAGTACCATAATAGCAGTGTGTGTGTAAAAATTACATTAACATATATTTGGAAATAAGTGATTTAAGTGACACAAAATCTTTTTTGAAAACAAGTTGTTTTTTCTGAATGCGTTCGGTGTTTAAAGCTGTAAATCTTTCTAGACTATATATGTATATCTAAAGTGAGCGTGTGCGTGTGTGTACGCGTATATTTGTATATGTACATGCTCACACACACACACACATGCACACACTATAATGAAATTTGAAATTTTTACCACTATCAGTGCTAAGCTACCATGTATCCCGTCGAATATCAGTGCACAGTTGAAGATAGAATTATTAGCGCCATCAACAAAAATGGACCCCAAAGGTCAAACGACACTTCTTGATTAATGATAGCCATATGCACTGAGTGACCCAGAACCTTTTTGGGAGGGTCCCTGTCACCATCCTTGGTTTATTATAAACACCGACAGCTCGCCATTATCAGCCAAAATAAGTTCCGGCGAAATATAATTGAGGTTCTATGGGCAACAGATTTCTTGGGTTACAATCTGCGTAGGACGGTGGAGGATGCGAGACCCAATCAATGTTCCAGTAGGGGCACTATTTTCCGTCCCAGCCATCGAAGCCATTAGCTATCCCAGCCAGAAATTCAAGCGAGAAAAAATAAACATTCCTCTTCTTTCTCTCCTTATTTCACTTTATTGTACGAAGGAATAAATATCCTCATCCCCCTTCCTCTCTCCCTTTCTTAGACTCTAACACAAAAAGTAATAAACATCCACCTTTCTTTCCTTCGTGAAATCAAAAGTGAACTCAAATTGTCCCTACCTGGGTTTGAACTCGGTTCACCGATTTCATTCTCCATGTCGTCAACCTTCCGTTACCTCTTTTAAATCTATACTTGACTGAATTTACAGAATATTTTTTGCTGGAATATCCCATGCATTCGTGAGAAAAGCTGTGACTTACAATAAGACACAATTGTCGTATGAAGTTCATGTTTCTTCCCGGAGTCTGTTAGAGTTCTTAGCATGGGCTACCTTATGTCGTTATACAGATATAGAATCACCATAGCCCTAAAAAAAATAGCCCACTCGACCAACCATTCAAATGGGCTACAGACTTTTCTCTCTTTGATCATCTGTGTGCGTTTTTTTGTCCCTTTACCATTAGTCACATTTTTGGGCTGCAACCTAGAAAACTGCATGAGCATACCACAAAAAACGCCCCCCTCCCCTACACACACACACCAAAGAAGATGCTTTTTGAGGTCTACCATGGTCTTTTTAGACCAAATGTTATTCTGATAATTTCTTAGATAATTTTAAATAAAAGATCAATGCCTTTTTAGATAATTTCAGATTATTTTAGACCAACTGTTATTCTGGTAATTTTTTTAGATAGCATGAGATAAAAGATCTATCATGTTTTTAGATAATTTCAGATTATTTTAGATCCACTGTTATTCCGGTAATTTCTTAGATAATATTAGATAAATGATCTATGTTTTTTAGATAATTTTAAATAAAAAAAATCTATTTCTTTCAGATAATTTATTTTAGATAATTAGTTCTGGTACAGGCGCCGGCTTTGGTGATTAATTTATGTAATGTATGGATGAAACGTATCTATTTGCTAAACTCAGCTTTGTACAGTACTAGGTCACAAATGTGTGACACCCAGTGAGGATTGAACTCACATACGTGTTCATCTTTTCTGCTGGTTGACCGTTGTTTCGATAGTGTAACTGTGCTAAGTTCTTCATCTTTTGACCTCATGTCGTGTCTTTTTGCTTTAACTGCAGTTTCTTGTATTTTTGCTTCAGTTGTCGAGAGAACCTGGCTTTCCTGTGTCAGCACTTTTCATAGGCAACACTTTCCCCATCCTCCTAATGTTATGGAATTCGCCACCATCTATTTGTCACACCCTAGCCACTACCCTACACAGATTTCCTCTTCTTCAAAAAGAGTCACTGACACCTTTTCTTCTTTTTCTATTTCTTCTTCTTTTTTAACATCCTGTTGATTCCTTCTCTTTTCATTCAATGTTTCTTGTTTACCTTGGATGTTTGTTGTCTTTTCGTCGTCGTCGTTTTCTTCTTCCTTTTCTCTCTTCTTCTTCTTCTTCTTCTTCTTCTTCTTCTTCTTCTTCTTCTTCTTCTTCTTCTTCTTCTTCTTATTATTATTATTATTATTATTATTATTATTATTATTATTATTATTATTATTTCTTCCATATATCAATCTCTTTCTCGCTTTCTTCTTCCTCATTTCATTCGTCTTCTCTTCTTTTGGCTTCCGTCTTTTTCTTGCTACCTTCTTCTACTCTACTTAATTCTTTTTTTTACTATCTTCTTTCTCTTCTCTGTTTTTCTTTTGCTTTTTTCTTTCTTTTTCTTGCTTCCTTCTTCCTTCCTTTATTACCTTGATAAAGTGTTCATCTTCGCATATTTTTTCTTTTTGTTTCCATATCTCCTTTTACTTCTTCTTCTTCTTCTTCTTCTTCTTTACTTACTTCATTCTTCTATTTCCTCTTCTTCCTTTTACTATCTTCTTTCCTTTTTTTCTTCTTGCTTTTTTCTCTGTTCTTCTTCTTCTGCTTCTTTCTGCTTTTCCAGCTTTCTTCTTTCATCCTTCTTTTTTCTTCTTCTTGCGTTCTTACTTCTTCCTTTCTTTTTTCTTCTCGCTTCCTTTCTTCCTTCTTTCTTTCTTCTTCTATTTGCTTTTTCCTTCCACTTTCCCTTCCTTCATTACCTTGACAAATTGTCCATTTGTTTCTTCTTCGCCAAGTTCTTCCAGTTGTTTTCATATCTTCTTTTTTTCCGTCGTCACTGTACTTCTTTTTCTTTATCTTCTTCTTTTTCTTCTTTTTCTTCTTCTTACTTTTCCTTCTTCTCCTTTTTGTTTTTCTTGTGTCTCCAACACACTCTCCTCCCACAGTCATATCCCCCCTCTTTCATTTTCGCCCTTTTTCCTTCAACTTCACTTCCCCTCTTTCTTTTTCTTCCTCTCCCACTCATTTTCTTACTCTTCCTACTTCTAACGTCATATTGTTCTCCCTTTCCCTCTATTTACGCTTTTCTGTTTTCATTCTTCTCTCCTTCCATCTCCTCTTATTTGTCCCCCTAGCCTTCTTCTTCCTCTATTTCCTTCTTCTCTCTACCTTTTCTTCTCCCTCTTCAACCACCACCACCTAATTTCTTCTTTTTTTTTCTTTCCTTCTACGTCTTGCGTTCACTTCTAACTTCAGCAATGCTTTCTTTACGCCCCACCATCCTTCTTCTTCTTCTTCTTCTTCTTCTTCTTCTTCTTCTTCTTCTTCTTCTTCTTCTTCTTCTTCTTCTTCTTCTTCTTACGGGTGTCCTCTCAGTATTCTTCATCCCCTCTCGTGTTTGAAAAGGGGTATCTTTTCATCTTAACTCTACTTGAACTCCTCCTCTCAAGCATCTCATTCGTTTTCCCTCCCCTTTTTTTTCTTTTCTTTTCTCCCCCCCCCTCTTCTCTCTCTTTCTCCGACCCTTAATTCCGACCTCACCCATGCAAGTATTTTGCAACTCCTTTAAAACATTCCAGGTGCTTCAATGTAGGTATTTTTTTAAATCCTTACTTACCATAATTGTAGGGTTTCCCCTGAGGGTTGAATCTGGGAGGCTAAGATTGGATTTCTTTCTGCAACTGAGCAGTCTTTGTTCTTTGTGTGAATTCTTTGTATACAATATATATATATATATATATATATATATATATATATATATATATATATATATATATATATATATATATATATATATATATTGTGTACAAGGGAAATATATATGCGTGCCTGCGTATAACCACATCACTTTTGACACATGGCATCGTGCGAAATCACTTTAAAACATACTCAGAATCACACAAAGAGCTTTGGGAAGAGCTATGTTTTTTGAGTAAAATCATTGTGTGCAATACACAATCACACACACACACACACACACTCTCACACACACACACATACACACACACATACATACATATATATATATATATATACATATATATATATATATATATATATATATATATATATAGTGGAATGGGGATTCGTCACACAAACAGATTTATGTTTCTGCCCCGTCTGGTCTTCTTCACATGAGTGCATTTGCCTGAAGAACCCCGGACAGGACAGAAACATAAACGAGTTTATGTAGCAAATCTCCATTTTACTGTATCTATCATCTACTATAGCTCCACTCTAAACTATTCTAACGATTAAAGTTGAATGTATCGAGCATTTTATGCAATAAACCCATCACACATCGGATATTGTATTATACTATGTTATATCGTATCCCTGACTTGTACAGGATATGTATATATATATATATATATATATATATATATATATATATATATGTGTGTGTGTGTGTGTGTGTGTGTGTGTGTATTTCAGTCCCTGTGTATGAATGCGTGTCTATCTCTTTCTTTCTCCCTCTCCCTCTCTATAAATGCGTATGTATGATTGAATGCATATAACAAACTACATCACTTGTGAAAGATGGAAAGTAATAAAATCACTCAAAAAAAAATTCAGAATCACATGGAGAACAACGGGAAGAGCAATATTGGGAATAACACCATGAGGTAGAAAAGAGATTAACATGGATTAGAGAACAGAACAAAGTGAAAGATATGACAGACATAATTGAAAACTGCAGCCATCAAATCTTTTTTAGAAATTTCCGAAGAAAAGAAACTAAAGCTCATTTACCACTATGTATTGGATAAAAACTCTGGAAAATCGAGATTTTTCTGGAAATCTTTCTGGACAATATGATTTAAGAGATCATTGTTTTTCGAAAATAATATAAGTTTTAACGCAAATACAGAAAATGAGTCAGAATTGCGAGCAAAAACGACGTGTTTTCTTCTAAGCTGAATACATTTAGAAAGAACGATCTCTGGCTTTAAAAATTGTATAATAAGACAATCCTGTCAGCTGCAGGGTCAAATTCCATTCCTACCTCTATTCCGACTGAAGTTGATTACTGCAACTCTAGTATCATATATACAATAATTTCTTTATTTTCCGATGATCGCCGTTGGTTCGGTCACGACCGTAAATAATACGAGCAAAATTGAGTCCCTAAAAACCGTCTTTTCATATCCACATATATAATAAATGAATTCGTAGATATATAAACTTGACAGTTTGACTCAGTTGGTAAGAGAGCCCCCCATCAATATTACTCCTCTAAATTTGTAAAGAGTTGTTCTTGTTATGAGGGAAAACGAACATCGATTCCAACTTTGACAAAAAAAATCTATACTATCGACTTTGAAGAAATATTCTCTAAGAAATACTTTAGAAATAATTAAATCATTTTATAAATGATTCATGTTATAATCAATTTGATTACCCCTAACTCTGGAAAATCGATACTTTTTCTGGAAATCTTTCCGGACAACACGTTACATGCAGCTTTAAAGGTATTTTTAGAGTACATTCTTGTCTTGATGGACAATATAAACAAGGGATCACATTTTTTTCTAGACTACCGACCCCTTCACGGGATCTTTGACCCATTATCGACCCTTAGACGAAAATGATAAATAAAAATCAATTACATGTGCAGTTTCCGTATTCATTAGTGAGGGTAACAGCATGCCACACCCTCCTTTACAGTGTGGTTTTAGACACCGAAGCGGCAACTTCCGTTAGTCTCTTAGCTTAGCTGTTATATAAACAATTATGTTTCAATAAACAGAATATAGAATAAATAGAAATTAAAATCTAATTATGTATGAATCAGAATTGTATATCAACACTTTGTATTCGGTGTACTTTTATTTCTTATTCAAATGTCAGCTTTGGGCCTCCAAAAATTCAGCAGACCTTCTCCTGGTTGTTTATCGACCCACTTTTCACACCCTCTTGGGTACTTTAATCGACCCCCCAAAAGACCCCTGATCTAAAACGACGCAAAATCATTAATTATTAGTTTTGTGAAATCTCGTGTCTGGATATAAATTCATCTTGACACAAGAATGTGGTCTGGCAAAGCTCTGTTTCTTTCTTTCGAGTATGTATACAAGAATTTTTGCAATTTTTTTTCCTTCGTTCGACCAGGACATAACAAGCTGGTGAAGGGACTTACATTCGAAGGGGAAAACATTCAAGTTCGCGCGTTCCAAACAGAATTAAGAGAATTTTTAAAATGACTTTGATGAAAGGAATACCTAATTAAAAAAGAAAAAAAAGAACAAACTTTCGGCCCCTTAAGTGGGCAGTGCTAGGAAATAGCGGGTCAGGATTGAAAAGCAATTGCGAAAAAATATTTCAGAGAAAAATAAAGAAAGACGACCAATAAATAAATGAATAAATAAACAAGAAATAACACTCGTTCAGTTGAATGAAATACCCCACCCGCCCGCCTGCCAAAAAAACGTGACTGTAACGAAGCCACTCAAGTGTAGGTAAAGTTGTAACATTAGATTTCTTTGCTACGTTTCAAGGAAAAAATTCCTTCGACTCAAAACGATTAAAAAATTTATTGGAGAATTTGATTACTGCATAATCACTTTAATCATTAATTTAACGTATCTTAAACGATTTATTGATTACGTATGAATTCTCTTAAAATATGATGGTAGGTGGAAATCGATGTTGAGATAGAAAAATGGACTGACTGATAGTTGTACATTTAAATTTGGTTGGAAAGACAGACTAATCGATTGTGTTTTCTTCCATTATTCTGTAGATACGAATTTCAGTTTCTGAATATATATATATATATGTAAAACCTTTTAACCACCAAAAAGTACATACATGCTACTGAAGATGGGAACCTCTCCCGAAACATTTATAACATACAAAATAATTAATTTATTAATTAATGAATTAATTTACAAAATAAAGTCTTCATACACGTTTACTCCTGAGTCTGTCTAATTCCCTATTGTTCACCTAACTACCTATATATATATATATATATATATATATATATATATATATATATATATATATATATATATATATATGTATATATATATATATATATATAGGTAGGTAGGTAGGTATATATATATATATATATATATATATACATATCGTTACCTTTTGTGTTCTGAACTCTTTGTGAGCAGGGCCCTTTC
Organism: Thysanoteuthis rhombus; assembly: GCA_963457665.1. Taxonomy (NCBI): domain Eukaryota; kingdom Metazoa; phylum Mollusca; class Cephalopoda; order Oegopsida; family Thysanoteuthidae; genus Thysanoteuthis; species Thysanoteuthis major. The sequence continues at coordinate 5,821,582 of OY735231.1, forward strand.
TTATACCGTTGTATATATGCCGAAGTGATCTACTTCGACAGAGACGGTGGAAACTAGGCCTTAAAGTAACCATGATCTTCGAGGGTTCATATGCATATATATGTACATACGTATTGATATACGTATACATACATATGCACGTATATATATACATATATATATATATATATGTGTGTGTCTGTGTGTGTGTGGTACAAATCAGGCTAGCAGTACAACATAATATAATAATATATCAATGATATAAAGCCACTTCTGAAATGTAATGGATTTATTTCATAGAGTGCTCGATACTCATGAAGTTGTTTTAGAGTAGAGCTAGATGAGGCCCGAAGAGGGCAGAAACATGAGCTAGTTTGTGTAGTGAATCCACATTCTACTATTTATTATATATACATATATATATATATATATATATATATATATATATATATATATATATATATATATATATATATATATATATAATCAATATTAACTTGAGATCATTTCTGCAGCAGCAGCTACTACTACTAGGTAAAAAAAACAATATGGCGTGAAGATACGGAGGAAAAGAGCAGCAATATGACTATAGAGTCGAGTCTAACTTGATCACGAGGTTCCCGTTGCAGGATCAGTTAGGGTGTTGACTATGAGGAACAAGTTTCCAGGATGTGGGAAACGAGTTCAAGTCTCTTCATCATAAACAACTCCTTTATTCCTACTTCATGCTACTTACTCCAATAGTCAAATAAAAGTTGTGATAAAAAGCAACAATAATTCTTTCAATATCGTAATTCAAATGATTGGAGACTATCACTTCATTGATTGTGAAGTATTCAATCTAGAAAGTTGCGATGAGGAGCATCAATAGAATAAAGAAAAAACTAACCATAAATTAATCATTGAAATACTTCATATCATTGTTTAAGTGATTGAAGACTATTGGAAACTGTCAATCGAAACGGTTGCTAAATCTTTCAACGAAGGTTTTTCCAGTTTTTAAGTTGGTCTGGCTGGCTGCATTAAAGATTTACCAGCGGCTGGTATCATTTTTAGATTTACCTTTAAATAGTCTTTCAGTGGGGTTTCAATTTGCAATGTAATTCTTTTGCTAAATTGTCCCCTTATACGTATGTCCGGCAGCATTCACGTTTGTTTTTTTAATCAATTTAGACTTTCTCGTGATCACAGCCCAACATAATGCAAAAGAAGTAAATTATTCATAGATCAACCCGCCTTTTTTGATTGATCACACTCAATGCGGCATGCTGCCAAGAGATATTGGTCATGTGATGGTTTCTATTGAATGACTTACCAGACCTGTTACTTTAGTGGTTAGACGGTATTCAACCTAGAAAGTTGGAGATGAAGAAAAAGTAGATGAAAATTAACAGTGAAAACACTTCTCCGAAATCAAATTAGTATTTCACCTCAAATTCAAATAACTTAAGAATCTTTGCATCTGTCAAATTTATGCTGAGGTTACTTTTAAGAAGATTCCAGAAATTCTTTGACAAGAATCGTAGCAATTCCAGTTATTTAGATATTTTGCAAATCTAAGCACCAATGGACTTGATGTCGCCTTGTGCACCTTCAGCAATTTTTTGTTTTTTTTTTTATTTTTGTCTCGTTCTTTCCTTCCTTCGTTTTTTTTTTTCTCTTTTTTCTCCATCTCGGTCAAGACTTTGCCTGACGTCCCAATCAGTCCGGAGACAGAGTTGGACATTACCCAACTTTTAGATAAAGGTAGAATTGAATCGGACTGCTGACCAGTCTTGAGATATTTGGAAGATAGTTTTTCTTTCTTTCTTTCTTTCTTTCTTTCTTTCTTTCTTTAGTCCTTTAATTCGTCCCTCCCTCTCTATCTATCTATTGTCCTTGTTTCTTACTTCCTTTCCTTTCTTTCGTCTCCGTCTTTATCCTCTCTCAACTTTTTTCACTTCTTTTTCTTTCTTTCTTCTTTACTTTCATCTCTTTTTCCCCTTTATCTCCTTTCCCTACTCTCTTTCATTCTCCTTTTCTTTCATGTCAAATGTCTTATATATATATATATATATATATATATATATATATATATATATATATATATGTGTGTGTGTGTGTGTGTGTATGTCTATATATATATATATATATATATATGTATATATATATATGTGTATATATATATATATATATATATATAGATATAGATATAGATATGGACATAGATAAATCAAATCGATAGATAAGGGGAGAGAGAGTGGGGTATGAACAGAGATGGAAATAGATAAATAAGAACTTAGATATATAGATAGATTGGTAAAGAGAGATAGAGAAAGAGGGGGGATATACAGAAAGACAGACAGAAAGAAAGAACGAGAGGGAGAGTGGATAGAGAGAAAATAAAATAAAAGGAGAGATAGAGACTGAAAGATAGAGAAAGAGATAGAAATATAGAAAGGGGGCGAGACAAAAAGGGAGAGAGACAGAAAGGCAGAGAGGGAGAGAAAGAAGGAGAAAGAACAGAGAAAGAGATTGAGAGGCAGAGAAAGAGACAGAAATACACACAGAGAGTGACAGAGACAGAGACAGACAGAGATGGGGTAGAGACAGACAGACAGAAAGACTGATAGAAAGAGAGGAAGAGATGAGACTGATAGATTAAAAAGCAACAAATGGATACTTTACGATATCCAATCAAGCTTCTATGTCTCGTCTGTTGCACCAATGAAATCGACGAAAAAAGAAAGGCCAGCAGAAAACCGGACTTTCCGCTTTCATAATGAAAAACCATGGCCGCCACAAAAGTTGGTGGCGTTTTTGTTGTTTTTTTTTGCCAGCGGACATCAATAGAAAGAAATAGATTTCCAATTCCCGCTGCTTATTACAATACACAATGGCCTCTACAAGAAAATGCCTCGGTCCTGTGCGACCACGCGTTCATGGTGCCAAACATTAAAAATAACGAAAACATCCCTCGATCAATTAATAACGCTTTATAAACACGTGTGTCTGCTTGGGCAGAATAGTGGTTAGTGCGTCCGCCTGATCATACAATAGGCCCCGGTGTTCGAGTCTTGGTATGAACGGAGAATCTTGAAAAATCTGCATTCGGACAAATTCTATGATGTGTGATTAGGGTGGATGTATTCCTTGGTGGATTTTTGCACCCTGCCCAAGGGGTAGTCAAAAACTTGTAAATGAAAAAAAAAAGTCCTTGTCTCGACCAGACTTGAACCGTGGAAGGATCACTTGAATGACCCACGCAACGGGAACCAGGGTTTCATCACCGGTCGATCATAATCCAATGGAGGTTGTCTCTGGAGAGACAGACCACTATTTTGCAAAACATTTGTGGATGTTGTGATTTGTTTGGACTGTTATCAAACTGTAGTTCAAGTTGGTGTTGACTTTGCCCCCCCCCCCGCCCCTGAAGTATAAATGGAGTGACCCTGTAGACTTGTTTGCAAACTTATCAATACTTTTTACGGGCGCTTACCACAGCACCGATTTGTAGCGTTATACTAGATCGAGTTACGCTTACTGGATAATATGCGATTATTATTACTGTGAGTTCAAACCCCAAATTCTTGCTATGTTTGTACATGGTCAGTAAATATTGCTATCGTGAGTTCGAACCTCAGTGGGTGCCCCAAAACTGCTGCCTTATTCTATGGTGGTAAGCGTAAGTGAATAATCTGAAAATATTACTGTCGAGTAAGTGAAGGGAATCTAACGTAATGCAATGGTTAACAAGCTCGTCTCGCAGATCAATTTGGTAGCGTGTTAGGTTCGACCCTTATTTAGTACCAAGCTACTGTAGTTAAGAACCAAACTAAACTTAGTAAGTAACCTTTTTCTGCTCTCATTACCATCTATGACTAATGATCGCTCGTTCACATTATTGAATCTACTCCCCAATCCCCTCTTTTCTTCGAGGGAGTATATCAGGCCTGGGCACCGATCTACCTGTTGGGTTACTCATCTAGAAGAGTAGCAGACCTCTACAGTCAGCGCACATCTTCACAGGGGCGACTGACCTCTATATCTAGCTCGGACATCTGCGAATAAGAAACTCTTGTCAATGACCTAGGGGACTTGCTCCGATTCGTTTCAACTGGGTGAACTATAGGATGCAAATCCTTGGTTTGAAGAGTGAAGTCGCACATCGCACTTCACCTTACAGCTTCTTCGTGCAGGATTGAGGACAATTCTGGGACACAGACCTCATCGTTTAAGTTCATGTAGTCGTGGGAAATCATCCCAAAATCTTCTTACACGAACCCAAACCATTCATTCATTCATTAATACTAAGCATCAGAAATCTTCACTATTTTAACTGGCAGATCTGTGTTTTCAATCAAGTGTACAAAGTTTATCCAGAAAGTCTCCAACCATTTAATATTAGCGAAAAACGAACTTGTGGAGGGATCAGCGCTTGAGTCTGCCCAAAGAACTCCCCTTGGGACCTCATGTCTCACCTTTCCTTCCACTCATCAAACTAGTTTGAAAAACTTCCGCATTCGGGCCCGTCACGTTCTCCATAATCCTATCCACAGTTTGAAATATCCCCCCTTTTAACGGCAATTTTAGCTTTAGGAAAAGATACATGTCCCAAAGAGACAAATCTGGAATACGGAGAAGTGGGGCCGAGATACCTGGATGATGTGATGTCTTGCCAAAGACCCGACAAGAAACGTGAAGAATGGTCAGGTTCATCTATTCTTTAGGTCGTTCTGAATACAACCGAGACTCAATAGCATCTCACTGCCGCCTGAGTAATCTGATAGGAGGATATCTGTACATGAATACAGAGTAAGTCCCTCAATAAGACATTTAGCCAATCTTTTCTGGCCATTATTCAATGACTACACGTTCCTTCCATAATAATACTTCGCCTAACTTTCAAAGGAGAGCTATGCCTTGGCGATCTGAATAAATTTCCACATTCGTTTGGAATAATTAGTACCCAAAATGAATTAATCGAAAAGAATGATGGTATCTTTCTCTTTCAATCCAGCGTTCATCAAGTGTAGGTTATTTTGGAACAAGCGGAAGAAGAAGCCATCGAATATGGTCTGTGGATCAGAATCGTTTGACCTCCGACTACCATGTTTGATCAGCACATCCGGGTTCGTTCGTCATCTTCAACAAGAAACGTAATGCCTCCATGACAGGACGGCTTCGGATCGTCTGAACCGCAAATAGAATATAAGCCTAAATCCGTCCATCGTGTCTGGATCTCACCAAACAGTCTGACGTATCTACTCTAAAATCGATGACCGATTACTTTCGATCCTTCATTCGTTTACAGCAGACAGTTTTGGAATGGAGGAAATTTTTAGCTGCGTTTGTTTGTTTGTTATTCCAAGGCTGACTCATTTTGACGTATTTCTGTAGATTGATTTGAATTTCGCTTAGAAAAATGGAAAACGTCCCTTGGGTTAGCGTCTCAGTAATTGCGAGATTAGAATTCACCGTGATTATTTTCAGACAAGCCTCCAACTCTGATAATTATTAATTTTGATTGGTATTCCTTTCATCTTAATTCTAGTTGTTTCTAATTGCAACTACTCAGACAGTCATTCTACGATGGTTAATAATCAGTGCAGATAGAGAATAACGGATAAATCCTAGGTGAGGCTCGATCTCACACACCCCTTTTACATCGGGAATCCTGTCCATGGGAAAGAAATACAGGTCACGTGATTATCGACATTTTCACAACCTTGCGAATAAAGCCCCAACTCAGGCTTTTTGAATTCAATTCACAATTCCTTATCTTTAAGTGTTACGCCTGTGAAGTAGATATTTACGCGATGCTCCGATTGTGAATATGGGGTGCGTTAGCATACACATAGTGGTACTGAGATATGCTCTGTGTTTACATGATATGATTGGTCATCTGGTCAAAGATAATTACGTTACTGTCGTGTAGACGTATGGCCTATCTCACCAAGTGTGCAAACGTCCTCATAGTCTCAATTGATACATTCTGTAAATATCTACTTCAGAGGTGTGACATTTCAAGACTCTGAATTGTGAATTGGATTCAAAAGCCTGAGTCGAGGTCTAAGAGTTAAGGTTGTAAAAATGTTGATTCTTACGTTGCTGGTATCTGTTTCCAAGGATTCGCAATGAACCCAATGTATTGCAACTGCTCGACCAATTGAGCTACTAGAGTTCTTTACGGCTGGTAGAAGATCAAAATTTAAACTAATCCTTCATTATACCCAATCGTTCAACACCGTGTTCAATACTCTTTTTAGGTACGCTTTGTATTTGTAGAAGCAATATCATCATCATATTTTATTAGTTGATACCGTGAAAGAATCACAGATATATTTGAATTTCTATGACACTATTTTCTAAGAAAAAAATAATACCAAATTTATTTCAGTTGAAGAGTCCATAGTTTTAAATGGTTAGAAGGAGATGCTCTGAAAAAATGTTCATCCCTGAGTGGAAGAGTCAAGTCCAAACCAAGAAAATCACAGTGTTCATCATAAAAGTGTGGATTGGTATCAGACCATTTATATTGGGAGATTCAAAGAGGGTCAAATCTACTATCAACGGCCAGTAAGATTAACTTGCTAATCATTGCTATACAACGTCTGCCTTAATCTGTTTTTTTTTTTTTTGGTTTTTTTTCATATGATCTATTCGTTATTCACTACGAAAAAAATCCCGGATATATTTGGATTGAAATGTTTTGTTCATGTTTTTCTTTGAGAAAAAAATAAATTCATTCACCAGTAATGGTGCATCGTTTGAAACGGCGGGCAAAAGAAAAATTTTTTTCATCAAAATATCCCAATTGGAAGAATCTAATTGAAAGTGCTACGACCAGTGAACCAAGAGAATCACATTCTTCATCATTAGAGTAGATTAAACAAAGCCTTGTCAGCCATAATTAATTTTGGACTAGCATTTCTTTCATCCTTAATCTTATTTTCAGTTGCTTTTCATTGCAAGTTCAGAAATTGATCGGTTTCTGGATCGAATAATTACTTGCGACGAAAAGTGGATCTTCTCAGACGACCGGATATGATTTGCTCAATGACTTCGCCATGAGAGAGATCCACAGAGATCTGCATTTCCCAAGCTAACGTTTTACCAAAAATAAAAAGAATTGTGGTCACTGTATGGTGAGCTAAGCAACAATGATCCGCCAGAGCTTTCTGTTCCAAGGGAAATATTACACTGCTAATGATTTCTGCCCCTGAAATTAAACAGTTGGACAAAGAATTGTGCAAAATATAACCAGTATTATTCAATGAGGACTACTTCCGGTCTATGATAATCACCACCACCACCACCATCATCATCATCATCATCATCATCATTATCAGCAGCAGCAGCAGAAGCCTTTTGACTCTGGAGCTAGAGGGTTGAACATTTAAACATTTACTCACTATTTTATTCTGTAAAACGATTTAAAAAAATTGAATGCCCTCTGCAGTTTTTTTTAGGGGGTCAATTTACAATGTAAAGTTATGCTAAATCGGTTGCTTAGTTTGTACCCGGTCGTGTTCGCGCTTGTTTGGGAAAAATTTGGACTTTTTAGTGATCACTCCCTAACGAAAGGCGAGAGAAGTAACCAATTCATTGATTACCCCAAACACGACATGCTGTCAAAAGATGTTTGACACGTTTTCTATTGACCGACTAATCAGACCTGTTTTCAGTCGTTCTTTCTCGGGGCATTTGCTCGTCAATGTGTGATATGCAGGTACGTGCATAGACCGGAATCTGTCTTGAAAATTCTCTGGGACTTTGAAGTTCAATCGGACCATCCAATCAAGGCCAGAGGACCAGATCTAATCCTTGAAAAAAGGAGGAGACGATTTGTCTAATACTGAATGTCGTTCTTCTAGTGGACCACGGGGTAAAATTTGAAGAAGGTGAAATCCTAAAAAAATCCAGACCCAGGTTGTTACTAAATAGAAGCCATCACGTGTTGGCCGGTGATCGTGGAAAAATGTCAATTTAAAAAAAAAATAGTCACTCAGTAGAAACTATCATGTGATCAATGACTTTTGGCAGCATGTGTTGGGGGTATTCAATTAAAAAATTGAAAAAAGGGGTGAATATGTTACTTCTCTCGCCTTTTGTTGGGTAGTGATCACTAAAGAAAAAGTCTGATTTTTCAAAAAACAAACAAACAAGTGAACACAAAATCACCAATGTAGCTTAAACTTACATTGCAAATTGAACCCCAACCTCTGATAATCTATTTGGGATTTTCATACATAGATATATACATACAGAGACAACCAGACAGACTGACAAACTGAAGAAATGTATGTTGACTGTTTGGGTGAAAATTCATGTTGACTATTTTTGGTTGACAGTTTCTAATACTTACACTTTACCAGAAGAAATTAATTTGAGTAAAATAAAGGCATTAGTTGTTCCTAATCGCTTACCTCTGTCAACAAAGTTGGAGAGATATACGTATTAGCCCGTGTCTCCTATCTTTTCACACAATATTTCCAAACGTTCCCAATGAATTTTGATAGAATATTGTGGAATCCTGGGTCATGGAGTAAATGATTGATTTTGGGTTAGTGAACAGCATTGATAAAGGTATGAGCTCTCTAATTTATTAGACAAATAGCGTTTAAAGAGGTAGGAAGAAGTCCAAGGAAAACTTGAGACCATTTAAATAACAGCATTACTAAAATCGGTCAGAATATTTGTCCTTTGGTCTCCATTGGAATCCACTAGCTGCCACTGATGTGAAAACTTAAGAAAAATGACATTAAAGTATGTTAAGGAATGTGTTGGAGATGTGAGGGGTGACTTGCTTTCACTTGATCCCGAACTACAAGCACCTCTGCCGTGAAAATGTAAACAAAGTAGCCACTAAGCAAGCCTGACGTCGCTCCTTCATAAATTTCACCTAAACACTCCTCAGCCTCTTTCCTTATTTATACTTTATCTTCACTGTCTTCCATTCCCCAACTTATATATATGTATATCCACACACTTTCTATGGATCTTTTAGATGACACCATCCAATTCTGCCAAAAAACCATCAAAGACACTCTAACAGATATCAGCGAATTGGAACAAAAACTACAACAACACACATACACAGATGAATATAATGAAATACAGGAAGCGATCAACATCAACATAGGAGGAAGAAAAAAACAACTCAACCTCACCAAAACTAAAAAATACAACAAACTTAGACACAACATCACACACAGATCTGCGAATCCACAGAATATGAGAGAAATTAAGATACAACCCACCAAAAGAGCCACCAGGGTTCTGCTACCCACTCCCAACCTACCACCTACATACCCAAAAAAAACCAATTCCCCCACCAAACACAGATTTAACACTAGACACACAGACACAGGCTACCCAACAAGAATCACCAATACTGACAAAAACATCATCCATACCCACACGGACAACGATAGAAATAGACACACGCATACGAACAAACAAAACAAAAACACCTACACTGGCACTAACAATACTAACACCTATAACAGACACACACATATGAACAAACATAACAGGAACACCTACACAAATACCAATATTACTGACACCAATATTGTGAACAGACACAGCTATATGAACAAACACAACTACAAAAACCAGCATACAGATAATAGGAACAAGAATACTAGACACCATAAGATCCTCAGACCTACTACCCCTCATACTCTGCAAAAGGAAAGCCCTAAGAGTAGCATCCTTCCTCAACCCATCACATTGACCCTTCGAAAGCATCCTGAAGACCCAGGCAAACACCCTGACCAGCAGGTAACCCCTACATCAACCCACACACACACTCTACCAAAAAATGAGGAAAGCCCCCTACCACTAAATATGGAAGGGGAGTTAGAAAACCTGATTCCAACACTAGTAAGCAGTTTAGAAAACTTACTAAAACACTACTACACACCATCAAAATACTAAACTGAACAACCCTCACCACACAGAACACTAATACACACAACTCCTACCATTAATATCCTCACACCCACATCTTAGACACATTCAATAATGGAAGCTTCAAAGTCACCTAGACCCATAGGAAAAACTTCACCTTAGCCTGTTATAACCCCTGTTCAACTCATAGCCAAAACATTTTCAGTAACTTTTAAGGTTGATACCTATGTAGCTCCTCGACCCCACCACCCCTCCTCCTACACTATCCCAATCATACCAAAACATCCACCTCCACATCACTACCCCCTACCTTGACACACTCTGCCCTCCCCAAGACAAACTGCTGCTGCTTTACCAAAATCCCAATACCTGCTGGTCATTCTTACATTCAGCAGGAGGCATCTAGTAGCCCTGACAACAAAACTTACCCACAATGCACACTCCCTGGCAGTGGACTCTGGTTCCACATGGTACATTTTAATCCACACTCACACAACACGCACCACTGATGATGGGAGAAATCCCGAAACATGTATGGACTATTGACATATAAGGATTAATAAACCTTACCACCAAAAACTTCACTCCCGAGTCTGTCTCACTCTATAAAGTACACATTATATATATTATATATATACATATATATATACACACATATATATATATATATATATATATATATATATATATATATATATATATATATATATATATATATATATGCTTAAACGTGTATTCAAATACGACTCTCATACCCTCTCGATATATGTGTGTTTCTCTCTCCCCACCCTCTCTATCTCTCTCTCTCTCTCTCTCTCTCTCTCTCTCTCTCTCTCTCTCTCTCTTTCTACATACCGCTATGACAGATGCTCACCTTCTTATCCTTAAACAACCTTTCTACATACTTGCACATCAACTCCTTGAACTTTCTCTCTCTCTCTCTCTCTCTCTTTCTATATATATATATATATATATATATATAAAGAGAGAGTGAGGGAGACAGAGTTCAACTATGAAACGTTGAGACATATCCGGGGTATGTACTATATATGTTGTTTATTTACACAGTGTTTTGAAGCGTAAAAGGCTTCATCTTTAGCAGAAAGGTCCGACACTTTTCCTTCTCGATACACCGACTAACACGCACACCTGCTCTTAGTAAAATATAATTTCTCCATTTGACAAACATCTACAACTCTCTGGCTTATCTCCCCCTCTCTATCTCTCACACTTTCACACACTTTCACACACACACACACATCTATATATAAAAATATGTGTGTGTATGTGTGTGTGTGTGCGCGCGTGCACGTGCGTGTATATTTATAAAGTGTGACTCACTGGCACACATTCAGATTCATAGTGATCTTCCGGTCTCTATATTTACATTTCAACATCATGTTGTTATGTTATCGAGAAATGGATAAATATGATCCAGCAGAATGATTATAAATTGCGTTACATCATACAGAAACTCTCATTTGATATGACCCCACGTTATTACATGATGAGTGAACCATTTGGTTATTTACTTTGTCTACGCCAAATGGTACATTCACAATGCAATAATGAGTGATCATTTCAAATAAGAGCTTCTCGGTAATATAACGTAATTTATAATTATATATATATATATATATATATATATATATATATGTCACAGATCAGGGATGTTACATAATATGATATAATACAATATCCGATGTATGATGGGTTCCTTTCATAGAGTGCTGGATACATTTAACTTTGAATATTAAATTGGGTTAAAGTAGGGCTGGAGGTAGAGTAGAATGGGGATTTGCTAAACAAACAAGTTTATGTTTCTACCCTATCCAGGCATCTTTAGGACTAATCCATTCGCCTGAAGAAGCCCAGACAGGGAAGACACATAAATGTGTTTGTGTGGCGAATCCCCATTCTACTATATATATATATATATATATATATATATATATATATAAATCAACTCACGTACTCGTCCTGATTGTCCTTGTCCTCCTTGCTCTCTCTTTCACCTACCGGTAATTTACTCTATATATACTTATGCACGCGTGTTCCTTCCTGTGTGTGTACGTATATATGTACGTACGTGTGTGTGTCTAGGTATATGTCTACGAGCGTGCCTGCAATATGTCTCTTCTCTCCCTTCTTCTTCTCTTTCACCTCAGCCACTCGCTAAATGAACCTTGCCAGTTGATGGCTTCCACTGACCAACCGGAAGTCGACATCACAAGAAGCAGTAACAGAAAACACAACGCGAAAGTGCCCGTGTGCGAGAGAAGAGGTCCTTGACTATTTCAGGTCGAGAGGAATAACTTTACTTTGCACAAACAAACCTGATGAGAACGTCCTCATCACGACGAACGTCCACCTTTCAAAAGGCTGACTTATCAGGCCTCATCACGTTTCCGCCGTTCGCTGTTTAGCAGGAAGTCGCTGGCCGAGTGGATGACCAGCCTCGACGTTACCAACTTCGCCGCCATCTTTGACATTACTAGTGTCACCTTGGCGGCCATATTTGATAGGCGAGCTTTCGCGCCAAAAGAAAATCGAGGTGAGTTAACATAAGTGCAACGAATAAGTAGAAACGGTCATCGGTGAGACGGTGAAAAAAGTTTGTTATTTTTTAAATTTAATATTCAGAGCATGAGTTGAGTTACTCAAAGGAAGAGAGAAAGAGAGAAAAAGGTGGATAAAGCAACTTTCAAATTCTTCATGAGTTTATATTTATATACTTATATATATATATATATATATATATATATATATAGAGAGAGAGAGAGAGAGAGAGAGAGAGAGAGAGAGAGAGAGAGAGAGTGGGGGAGACGTCATTATTATGTACAGACTTTTTTGGACTGATGTACAATTTACAATATCCACCTGAAGAAGACTGTAGGGTACAACGACCAAAATGTTGTGTTCAAACGATAGACCAAGATGGGGACAACAGTCCGATAAACATGATTATGATCCCTCAGCTAAAAAAAAAAAAAATTCAGATAAAAAAGATGGTCAGCGTCGATAAAAATGGATTCGTCGCAAGACGCAAGAATCCAAAATGAAGAAGATTGAGGCCAGATCCAGATTGGCTTCCTAAACGGAATAGGCTAAGGGAAAGTTATTTTGTGTTTGGAAAAAATTCAAACGGAATTTTTTTTTCTATCACAGATTTCTTCGCTTTAGACAAACTGTTGCTACTCATCGTTACTGTGAACAATCTGCTCCTCTTCAAATTTGCGCTCCCCTTGGGACCTCTAGCAATAATCCCAGTGCCTCTTCAACTTTTCAAAGCAGTCTGCAAGACCATCTTTCTCACTGCCATCAGCTACTGTATCGCATTATCCTTAATCTCGACCACAGTCTGAAATCTATTTCTGAAAGTCAGAAGTCACAAGAAGCCAAAACTAGATGGGGGGGGGGAGGCTTGCAAGAAGAACGACTTACTCACTTATTGTGAATGCAACACTCGCATAGTACACAAGCTCACTTAATAGCGTCTCACTACCGATTGAGAAACCCTTTGGGAGAGTGTCAGTTTATTCGAGCGCTATGAGGTCTTTTCTAATAGATTGCCAAATTAAATCAAGGCTGTGCAACCAGTTCTCGCGATATTCAAAATGTCTGGACACTTCCCGAGCAAAACCCCTTAAGCATACAAGTTTATTACGGATATTTTCTCTCTTAGTCAAATTGATAAAAAAGATAGATAGGTGAGGAATACTGTGTTTCGCCAATCTTTCAACGAGGAAAAAACAGCTGCCTTGTAAATCAGCATTCGAAATCCTGACTTTCACATTAAGTCGAACACCGACCACTCGCACCGGTATGAAAGGCACAACTATCTCGACCAACATGTCCATTATAGATATTTACGAGGCTTTGCTCAGAAACTATACATGAAAACATGGGATATAGGAGTAGGAAGATTGTGTTGCGCCAGTCTTGTGAATGATTAGGTTCTGTCCATCTTGAAATTCAGCATTCTAAGCATTGGCCTTCATCACTACTACGGTAGTGTTATCGGCGCGACATACATAACTATCTCGGAAATGACACAGGTCAATGGGTTTATTGTTTGATTTTTCTTTTGAGAAAGATTTTTCATCTTCATTTGGGTTGGGGGTGAGTGAGATTGGTTGCGATGGGGTGATGGTGGAAAAACATATTTTGAGAATTGTGAGAGGTGGTCAAATCAGAGAAAGGCGTGTGTCCATTCGTTGGCATCATCTGTGGAGACAATAAAGGTCACACGAGTCACATATACACGTGTGCACACACAGGAAGAGAGAGAGAGAGTGGGTGAAAGAGAGAGTGAGCAAAAAGAGAGAAATAAAGGGAGAGAGTGGAGAAAAAAGAAAAAGAGATTTGAGAGAGAGAGAGAGAGAGCAAGGGAGAGAAAAGGGTCGAGAGAGAGAGAGAAATATAGATACAAAGATCGAGGGAGAAAAGAGAGACGGGAGAAAGAAACACTATATCAGAGAGACGGAGTAACAGATTGAGAGTGAACGATTGTGAGAAATAGAGTGAGAGGGGAACAGATAGAGTGAGAGAGAGAGAGTGAGGTCGTGATTTGGTGACAGAGGGGAAAGAGAGATAGCGAGAGTGGTAGAGAGAACAGAAGGAAGATAAAGCGAGAGTAAGTGTGACGATATAGAGAAAGAAACCTAAGGAGGAAACAGAGAGAGCGAGAGTGTGATAGTGATTGGATGACAGAGGGGAAAGAGAGATAGGGCGAACGTAAGTGTGATAGGTATATATGTATAGACAGAGAGTGGCCGAGAGGGAGAGAAAATGTAATGAGAGAGACAGGCATCGGGTAGCCAAGGTCATTTGTCCAACTTAGACACAGGCAACCCCTGTCCTTAATTTATTTCCGCTTAGCCTTCTGGCGTCGATGTCTCTTTGTGACAATGAGAAGTACCCCCCATCTCAACCCCCCTGACCCCCCCTGCTACCGTTGGCTTTCTATTGGAAGAGACGAATTCAGAATCAAGTTCTTTAGAGCACATAGCGACATCAGCAAGCGAGCTACCTAGTGTGTCTTACGCTGGCTGGGGTATCAGCTGTCTCTGACCAGGCTTCACTTACCACAAGTTTCTTTCGTCTTGACTTGCGATGTGCGAAATTGGCTTAGAGGCTACAAAAGCCGAAGTGGCTTCTCTCATTTTACCATTCGCTTACGGCACTCGGTATTTCTAAGTGGTCACCCACATACGCACCCACCAAACTGATCATTGCTTAACTTCGGTGATTGTTCGAGAACCAATGTATCACATCATGGTTTGGCTGTGACAAGGAAAGAGAACGGTGGAATACATTATTTCTGGGGGGGAGGTCTTCATTTTTATTTAATGAGGTATGATAAATGATTAATATTTTAAATTTTTAGGACGAAATTTTTTTTCACCTTCTTCTAAATACTTATTTGTCAACTACAAGAATGTAAACAAACATGGCTGCCGATCGACATTAAGTAAGTATTTATAGGTGTTATTTGAACTTGTCTTCCGGTTGAGCCTTGGTAGCTAAATTGGTGGAACATGTCAGTGCGAACTGTGTTTCCCTTCGGTGATGTGGATCCGGGGATATTCCCTAAAGCTTATTCTCTATTTTTCCGATCAAACATCATTTAGTCAATGTCGTCGGGAAACGAGCCAGAAAAAAAGTTGTGATAAAAAAAAAAAAGACTTCTGATAAATCAAATAAGCAGTCTTAGACATTTGAAATAATGATGAATGATAAAACGTTGAACATGCAACACTTGTACTCTCACACGCACACGTGCGCGCGCGCACATACACACACACACACACACACACACACATGCACACATACACAAACACATTTGTGTAGGTATTCTCAGTGTCTGAGAAAGCTTTGAAATTCAAACCAGTTTCTATGATCGGTCTCTGCTTTAAGGGAGCTTTACGTGGATGGCAGTTTCAGGTGTCAACACTTACCATAATAAGAAAAATATTTTCAGCTAGCCGGACCTGTGAAAATTCCACGAATGTTGACAACTAAGATTATCCATTATCACATGTTTCGGCTCTCCCCTCGCCCTTTCCTCGTACCTTCTCATTCTCTCCCCTATCTCTCCCAATCTTCGTTGCCTGTTCACGTTTTTATCCATTTGTTAAACAAACATGGATTAGTTTCATATGCGGAGAAAGAACCACAAATACCGAAATATATTCCGCTGATTCCAATCTTTTATCTTTGTTTTTTTTTTTTTTCATGAAGAATTTTTAAGAATCACAATTTTTACTCGGCCTCTTTCATGTCTCTCAATAGCACAATGGTGAGGGCAGCACTAGGTTGAAGCAGCAATCCTACCGGGTGCAGGTTCGATTCCTTCAATTGTTTATTCTATTTACGTTGTCTAGACCAAGTGACACATTCACTGTGTAATAACGGAAGATCATTTCAAATTGAGTTTCAAAATAATATAAAGCAATTCATAGTTATTTCTGTCGGATTATATAATTGTCAGCATTGAAAGAAACAAACAGAGCAGATATAAACAATGAATGAACAAAATGAGTATTTGGAATTAAAGCAGTTATTTGAACCTTGCATTACCGGTGGTTGTTCAGCGAAATGGTAAGAGTAATGATACGTTGAAGTGACAACCCTATATTGATCGCAGGTTCGATTCCTGCGGCGCCCCGATTTACTTTAATTGTTTATACATATATATATATATAAACCTTTCATCTTTAGGCATTGAAAAAGAAGATTTTATTAGTCAAAATTTACATAATCTCAAAGTATCTCCGACTATGTGTATATTCTAGACATTGTGCTTTTTCGAAAATGTATATTTATACATACATACATATGCAGACACACACACACACACAAACATTCATTACTTGAGATAATGTACTTAAGATAATGTAATACACGAACTTATATATATGTATATATATATATATATATATATATATATATATATATATATATATATGTATATACACATATGTATATATATATACACACACACATATATATATATATATATATATATATA
Organism: Thysanoteuthis rhombus; assembly: GCA_963457665.1. Lineage (NCBI taxonomy): Eukaryota > Metazoa > Mollusca > Cephalopoda > Oegopsida > Thysanoteuthidae > Thysanoteuthis > Thysanoteuthis major. Next base: position 5,838,491 of record OY735231.1, read on the forward strand.
CATATATATATATGTGTGTGTGTGAGTGCTTGTGTGATACCTTTTTGAGTGTTAATAATGTGATTCTTTCTTTAATGTATTGTAATGCGCAGAATGACACCATCTCCTTCTTGAATGAGAAATTAATCGCTGACAGCGCCATCTTGTCGCTGAAGAACCGCCATAGTTTGTGTATCCGCTAGTATAAACTGTTGCTCGCGTAGGGAGACAAAAGGACTTGTTGCCCGTCAAACGCCTGACACTAAATTCCTCTTTAATCTCATCTCTCCACCAATCTCCCTGCGTTATCTTCATTCTCTCTTCTTCCTTTCTCAATTCATTCCTTCTTTTTCAATTGATTCCTTCTTTTTCAATTTATTCCTTCTTTCTCAGTTTATTTCTTCCTTCTCAATTTTCCTTTGTGTCATCTTTGCTTCATCTCTCTTCTCTCTCATTCTTTTTTTCTAATCTCTCAATTCCTTGTTTTTCTCTCAATTTCCCTGTGTACAATCTATACCCTATCTTGTTCTCCCCAACCCCCACTGTCCCTCTTCACAACCCCGTAACTCCCAGCCTTCCTAATTCCTTTCCCCTACCCTGATTACATACATAGATGAAGCATTTAGTAAAAAAAAACCAATAATCAACAGATCGAACGGCGCCGGACATTAAAGATGGAGGGAGGGAAAAGCAAAAGAAAAAAAAGAAGAAAAGAAAAAAAAGAAAAAAAAAAGGAAAAGGAAAAGTTAATCAAGAACAAAACTGCAAACTTGAATCCTTTGTACAAAAGACAACTTCCCTTGGTATCTTCGACCTCTTTTCCCCTATGCAGGACGGGATTTGATTAGCGTTCAACGCCATCTTTGTTTGGGATTACGTCTCTTGTCGACAGTTCGGTCCGATCATCACCGACAGCGCAACCTTTTCTCTCCTCCTCTCACACCTTTTCTCGTCTTTTCTACTTCTTCCTCTCATTACCCAAACCTCTTTCTCATTTCCACCTTCTGCCTCTCAAAAACCCTCATAAACATATATATATAGAGAGAGAGATTCATACTTATCTTGAATCGTATGTCGCGATCTCGCATATTAAATGACGTGTTTATGGACAGAAATGTACTTGTTGCAGTATGTGTGTGTGTGCATGCACGTGCGCTTGTGTGTGTATATGTGTGTACGTGCATGTGTATTAATTTGTGAGTGTCTGTGTTCATGCATGCACATGTACGCAATACATATATATATATATATATATATATACATATATATATATATATATATATATATATATATATATATACACACACATTCCTCTCACACAACAGGATGCCCCCAGCACATGCCCCCAGCAAAGCTCTTGATGGTGGACTCAGGTTCCACATCAAGCCTATAACCTCTAAAAGTACACACACACACACACAAACACACACACACACACACACATAGCACACGTTACTGAAGATGGGAATACCTCCCGAAACATGTCTAAACCATTAATAAAAACAATTACAGATAAATAAACTCAACTTCCACACACATTACTCCCGAGTCCGTCTCACCCTCTATAGTTCATACTATATATATATATATATATATATATATATATATATATATATATATATATATTCGGGTGACTGATGACATCCGATAACATAATAATCTTTTTTGGTTCTTTCCTGAATTTTTTACTTCTATTTCTCAATTTTTCTACCCCCCCCCCCTCCTTCTCTATCTCTCTCTCTCTCTCTCTCTCTCTCTCTCTCTCTGTATATATATATATATATATATATATATATATATATATATATATATATCTTTATATATACATATATATATGTATGTATACATATATATATATATATGTGCGTGTGTGTGTGTGTGTGTGTGCGTGACTGAGTGACTGATGTCATCCAATAACATTCCCCTGCATGTCCTCTTTTCTAGATATTTATTCTCTCTTTCTCTCTCTCTCTCTCCATATATATATATATATATATATATATATATATATATAGAGAGAGAGAGAGAGAGAGAGAGAGAATAATGAAGCGTGATTCTCATTCATATACGCTCACGAAAGAGTATATATTTTATATGTCTATTCACTGACCAATGTCATTTATATATTTTTATTAGATTAAATCCTAATTCTCTGTCGCCAGTCAAACTGTTGATGTGCAAGTGAAATTATGAAGGAAATGATCTCGCTCCATTATTTCTTTAAAAAGAAAAAAAAAGACATGTTATATTTCCAGCGTTTAATGAAAACACACCATTGAAATTGCGATCCGTTTGAATTCGATCAATTTCCAAGTAATATCCCATATACATCAAATCTATCAGGACAATGAAAGTGATGTTTAGCGTGGCTAACAGCGACATCCGCATTCAATTAGATACGCTTTCCCTTTTTAATGTAAGACAAAATAAAAGCGGGAAAAAGAAAACGGAGAATTGAATTATCCATGGGTAACTCACCCTTGATACACACACACACACACACATATATGTATATATACATAATATTAATAACATATATATATATATATATATATATATATATATATATATATATTATCGTTATTGATATTAAGAAATGGATATAAAACCCAACCGAATAATTAGGTCATATTATTCGAAATGGCCCCCCGTTATGACACGTAGAATGTGCCACGTAAATAGAATAGATAATTAAAGAAATGGGCTGCTACAGGAATCGAACCTGCTACCGATAGGTAGCCACCTTTATGTGGCGTTGCTCTTTCCAGAGAAACAATGGTGCACATATGGACACCGAATGAACGAGATGAGATTTTGACGGTTATCATTTGGACATCCAACTTACCAGTAGGCTGTTTAGCTCAATGGTAAAATATAATATTCGGTGACCAGATGTGAAATCACATGAATTGTGAATCTCACTGTTTCTCTTCATGCTTTTAGGGTCTCTTCAGCTTGCATCAGTTCACGTGACGTGATAGCAATGTGTTCCTGTCTTTAGGAAATAGTGAGTTCACGGTTCAAGTAACCGCAAGATATTTGATTTATCTCCGTCGATGAAGCGGTATATCTATCCAATTGTGACTGTCTGTCCATCCAGATGATATCTCTGAGAGTTCTGAAATGATATCAATGAAATATTGTTGAAGGGTAAGCAATATGCTACCGTAATTGAGTAATTAAATTTGAGGATATGTCCATCATTCTGTTTCCTCCCCTGCATCGTAGCTGTGCATTCAAATCCCACAATATCTCAAAAAGCATTCGAAGAGAGATAGAAGACGATGTCCTAATGAGAAATGAAAGCTTTCTTGAACAAAGAAGTTTACTTTGATTTATTTGCCCATATATATATATATATATATATATATATATATATATATATATATATATTGGCAATAGACGTTGCGGTAACAGCGGCGAGAATGGAATTGGCCACCCAAATTCAAACTCTGTTCAGGGATTTTTATATCTAATAATGCCCTTGGGAGAGACATGAGTCAATTTACCCCAAGTATGGCTACCAAAACAAGGCAGATACAGCTTTCTATCCTTCTAGGAGGAGGGTGATTCTGATTCCAAACCAGGGAATGGAGCTTTTGGGCAGTTTCCTGCAGCCAAATTGATGCCGGGTGTATCGCTGTATGCTTTCCTCTGAACTACATCAGCAAGGCCGACCGGGCATCTCAGGATTTCACCCACACACGTGCTCAGGAGGGTACGTTCCATCGTCAATTGTGATATCTTTATCAATCAAAATATGTCACTAAATGTGTATATTTTGAATTACGGAGCTGCCATGTATCCAGCTGGTATCTGCAGACGGAGTTTGATAAATATATTTGGAGCCTGGTCACAGTGGATCCGTTGCTCAACTAGCCCCTCCCCATTGCACGAAAAATGATAAGGAACTTTTAGTAAACACCACAGAGACGAAGAAACAGGGTGGATGCAATTAAGTATCCTGTTCGAAGTTCTTGCCAGGTTGCAGAATGAAACGGACACCCAAGGAAAGCCGAAGATTACAACGACCGAAATGCTATGTTACGAACATCAAAAACGCAGATACTGGCTTGAAAGAATCGTTTGTAATAGTAACAACGTCTTTTCTAAAATTAATCCAAACATAAAGAAAGCTGGAGGATATAGCGGTCAAAATGTTGTGCCGAAGACAACAAAGAAGGGGCGGGATTGTCTAAAAGATTCAATGAGATATAATAATCACACTTTGTCCCAGAGATTCTGACGGAAAAAATTGTCTGGGGGCGTACAGCAACTGGAATGTGATAAAGACAACAGGGACCGCCAAACTGGTTCTAAGGAAAATCAGTTTTTAATAGTAACAACTCTTAAGACAGAAAAGAAGCCCGGAGGATACAGCGGCTGAAATGGTCTGACGAAGACAGTGTATAGGAAGAATCAATATATAAGAATAACAACTCGTTGTAGAACTTGAGAGGAATAAAAATTTAAAAAAAAAAGGCCCGCGGATCCAGCAGCTGAAACGTCAGAATGAAAACAATGAAGACAGGTGTGGTTTGGTTCGTCGAGACTAATACGGGACCAACGTTTCCTGGCAGCATGCCATTTTGGGGTGATCAATTAAAATATTGGGAAAAGGGTGATCATTAAATAGGTTATTTTTTTTCGCCTTTTGTTGAGCAATAATCACTAGTAAAGCATGAATTTTCAAAAAATAAGCGTGGATGCTGTCAGACATGAACTGAGGGATATTTAGCATAAAGTTGCATTGTAAATTGAACCGTACATTAAAAAAAATAGAAGTGGGGGGTTCTAAAACGTTTTCCTAGACATACGAAGGAGTAAATGTTTATCAAATTTTCAGATCTTCAACATCGTTTGGGTGGCCTCTATGTGTGATACATACAAACATCATACATAGCCAGCCACACCAACTTGAAAACTGAAGAAAACTATTTTGACGGTTAGGGTTTCTAATACCTCATCGCAGAACTTAAAGATAAAATGCCTGAGGGTAGAGCGACTGAAACATTAGAATGAAAACAATAAGGACTTTGAAACAGGTCGAAATAAATCGATGTATAATTATTACAATACCTTGTAGAAATTCAGAAAAGAACGAATTGCTAGTTTAAAAAATTTCGAGGGCAGAGGAAAGGGTCTGAAGAAGAATGAAATCAGGAGCAGCTTTTCAGTCATTGTCCACTGGACCAGGTGGGACACAGGGACGGCATTTGGAGTAGAAGTAGTCTGGTTAAGGATGGAAATGGGGCCAAATATTATCTGTTTGTCACTAATTGTGTATTGAATATCGTCAAGTGGTGTCAACCGATTCTTAATTGTCAAAGTACGGTGATATACCGTTCAGCATAAATATATACATATATACATATATATATATATATATATATATATATATATATATATATATATATATGTATATGTATATGTATATATATAATTATTGTGTCATCCACAGACAGCTGTTGCGTTGTATTACAACTCTTCAGAGTGGCTATGAACAGATACTACGCTTGCATCCCAGCCTATCATGATGCAATTGTGTAATGATTTGCAAGTTTGCCCGACCAAACAGTACTGCTGTAGAGAGTTCTAACCGCAATAGGTGCCCAAAACTTGACACCTTGTGTCAGACTAAAAATATGTTTGTTGAACTTTTGTGTAAGACAATATTATGCTCATTCTAGCTTAAGGTAGGGCCGGTATCGACCCGTTTAATAAGTAAAGGTATTCCCCGATTTCGAAAGGTCGGCTTATGATAATTTTTCGCTTTTACGAAAAGTGGGGCGAGCCGTCGTACTTTGATAGTTTGTCACTACGTTTCGGCTGATATACTTTCCAACCTTTTTCAGGTATCATTAGTATCTGATAGCTGGGTACGAAACCCTTTATTCAAACTGTTAGGTATACGACTCTCATTTCCAAATTTTTCACGTGGGAATTCTCACAACTCGTCTGTCCTATTTTATGAGACCGACCGCCTGACCCGCAGATTGAACTCACGACTTTCAAGGAACTAGGTGAGCTTTTACCAGTGGTGTTATAAACAAAAATGCTGAAGAACCCTAAGTGCATATATATATATATATGTGTGTGTGTGTGTGTGTGTGTAATGTATGTGTGTGCGTGTGTGTGTGTGTATATATATATATATATATATATATATATATATATATATATATATATACATGTATATATATATGTGTGTGTGTGCGTGGGTATATGTAAATACCTGAGTTTCAGAGTGTGTGCATGAGTGTGTGAGAGAGTGTGCGTGAGAGAGAGAGAGAGAGAGGGGGAGAGAGAGAGTGTGTCAGATGGACTGACAGAGAGAGTTATCTTATGACAGGAATTCGTGAGCTCCGGACAAGAATTCGTATGACAATTTGTTGTAGTTTAAAAGTGCACTGAACCAGGTAGAGTTCTCATAACATTTGTGTAGTATAGTGTATGCGTATGTGTGTGTGGGGGGGTATTATGGGATGGGTACGTGTTGATCACACGCTTGTGTCTCTAATTAAGTGAGTAGGATATCATGAAGTGGTGTCAATTCATCTTTAATTATCAACACGCGGGAATAAAAGGTCTTACATTTTATTCCATGACAGAAAAGAATTAATACGTGAAAATTAACTTCGCCACCAATTTCCGCTTCGTGTTATCAGTATTATAAAGATAAGAGCATTAGTGAGAGTTGGGGGTGCGTGTTGGTGTGTGTGTGTGTGTGTATGTGTGTAAGTGAATGTATGTGTTCGTGAGGGAGTATGCTTGTGCATTTGAGAGTGTGAGAGTGTGTTTGTGTGTGAGTGTGCGTTCTAGTGTGTATGCAAGAGTGTGTGCGCGTGTGTGTATAAGAGGGTGTGTACCAGTATTTGTTTGGGTGTGTGTGCGTGCATATGTCCAAGTATGTCTTCATGAGTATACATTTGTGTCCAAGTGTGTGTGTGTGTGTGTGTGTGTGCGTGCGCGCACGAGAGAGAAAGAGGGAGAGTGTGTGTGCGTTTATGCGTATGTGAGTGTATATGGGGAGTTCAATCTTCACAGGAAACTCACAGCTTTAGCCTTGTACCATACTAACATGAGTTCAGTGCATGATAGAGGTTTTATTGTGAGAGAATCGTCTTGTTTCGTGAGTATAAACTCTTTACCCTCGTAAATAAACTAAGGGTCTACAACGGAGTGTAAAACAACCCCCCCCCATGGGGAAAGAAACCTTTCGGACAACCCCCTCTTCGGATAAAGTGCTCTCGTGTAAACAGCACTTGCAAATGTTGATTTCCCAAACTCCAGTCTAAATCTGGAGTTGACTTTTTTTTTCTCCTATCATGAAAAGAACAGGAAAAATTCTCATTAATTATTTGCTACTATTTACTTTCATCTTAATTATTGTTGCTTTTTATCGCAACTTGACTCAAGCCGGATGCCCATCAGCCGTGAGTAAATAAATTAACTGCGTAGATCGGAATAAAAACAAGTTCCAGGAGAGAATCGTTTTTACCACTGATCTACGGGAACTTGGGGGAAAGCGTCTGTCCGAATCAAACCTCTAAACTCACTCCCTTTTCCCGATCTCTTCTGCGCCATGTTTGTTTCTTTTTAACTCGTAGTTCAATTCAATCCTGTTTTATTTATAAAAAAAAAAAAGAACAACCTTCACTGAATTAAGGGGGGGGGACTCTTTACTGTATGTCTGTACCGTCAAATGAAACGAAACAGATGTATTAAGATTGATATTGCCCAGCCGTAAAATATGAAATCATTTCCTTTGTAGTATAATATTATCTTATCTATTTACGCTTTCAAAATATATCAAAATATATGGAAAGATGTGTAGAATTTCCTTTGTTATTTGTTCCTCCTAGTTTCACCACAACAGGAAGTATTTAACAGTCTGATATTCCTGAAAAATCTGACTTGACATCCCGGGAATGTTCTTATTTTGACTGTTAAATTTATTTTCCATTTGTATTTGTTTAGCCCAACTGTCTCAGACACATGGTAGGTGCCCTCTGACACTCGCTACCCTAGGTGACAGCCCATAATTCCAGTACTTAGGGTCGGTCCCGCCTAGGGTAGGGGAGTGTTGGGGCCCCCAAGAATGAAGGGTTATCTCGAAGGGGAAAGAAATCCCCAATAGACAAGTGTCCGAACGTGTTTGTGAAGTTCATCTCGATTTAATATTTGAGTTCATTTGGCCTATTTAAATTCATTAAGAACTTTCGGATATACTGTGAGGATAGATACATAGTTACAATGCCGGGTGAGTAACAGTGAAAAATACCTGGATCTGCCCTTGGATTGAATCAATAGTCCCTTAGCCCATAACCCACTCTTCTACCTAAAATGTCATTGGAATTCGTTGAGAATCATTGGAGATATCGTGTGAACAGACAGACAGACACAAACACACATACATACACACACACACACACACCAGTGAATACATATACCTCTTGCAACTTCGATGGAAACTGTTTCACTAAGTAAGACGTAGTCGATCCACACAAGTTTTGCAAGTTCTTCTCGATTTAATATTTGTCTTCGTTTGGCCTATTGAAACTAATTGGGAACTTTTGGAGATATCGTTCAAACAGACATATAACTACGATGTATGGGGAGTAACTTTATAAAAATTCCTGGATCCGTCCTAGAATGTAATTAATTCTTCCCCAGCCCATGGTCCATCCTTCCACTAAATTTCATTGAGATCTTTTTTTTTTTTTTTTTGAAATATTTTGTCGACAAGCTGACGGAGAGATAGACTAACAGGGAGACAAACACAAACACTATGTTCATATGCCCCTGCAAACTTTGAAAAAAAAACGGATTAAATCCCCTAAATCTCATTGAAACTCATTGAGAAATATTGGAGATATTGTGAGGAGACACACACACACACACACACACACACACACACACACACACATAAACTCACAAGCACGTGCACGAATATACCTCTTCCAACTTCATATACACAAACATCATTTTCAATTCAGGTAAAGACTGTGATTCATTAAATCAGGCGTAGTCAATCCAAACGTGTTTTTCAAGTGTTTTTAGATTTAATATTTCTGTTCATTTGTCTTATTGTCGTGTTTTTTTTTTATGTTTGGAAGTCACACAAGCATAAACACCCGGTTTTGACTATTCACCGGGAGGCATTTCGCCATCAATAACAAAGCCACATTCAAATGACGGAAGTGTTTACCCTCATCAATTACTCATTCCTACTCATTCATTGTTTCCCAAACCAAAGGTTTCATTATGCAGACAGTCATCTGCCATTGGTTTTAGTCAATTCATAATTATGAACAAGTCAATCCCATCTGTTAATTTTAGTAAAGCCTGTCCTGTCAAAATCCCGCTAAGATATTCCTGCCACTTTTTAGTTGTTGCTGCTTTTGTTGTTGTCGGTGTGGGTTCTTATCAAAGCTTTTAATATAGTCTGCAAGCAAGACGGACGTTGTTTTAAAAAAAACCGTGCTGACCAGTGTCCCCGCTAGGTTGGGCGACATGCACGGCCTCGCACAAGCGCACACGGTATAGGATTAAAAAATAATGAATAAATAAATGACAAAGTCGACATCAATACACTGAATAAACAATTTCTTTTATTGTACACATTTTGTTGAAAGTAACTAACTTTTTTTATTCTTAAACATTTGACAAAAAAAATAATCAACGATCTTCTCAAAAGTAAAAATATTTTCTCCACACCTTGCTTCCTTAATTATCTGCTCGGATAGTTGAATGATTAACACGCCTGTCTCCCGTGCAGAGGGTCTCGGGTTCGATTCTGGTTAGAAGAGTATGAAATACTGAGCATTTAGGGGAAATTTCTTTGCTCACTCAGCTGCTAATTGTGTAAGTTGACCGATGTAATTAAGGTGGAGGTAGACTTACATCCTGTAAAAGGGAGTGGTTATAAAATCTTGTTGGTACAAAGTCCTAATCTCGACCTGATTTGAGACTTGCAAGTGTCAGGAAGCTGGCGCATTCACCGGTCAATTATGCTCCAATTAAAAAAATCTCGTGAGCTACTGAAATAAGTAAAGGTAAAACACCTTTACCTATTTCAGTTGCTCACGAGATTTTTTTTTCGTCCCGCACAGGCCATGTAAAAAATAGATGGGACTTTTGTGTCATTCCTATTTATTCAGTCACGTGAATCTTTTAAAAGGGCGAGAATGTACCTATGACAACGATCGATATGTTCAGGTGATTTTATCATAAATATCCGTGGTTGTTTGTTGCCTCGGTCAACAAGGTTGGAGAGCTTTACGTATTTGGTCACGTCTTTCCATCTGTCCGTCCATCTGTCCGACCATCTGTCTGTCTGTCTGTCTGTCCATGATATCTCCGAAAGGACTGAATAGATTTCAAAGAAATGATGTGGAAGGGTGGGTGGTGTGGTAAAGAAGAGGTGGTTACATTTTGGGGCGGATCCAGGATTGAGATCTATTTTTTTCCGTTTTTTTCCCCATACATGTATATATACGTTCATAACTGTCCATGCGACATCTCCAAAGTTCCCAATGAATTGCTGTGGAATTTTGTGGAAAAACTGGACAATAGGCTACGAAAGGGGGTGATTTGATTTGAAGGCGGATCCATACACAATTACCTCCCCCACCACGACTTGTCTAGGCCACAATATTGCCAAAATTTTATGTCTGTCCACACGATATCTCCAAAGGTTCTCAATGAATTTCAATGGTAATTTGTCGAAGGGTCGGCAATAAGCTGTGAAACGACTGATTAGTAGTAGCAGTAGTGTCAATAGTGTCAATAGTGTTAGTAGTAGTAGTAGTAGTAGTAGTAGTAGTAGATCCCTGATAAAGGTCATTTTGTTTTTTATTTTTAGTTTTGATTATTAGAAACCGTTCACCAAACACGAGTTTCTTCAGTTTTCGAGCGAGTCTGGCTGAATGGCTAACTGGTTGGCTATTTACTTATGAATGACGCGTACAGGTCGCACCAATGGAGCGAGCGAGCTGAACATTTACACATTTACTCGTCGGTATGTCAACAAAAACGTTTTCTTTTGGGCGGTGAAAAAATCCCCTCCCCCATCCTGTCCAAATAGATTGCAAACTGACCCCTTAGTGAAGATCTAAGTTTAAGCTAAATTAATCCCTTAGTTTGTGTCCGACAGCATTCATCCTTGCTTTTAAAAAAAGTCAGACGTTTTTAGTGACCACTGCACAACAAAAGGCAAGAAAAAGTAACGTATCTATTGATCAGCCCTCTTTCAGCCCCAACACGACATGCTGTCAAAAGACGTTGGTCACTTGATGGTTTTCATTGAGGGACTAACCAGACCTTATTGTTTTTAGCTTTCGTTGTCGGTGTGTGCAGGGAGGGGCTTCTTACTTCTTATCAAGGTTTTCTATTGAGCCGTGTGAAACGAGAAGAGAGACAACCAGTTCGTTAGTCGTAGTGACATTGTCCTGTAGTACTGATCAACAGACTCATGACACTGTTCAGTTGTCAATATGATTCAGAAAGGGGTCATTATTGTTTTTAAGGGCCACTGGTGTCCCATCGCCCTGACCCCTTCCATCTGCCCACGTCGGCTCAATGCCGTTTAAAGACCCCATTGTGTCCGTTGCTTAATGTCATACAAGCTTTTTTCAGAGTCAATACCTGCCTTTATAAAATGTCATTACCCGGGTCGGTAACGTGATGTTGACAGTGATTGATTGGACCAAAAAAAAAATGAACCTAATGAACGACGCGTGTTTCTCTTATTATTATCGACGCTTCTCTTATCATTGATAAAATGACTCGTGCAGTGGCTGACACGATGGGTTTATACACCACAGATAGTTAGCTTGAACATCAGCTGAAACTCACGAAAATCTTACCCTGATCTAGACCATGAATGGCCTCCATTCTGTCTCAACGGACAATGGGACGACACTGACTTTCTGATTTCGTCCAGAGGAAAGCAATGAGCGATATGTCCGGCATCAGCGTGGCCACAGGAGTGACCAGAAGGACGTCTAATTGTACATCAAACCGCCTTAAGGGGGCTCGACTCCCATGTTTGAAACCAGTTCCCCTTCTCCTAGACTGGTTGCCTTCTCAAAGCTAGAGAGCCCAATCTGCCCTACTACTTTAGCCATAGCTGGGAGAGGAGAGATGAATTCATCCCTTTCCCGAGAACATTAATGTGAAGTGAACATTAACAGCTTTGACTGGAGTTTGAACTCAGGTCTCCGATTTTATTGTCGGAGCCGATTCCCACAATATTTTTTCACAAACAATAATTGCAATTAATTCTATTATTGTTATCCTTATGTTGTATTTGTAATTGTTGAGCTTTCACGCCGGTCGTGTGAGTGTCTTTTCATTAGAGATGAAGTGAAAAAGCACCTTCCTCAGTACTCGAGCTAATTTCATTTATGTTGTCCTCAAGGTATTATCAATTCTTTTTTCAGAGAGATCTGGAAACAGTTTTAGGGACTGTTCAAAGTGCGCCAACAATGATGGATACTTTTCACACCTTCATGTCTGACAGCCTTTTCTAGTTATCTGGCAAAGTCCAGGTATTCGGCCAGCTTTCCATTCTGTCGTTGGAATATGAAGGTTTGGATAGTGTCCGCCCATAATTATAGACGCGCTTGGAACAGTGCCAGAAACACTTCGAGACTTGATGAGTAAAAAAGTCAGGGTTGGGATTGTGACTGTCGTTGCTAAGGGGTCAGTAAGGATACTGAGAAGAGGGCTGTAAACTTTAGAAGACTTGCAATCACTCAATCTTAAACAATGACCACCAGACATCTGATACGAACCTGCAAATCCATGATGAAAATTACAAATGATAATCAACGACGTGCATTTGTCGTCTTTCACGCTTACGTCATCAGTGACGCCTGGTGACGTAAATAAGTGGGTCTAAAATTTTACGTTACGTTAAACTTGATAAATTGTATCTTCACTAAATTTTACCTTTCGATTAGTACAATGCTATTGCCGAATTGTTTGATCTTTTGACCACGAAAGGTGAACTACTACTACTATTAATAATAATAATAATAATAATAATAATAATAATAATAATAATAATAATAATAATAATAATAATAATAATAATGTCACTCAAACTCCAGCGGTTACCACCAGGCACCTGGTGTGAGATTCCAAATAATAATAATAATAATAATAATAATAATAATAATAATAATAATAATAATAATTAACATCACCCGAATGGTGGTGGAGGTACAAACCACAGCACAGCTGTGATAAGTGAGGGAGAGATGAGATTGAATGAGTGCTGAAGACTTATTGACACTCAGCCTTCAGCAATGACCACCGGGAAACTGGTGTGAAACTGTAAACCACAGTATTACTGTGGTCTATGAGAATGAGGAGAGGAGGGCTGGAGACTTGAGGAGACTTACTGTCACTCAACCTCCAGCGGCAACCACCAGGCAACCAGTGTGAAATTGATAATAATAATAATAATAATAATAATAATAATAATAATAATAATAATAGTAATTATTATTATTATTATTATTATTATTATTATTATTATTATTATTATTATTTGTAGTAGTAGTAGTAGTAGCAAACAGAAAGGCACACTATACCTTGCACGAATGTTTTTTTATTGTCGATTTTCCACAACTCCTCGATTCATCTTTTTAACAACAATTCTAAACCAGTAGGGCAACATAATTAAGTAAAAAAAAACGAATTTCGTCCTTAATTTGTGGAAGCTATCAGTTTTAACCATGAAAATCATAGATGGCTACATTTAGTGGGATTGTTTTCCATGCTACCACTGAGACCTCAGTAGCAGTAGTAATGATAGTCATGAAGACGCGAATGCACGTACACTGTAGTGACTTTCTTTGCTGCCTTTCTCTCTGACTGTTTACTTCAACGTGACAGCGGCCAACCAATAAACAAACAAAATAAGTGACAACGACTTTTACATTATAACCACCAGGCAACCAGTGTGAAATTGATAATAATAATAATAATAATAATAATAATAATAATAATAATAATAATAATAATAATAATTCCAGGGTGAAAGCGCTGCACTGAGGGGGGAGGAATGTCTGCTGCCCATTATTACTATTCTAATAAGTTCGATTTTCACTGGACACCCCACTTTTATGGCCCTGTGTCACTCTAGGCTAATCTAAGTAAATATCGATAAATGGACATAATGAACGAACGAACGTTTTTTTAAAAGCAATGCTGTCTCTATTAATCCTATCGTGTCGATTTTTTTAAAAGGACAGATGTGTACCTCCAGCAATGATAGTTTCACGAAATAGGTTTCTTCAGCTTTCAAATTAGTCTGGTTGGATGGATGGCTATGTATGTATGTATGTATGTTTGTATGTATGTATCACAGGCACATGCCGCACCAATGAAGATAGAGGGCTGAAAATTTAAACGTTTACTCCTTGTTATGTCTCAGAAAATGTTGAGGATTTTTTCAACTCCCCCCCCCAAACATGTTTTAGACGGGGGGTCAATTTACGATGTAAGTTTCTGCTAAACTAGTCCCTCTGTATCCAGCAGCATTTACACTTTGTTTTTTGTACTGCCCAACAAAGGGAGTGAGAAATAACTCATTCATTGATCAAACCTTTTCACAATTTTTTTAATTGATCTCATCCAACACGGTATGATGCCAAAGAAGATGTTGGTCGAAGGAAGACTTCTATTGAGTGACTAACCAGACCCGTGTTCATCATCATCATCATCATCATCATCATCATCATCATCATCATCATTATCGCACACTATTTTTGGATCTGTCTATTGTAGCCTGATAAAAGTCACAAGTCCATTGTATTGTTCAGACGGGATTTAGTCGCATTCATAATTGGAGGTGCGTCATACATTCACCATAAACCGAATTTTATTGTCATATTTCAGGCACAGACCATTTATAACAGGTGCGCATTCATTCGTAATTACTTTGGATCGGACAGAAAATAAAGCTGACAGCATGCTCCGTCTGTCGGTAAAATATAATGTGACTGCCATGTACACGATGATACCGTGGGTGTAGTGAGATTGGAAAAGGGCTCTCAACTATAAGCTCCTCCTGGAGAGAGAAACGGTTGATTCAAACAGGTACTGCTCCCTGTTGGACCAAGTGATGAAAACAATCGATGAAAAAAGACCGTCTGTTATTCGGTTAAATAAAAGAAAGGCGTAATATTCCATCAAAAGAACGCTAGAGTGCCTATTTCTTTGAGTAACAGACAAAAATTGTTACAGATCAACTAAGAGGTTTTTATTCATTAACTGTGTTCAGTGCAGGATTTATTAGGGGGCTAAGGGGTCAGTTGCCCCAGGTCCTGTCTATACCAAAATATAATAATTGAAAAATTAGCCTCTTTAATGAAAAATAAATTGATAATTATGACACGGGAATAATTTTGAAATTAAATTCATTATGGTGCCTTCGATTGTTTTGAATAAATAAATAAAACTCATGCTTTTAATTTGGGTCGACAATAATTGGAGGATGGCAAACAAAATTAAATTTGTCTTACCTAAAAATCTCCTTTGGGTTTTGCTGGTATGTATTTACTTGTATATATGTGTAAAGGTTCAAATAACTGTTTTCACTCCGAATTCTCATCTTGTTTATTCTCGGTCTATATCTGCTCTATTCATTTCGTTCAACACGAAAGTTGTGTATCAATAAAAGGATATATTATCAGACAGGATGATAGTAAACTACGTTATACTATACTGAAACTCTGAATCGAAATTATCTCCTGCCGTTACATGGTTAATACATCACTTGGCTCAGGCAACGCAAATAAAATATACAATTAAAAAAAATTTGGCTGCTACACGAATCAAACCTGCCACCGATAGGGTAGCCGCTTGAATATGGCGTTACTCTTACCATTGAGCTGAACAGCCACCGGTAATGCAAAGGCCCAAATAATTGTTTTCACTCCAAATTCTCATCTCATTTGTTCTCGGGGTATATCTGCTCTATTTGTTTCTTTTAACGCGACGGTTATACATCAAGAAATGGATATATGATCAAAAACTATGTATGCATAACCTATATATGTATAACTGGTCAGTTCCAATTACATAAAACAAACTGATTTTGATCAGTAAATATTTTGATTTGTCGCGTATTTTAATTTCTGTGTATAAGGGGACTACCGGACAGGTCTAAATCCGACTCCATAGATAGAAATTTCAGTTCCTAGAAGACTGTAAAAACTGCAGACAGCACTTCTTTGCTGAGAAATATACAAATGTCTGGGAGGATAAAACTATAAAGTTGCATGATAGACGTCAGAGGGTATTGGAACGAAGAGGAGATGAATTGTTCGATAAAGTTTTCTTCAGAACCTGATACTTTTTTTATTTGACAAATTGAACAAACCTTTTGGCTATCTTATAATCATGTTAGTGTATAGGAATATTTTTATTGAAACTGTTCATTTTCATTTTATCTAATATCTTATGGTTTAATCTATTTGATATTTATTTTTGCAAATTCTCAGATGGCCTCAGTGGAGTGTCGCTTTCATGGGGGTATGCATGGATAAAGCGAATGGGGGTCCTAAGATGCCTCATCAAACAGAAACCCCCCCCCCGATGCAGTCTGGAGGAAAGCAAACAGCGATGTGTCTGGCAATAGCTTGGCTGCAGAAGCTACCGGAAAGACGTCAAATTGTGCGTCACATTGCTTTAAGGGGGCTCCAATCCCTAGTTTGGAATCAGTTGCCCTTCTTCTAAACCGGTTGCTTTCCCAAAATTAAAGGGCCCAACCAGTCCTGATATTTTAACCACAGTTGGAAGAAAGGAGATGGAATCATGCCTTTCCCGAGGACATTAATATGAAGTCTGGCATCGGCTTGGTTGCAGTAGCCGCCACCTGTAAATTGGGCTGAATTGTCTTCTGGGCAGGTCGCCTTTCCAAGGCTAGAGGGCACCATCTGCCCATCTATCTTATTTGTGTATTACGGTATTAGAGTGAACTGAACCTTGGTCGCCGATTCAATATCTGCGCTGGTATCCCTACGCCAACTACACCTCAATATTTTGAAATAATTCAATTATCATGAAATTAGTGATTATTGATTATATCTATGTCATTGAATACAAATGTATTTTCCTCCATTAATCCAGAATCTCTTTAATCCAGGCAAGGATTTGGGAATGCAGAATTAGTGAAATAAGTATTTTTTCCTATGATCAATATTAGTATTAGGAGGAGAGTTACAGGTAACCCCAGCTTTTCGAAAATACAATTTAGGTTTTTGTTTTTACAAAGAAAAAAAAAGCAGAAAGCAGAAATAGCGAACTGGTTCAGAGGCAGCGCGTACTCTCTCTTACAGACGACTTTTCTATCTGTTTGTTTATTCGTAACTGTAAGGAGAAGGATCGATTGTTTTTACCGAGAAAAACTGTCCAATTCATTTCGTGTAACCCTGTATATGTATGACTGAGGAAATATTCGTCATTTGCAGTTGAGGCATAGAACTGCAATGACTGAAATTCCAGTCATCCGGGATTGATGGGGTTAACTTCGTGTTGTATCTGTTTGCTATCTATTCTAGTCTTTCTTCCCTCTCCTCAGATATTTCTTATCACTTCTACCTTTCTCTCTTCACCTCACTCACCTTTCTAGGCGACACTATCTCACCTTATTCAGGTTACCTGATCTTAATTAGCGGTTTACAACTAATTAAACCCCTTCTCGCCTACATCAAATTCACCGTCGCTTATCCTCCATCGTGTAAATGTCCGCTCAGGGACAGGCGGCTGGGTTGTAATTCAAGACTTACTGCTGACCAAGTGTGTCAGACGGTTCCATTCACACCTCTCGCTTGACAACCAATCAGCTGGTCACAATTGCATCTCTTTCTTCCGGTTTTGCTTAGGGAGTTCACAGGTGACATCCAGTGAGATCACGACTCGGGAACTTTACAGCTTATCTGGCGCTGAAAACACGAACTGACCTCAAAGTCCTCATTTACCTACAAGACATTTAATGACCCTTGCAATCAGAACCACGCTAAGGTGTCACTGTAAACCCAAGAGACTTGCACATGTGTGGACCAAGTGTGAAATTCAAAGAACTATCACTAAATACATGGATTATATGTTTATACAACAAGCAGGTATCCAGGGTCGTCCCTAGGTATCGACGAAACGATGTCAAGTACTGGGGGAGCCTGTCACGTGTCCGAGGCAGCAGGACCTTCCAAATATGAATGGAAGAATGGAGAAAATGAATGAATTAAACAGAATAAAAACGGTCAAAATAAGAATACTCCCCCGATGTGAAGCCGAATTTTTTAAGAATATCTGACAGTTGAATAAATTCTGTCGTGGAGAAACTTATTAACAATTGACAAAAGAAATTTTCATGACTGACGTCGTACACTGATGGAAAAATAGAATAGTACCACTCTGTTTCAATTTGCTCAAGATTAAACCCGCAGGTAATATGGCCTGATAATAGTAAATGATCACATATACAGATTAATACGTGTATAGGTTCCAAAATAAAGGGTGTATCGATAGTACTTACACCCCATATTAGTACACTGTGTATCCTCCTTTAACACTAATCCTAAACTAAAGGAGCATATACAATATATTGATATGGAGTCAGATTACTGACAGTATACGCTTATTTTTTTTAACCCGTAGACGTATTGAACTGAAAATTTGATCATTTACTATAATCCTGCTGTATTAACAGTAAGTTTTAATCTTGAATAAATTGAAACACATGGTGAGTGTAGCAATTATATTTTCTGTCAGTGCATGTTTATTTTCCTCGCTGTAAAACGTAAATGAATAAACAAGATGATCTTTAACTTTAAAAGGGACCAGGTTCAGCTTGCCAGGGGCACCAGTAAACCCTAGGGCTGGTCCTGCTTGCTATTGAAACAAGGCAAGGGAAACCCTGTAAACACGTGAGACTTGCACATGTACGGTAAAAAGGTGATATTCAAAGATTAGTCTGATATATGGATTATACGATGACTAGTTTACCCCGTGCCATCTAAACATGACGGCCATAGTTAAGTGATTTTGCGATTGCATTATACTTATAAAATATGAAAAACATTCCGCTTCTCTGTATTTTCTCATCTAAGTTCAATATTCCCTGAATATTAAATTGGCCTAGCAGAGCGAGCTCAACCTTCAAAAATAAGAAGATCCCTTTAATCCTAAAAAGAAGGGTGTATAACCAATGCATCCTCCCAATAGCCACTTATGGACCTGAAACATGGAACTTTACCAAAAGACAGATCCGCAAATTGAGAACCATGCAACGTGCACATGAAATGATTATGCTGGGCCTCACATGGAGAGACCACAAGACAGCACAGTACATCCGGGAAAAGACAAGAGTCTGGGACATCATAGAGTCCATTAAAAATCTCAAATGGCAGAGGGCTGGCCATGTTACAAGAATGGCAGACAACTGATGGACATCGTGACTAACGACATGGATCCCTGAGATCACATGCGCAAACAAGGCCGGAAGAATATTAGATGGAGAGACGAGCTAGACTAATTCAGAAAGTACTGGCTCCGCGACGCCCATGATAGAGAAGTGTGGCGAATCCTGAGGAAGGTCTATGTCCAACGACGGACGTTGAAAGACGGATGATGGTGATGATGATGATGAGGATGATGATGATGAAAGGGAAAAATAGAGAAAAGATACAATCGATCAAATTCAACGTGACATACAATTCTATTTCGACTAAGTTACGTCACCAGTTTGTCACTGATGACGTAAGCGTGACAGACGACAAATACATGTTGCTAGTTATAATATGAGTGGATAAAACTTACAGGTATACCCTGCTTTACGAAAGATCGCTTTACAATACTTCACTTTTACGAAAGCACCTGAGCCGCCATTCCCTTGGACAGTGTCTGTAAGGATCGATGTTTTGTGTATTTCGTGGATCCAAAGACGATACTTTGGGGGGGGGTGATATCTTTCATTTTTCTCTTATACATTTATGTATTCTTGTCTGTCACACAATGTTTCCAATATTGAAAATTAAAACTAATTCTATTCTTGTCACCTTGATTGTCCACTTCTGTCTACAAATTTGGAAGAGGTATATGTATTGACTTATGTTTGTCAGTTTGTTCACACAATACCTGCAGAAGTTCTCAGTGAATTTCGGTGACATTTTGTGGAAGAGTGAGCCGCGGGCTAAAGAAGAATTAATTAAATTTGGGGCGGATCCAGGATTTTTTTTACTGTTACCTCTCCTGCATCGGAGGTATATATGAATCGATTCTCATTCGGTTTATAGTGTCAATGGCGTTGGCAGAGGAATGCGGTCTCTGAGTGCTCTTTGGCTCTGAGTGTGTGCGAGTGTGATTTCAGCTGACTTTTCGAAATTATTCCAAACAAAAAAAGAAGAAATGATAAATGCTTAATATCCAAGTTTTACTTCATCTTTTCTCTAGATGAAGTATTATTAGACATCATTATCATTCTTTGCCTCATTTCGGCATAGAGGGTCGTGAGTTCAATTCTCACCGGGAACTTATTCTTTATTCCGATCTGAGCCGTTAATTTTTTTTTTTTACTCACAGATGTGCATATTGCATGGTTCACAGTTGGGGGGGGGGTCTGTCTCTTGGTTAAGTTCCATGTTCCAGCTCCATAGGTGACAATCGGGAGGATGCATTGGTTCTATACCCTTCTTTTTAGGATGAATGGGCTCCTTAAGAGAAGGGTATACAACCAATGCAGAAAGAATGGAAGAAAGAAAGGGAAAGGGGAAAAGAGAAGAGGAGAAAAAAAAGGAAGAAAATAAGATATAGCTTAAGGAAGGAAGAAAGAGGTAAAAAAGTCAAGTTAAGAGAAAAAGAAAGAGAAAAGAAAAGAGAAGAGAAAAAAAAGAAAGAAATAGGAAAAGAAGAAATACAAAGAAAAAACGAGGGACAGAAAAAAAACATCGAAGGAAATAAGAGAAAAGTGTTGAACTTCAATCCAACTTTTATTCTGACTAAAGATGATTTCTGAAACTTTTCTATAGTGTAAATAATAAATAAAAATTTTGAAAATGATATATTTTCCGTAAAAAACGTATTTATTTCTTTTGTGAGGATTGGTCTTCTTGTTGTTAAGGTTGGAAAACGAAGTCACCTGCCAAAAGGGAAAGAGAAGAGGGAAAAAAGGAAATAGAGAAAGAAAGGAAGGAATAGGGAAAGGGAGAGATAAAGGACTAGAGAAAGAAAGGGATAGCGGAAGAAAGAAAGGAATAGGAAAAGAGAGAAAGAAAGGAATGAGGATAGAGAAGATAAAAATGAAATAGAGAAAGAAAGAAAGGAATGGAGAAAGAGAGAGATAAAGGAATAGAGAAAGAAGGGAAGAAAGAAAGGAATACGAAAAGGAAGAAAAGAAAAGGAAAAGAGAGAAAGAAAGGAATGGGGGAAGATAGAGAGGAGTAGTAGAAAGAAAGAATTTTGAATTGTTAAGTGACACAAACAAAGAAGATGAGAAAAGGAAAAAAGAAAAAGAAAAAAAAGGAAAGAAAAAAAAAAGAATAGAGAAAGAGCCGACATGTCCGTGAGGGTCTCTATTGTCTCAAGCCTGATGGTTAATGCTACGGTCTTCGGATCACACCGTGTCCAGGTTGACATTTTCACAAGAATAAACTCTCATTTACAAATTGTTCTCAATCAGATAATTACAGACAGAAATATTTGTCATTAGACAAGCAGCGGGTTTTTCCCATCGACTGTTCCCTTATTCTCACCCTCCACTGGCACCCGTCTCCTCCTTACACGTCTCCCTCATTCCCACAGCAGACCCTCCCCCCTCATTAGACTTAACGACTGTGAATTCTTTTTATCTTCGACTGTTCAAATAGTTAATGGCCTTCTTCAACTCGTACAAATAAAGAGTGTTTCACGGCATGCACGCTTTTACGAGGGACAATTTTAAACCAAGGCTCACAAAATATCACCCCAGACTTCTCGCCCCAGACTCCACCTTCCCATCACTCTCAAAATGGTAGGGTAATGACTCATTGCCTGATACCTGAGACTTTCTAAATCGGGAAGTGCCGAAGAAACAAGACAATTCTGGAAACACCCACAAGTACGCGCCAGGGTCCTCACATTAAACCGACCTTTGTGTCACTTTCTGCCGTCACATAACCACATCAGATTTCTCACTGTAAATCGGAAGCCTTCGGTGCACACCCTCCCATATAAATTACCTCCTGGTTGAGAATCAAGGACAGGTACAGTGTATACCTACTTTACAGTTTCAGTGTAAGTTATATCGTTTCTAAACAAATCTATAATTGCCCATATCTATCTTTCCAAAAAAGGTCATCTTTGCTTAGACGTACATAGACGTCCAACATATAGAGGCTTCAACGAGTGTATTTTTTCTATTGAAAAGTAAAATAAAGCATTGCATTCGTCAGAAATAAACGCAATAATTAAATTAGCCGCATGTCTTTTATCAGATTTCGCATCCCGTGCACATCAAGGGAGGACGGAAACAAAGCTTTATCATCATCATCATCAGTCTTCTAACGTCCGTCGTTGGACATAGACCTTCCCCAGGATTCGTCACAAATCTCTACCATGGGTGTCGCAGAGCCAGTATTTCCTGAATTTGTCTAGTTCGTCTCTCCATCTTATGTTATGTCGTCCTCAGTTTCTCATGTGATCTCTGGGGATCCATGAATCGTGATGTCCATCAGTTGTCTTTCATTCTTGCAACATGGCCTGCCCGTTGCCATTTTAGTCTTTTAGAAGATTCTATAATATCTCAGACTCCCGTTTTCTCCCTTGCGTACTGTGCTGTCTAGTGATCTCTCCGTGTGAGGTTGAACAAGATTTTCTCATGCGCACGCTGCATGCTTCTCAGTTTAAGTAAAACAAAAATCATGTGCAACAATTATGTTGAGAATAAAAACATATGTGTCAAGATAGAAGATGCAAAATTCGGCAAGGTAGACCGCCAGGTGATCTCAATAATCCTAAAAAGTAGAGTATACAACCAATGCAACCTCCCAATAGTCACTTATGGAGCTGAAACATGGAACCTAACCAAGGGACAGACCTACGAACAAAGCTTATGGCGTATTATACAGGGGAGTTCGTGGTTCACAATCTGATAAAGACATCCCTTCTTACGTTTATCTCTGATGAAAATGTTGTTTAATTATACTTTAACAAAAAATCATTCTTGTTGGAACTTTTGAATGACTTTTTGAGATTCCCTATGATTAAACAACGCCATAGGTTTATATTCGCCAAAGTTTATCAAAGAAAATTACACTTTCAGTGCCTCAGACCCCCCCCCCCAACATGGACTCCCTTTACTCATCTCTGATGAGCCCCACGGTGACCCCTGAGCATAAATCCTAGAGTCAGCCTTACCATATACCTAATTCCCTAAACCCATTTTCATCAAAGGTTGCCAACCACTGCGAGTCGTTAGTTATCATCAGCAACCTTTTAGAGTCTGTCGTTGGACGTACATCTTTCTCAGAATTCACCAGACCTCTCTATCATGTGCGTCGCGGAGCCAGTACTTTCTAAACTTGTCTATTTAGTCACGTCATCTTGTATTTTGCTAGCCATGATTCCGCATATGATTTCTGGGGATGTTGTGAGTCATGATGTCCGTCGGTTGTCTGACATTCTTGCAACATAACCAACCCATTGCCATTTAAGTTTTCTAATGAATTCTGTGATATCCCTGATTCCTATTTTTTCTCTAATACACTGGGCTGTTTTGTGATCTCTCCATGTGATGTTGAGCATGATTCTCTCCTGCGAACGTTGCATGGTTCTCAGTTTGTGGGTCAATCTTTTGGCTAGGTTCCATGTTTCAGCTCCATAGATGACTATCGAGAAGATGCTTTCTTTTTAAAACTAGTGGGGTTTTCTTGATCTTAAAGGTTGATCTTGTCAAAGAAGAGAGCAAGAAAGTTGGACTACACATGAACCTTTGTAAAACAAATGTCATGTTCAACAGTCGTTGGTATTATCTGATGAATGATGTTATCGATGTCTCCACGGCTGGAGTTACGTACCCCTCGTTTTCATTGCATTCATTACACGACCCCTAGCTAAGCAGATGATTACATTTGAATCTTCTCCTTTTTCCAATGCCTTTAGTCTAGCAACAGCATCAGCCGACCCTTTGTGGGCATAATCTACCCATATAACAAGTATCTTATGTCCCAGCTTGCCATATGTGAAATAGACAGAGGCGATAGGTCCCTAAATTGGCGTCATTTCTTCCACCATTCTTGTTTACGATACCTGACATTCCCAAGCGGCCATCCATCAAAATGTTAACAGGGCTCGGTGTTGCTTAACTCATTATATGATTATGGTCATATTATTTCCTCAACTTTTTACGTATTTTAGAAGTAACGCATGTACAACCAATGGTTCGCATAAATTTGTGGAGAGTCAAAAAGATTTTCGGATAATCAAACTCCATCTTGTTATTTGTTGTTCACGCGATGTTTCGGCCGAATGACAGAAAAAGACTCTTTCAATGGTTCAAATACTGGAATATTATTGAAATAGTTGATTCTGGGGTTATTTCATTTCCTTTTCATGACGGGGGATCATTTAAATAAGTCTCTATGTAATTTATTACAATTCTAAATTCCATATATATACAGCTACAACAATGTGAACAATAGGAGGAGAGATTGACTCAGGAGTGAAAGGGTACGGAAACTAAGTTCATTAATCCGTAAATGTTTTTGTTGATGGTCTAAACATGTTTCGGGAAGCATTCCCATCCTCAGTAGTGTGTGTGTGTGTGTGTGTGTGTACCATCTAATGGTTATAAGTTTGCTATGGAACATAAGTCCACCATCAGGAGCTCTGCTTTGTGAGCGAATATTGAGACCACGTCTATTAAGGTCATCCTGATGTGTGGGACTTGGTTCAGTCTGTGATGAAGTCTATGGTGTTAGCAGCAGTAGTAGGTCTAGGAGAGGCCATAGGGTGTCAGGGTAGAGGGGAAGTGGTTTAGTGTTGGCTTGTGTGTGTAGGTTAGGGCTTTAAAACTGTGTTCCCTAAATTGATACAAAAATAACATTCGGACTCGTTCTGACGTTACTGGTACTTCAATGTGTAGTAATAACGAATGTGCACAAAACTCTCAGAATCTTTTGAAGACCATGATCAACTATGTACTTCTGGCAATAAAATTATATTATTATTATGAGTTCGTTCAACTTATGAAAACATTTTATTATTCATTTTCGTTTAAATGATCAAACTTATCCTTGGATGGTGTGCCCCGAACATTTTAGTTTTTGGCTCAGTGTGTCATGATAAAGAAAAGGTTGAAAATCACAGATCGACAATCGTACGAAAATTACTAAACAGACTTGCTCTCAGAATTTATTACTTATAGATGTTTTGTTAAAATTTGTTCCTGATCGATTATTGTTCGAATTTTGATGGTTATTAGCTCTGCAGGCTGTGTGTGTGTGTGTGGGGGTTCTGTACCTTGTGCTCGGATACAGAATGTTTTTTGTTTTTTTTAATCTAAATATCTTATGTATAAATAAGTGTAAAGAAATTAAAAAAAAAAACTTGTAATAATAATTCGAAAAAAAATCATAAATTAAACTTAAAAGCATAAATTTATTTGCTTCTCATCTAATATAAGTAAGATGCCAACCGTCTGATTCTTTATTGGTTTTTCAAGTTATTTCTTCCTAAGTAAATTTCTTCAATCTTTTTTTACTTGACTCATCTGTTGATTCTAGTGTTAAAAAACATGTATACCCGTGGAAAAGTCCAGTTTATTTCTAGATAAGGTTTTTTTCCGATCAAACTTTGGGTCGACGTACACAAGGGTAATATTCAAGGTATTTATTTGTAGAAATATTTTCCCTTTACCCTACCCCTGATCAAAATCCTGAATCCACCTCTGCTTTGTCCAACCTTTCTTTTAACTTTTTTCCCTCCTGAAATGATTACTTGGGACTCGAGTACCTGTAGCCCAGGGTGCTATAACATCTTAGACCGGAACGGACAAGTACGAAGTAATTACCGTTCTCAACTCCCAAGAGATTCACATTGAGGAGCAGGGAAACCCCCGCAGGTTATCGTGAGGGTGAAGGCTGCCTCTAAAACAGGGAATGGTCAGAAGAAGGGTCCTGTAGGGTTTAGCAGAATTGACGCCTACTTATCCGTTCGCGTTCACCTGTTCCTACCTTCGTCTTTTCTTTCTTGTTATAAAAACAATAAAAACAATTTAACGGTGCCCATCCTCTTGGTGGGGGTTAGTTACACTAACTTTCACCCCAAAGACGACGGGTAGAGGCAGACGTTGCTCCCCGGAGTCGGTCACAATCTAATCTCATTGAAACGAACTATAAATCATTCGTAGAAACTCAAATAAAATATTTTAAAAAAAGCTTAAACCTCTGTTTGAAGTTTTTTTTTCCTGATGCTCCGAGATGAAGTGATTCCATTTACATTTTCAACTTGTTCCTCTGTAACAACTTCAGTGAAGTGTCTAAATCATTATTTAAGTATCAATGTTAGAGAGGAATGAAGATCGCGTGCTCTGTTTTCAATGCTCAACACACAGATTGAGTGCCGAAATTCGCTGAAACATATTTTAGGAAAAGAAATAGCAAAATTCGGTGCTTTATCACTGAAAATATTTTTTTCGATTATCACATGTCATGCAGAGGTGCCCAGAGAATGGATTAGATGATGCCAAGAGAATAGAAAAAAAAATGATTAGATAAACAGGTATTCTTTGGTTATTGGATCCTGACATACGATAGCATAAAGATTGCTAAAAATTACCCCCCTTGATGGCTAAAACTGGCTAGATTTTTATTTTTTTTTTTTTCAAAAACTTCATGGACAGAAATTTCAGGTAGGCTTCAAATAATGCCGTTGTTTTCGTTATAGGATGAGATACCGTTCTTCTGATCTAAAATGTCATTCACGAAATCTGAGTCCAAGACAGAAACCCCTCCGGACAATATCCCTTATGACAAAAAAAAACTCAGGACTAAATCCCCGTCGGACAAATCCTTATCACAGGACAAAATCCCTTCTGCTATCGGCCCAAAACCCCACATAGTAAGAAACAAAACAGAATGTTTGAAGCTTTCAATCATTTTCTTTCAAATACACTTTTATTGTATGGTCGACTGAAAGTTATCGATAAAAATAAAGCACCAAGCAAGAAGGTCAAAACTGTTGTACGAATATTTTAATTGAATTTATACAAATTTAGTAATTAAAGCATTTTTTTTTTTTTTATAAATTTGAATGAATAAAGGTTTATTGTGAAAACTTTAAACGATTTCTATTCTGTTTTTTTTTTCTTTTTTTTATGGTATATTATTTTTTCTCCGGAGGGGTTTGGGGATTTTTGTCTGGTGGGACTTTTGCCCTGGAGTTTTTGCCATATGCTGATTTTGTCCGTTTTCCTCAAAACCCTAAAACTTTTGTATGAAATGAATTTTAGAGAGTACACATTTTTAGCTATAGAGTTAGCTGAATATAAAATTTAAAAAAAAAAGAGAATTTTAGCAATTAATAGTCATCAAGGGGATGATGACTTTAAGCAATCTTTATGCTACTGTATTTTAGGACCAAATAATCACGGGTTGGGGTATGAGGATAGCCCCAAAAAACAAAACGGATTAAATTAAAGAAACATCGGAAGGCCTTACGTAGAGTGATTGTTAACCAGATGATCTACTGGACCATGATCACCGTGCAGTGAATTGGGTTCCCACTTGATGCTCAACACTCGTGTCCTTGTGCCAAACTTGGGCTTGCGAAGTAAATAGCTACATTAAAGGAACACCTGGTGCCGTGTCCTTAAGGCTGGCCGACAAACCGTCGCCGTCTTCCCTGTTGATGGAAAGAAGGGGTCGTGACACCCTTTCAACAAACTGGAAACTCGATACGCTATGCCCAGCAGAGAAGATAAGGTGTGAGAGAAATAATAGAAGAAGGAGTGAGTAACAAACTATTTAAAGTTCCAAGCCGAATTTGGTTCCTGGTTTTTCATCGTTGGGGGGTCAGGTCACGACCCGACTCAATCTAAACACAGACATACTATTCGTAGATAAGGATCTCTATCGTTCAGGTGCCCATCTTCGGTAGAAAAAGGTAGAAACGCAGAAAAGGGTCTAAAAATGGTTGGAGAGAGAGAGAGAGAGCCTTGTCGCGAATCCTGGTGATGAAGTCCCAGGACCGAAAGTCTTGGAACTAAAGTCGCTTGTAGGAGAAAAGAACCAAATAATGGAATTACAGTTAGAAAGTTGAAGATTAACAATCACAAAGAAGGGAAAAGAAATATGTAGAGAAAAGAAATCAAAATTCAGAAGAAGCTTCCTGTTGAAGGTTTGAAAAATATTGGAAAAGGGAAACACACAGATGTCACGGTAAATATCGAAAAGAAGTTGCCTCCCTTGGTGGCTAAAAATGGCTAGATTTTTCCATTTTTCTTTTCCATCTAACTTTATAGCTAAAAATGTTAAGCACACCCGAAAAAACATTCGATGGCTCCTGAAATTTTCGGAAGTTTGAATTTTATTTTAATAAATATATTATTTTAAAAATTCCAAAATTCAAATATTGATTATTAGAGCTTCCGTATGATTGTACTTGATATTGAGTACGCTCGAAAATTCATACAAAGGCTCCAATTAATAACGGAAATAAAAAGTGAAGTTATTGTGTTCTTTAAATTATACATTTCTACCAAAAATTTAAACATTAATCAATTATTAGAGACTTAGTATGATTTTTCGAGCGAACCTAACATTGATCAATCATAAATTAACACAAAAATGCGAATACCATATTAGATAAAAAAATATAAGATAAAATAATATAAAATTCAAACATCTAACGATTTCAGAAACCATTACATTTCTAGCTACAAAGTTAACTAGAAAAAAAAATTAAAAAAATCTAGCGACTTACAGCCATTTTTAGCCACCAATTGAGGCAACTTTTACAGTAGCCAATTCACATCCGTGCGTACATGTTATTTGTAAGATATTTGGGTCACTTTGATGCCAATATTTATTTACAGTTTTAATTGGTACTAATTAAGTAATGTAATGTTTTTTCATTGGTGAATTCCGATGAATAGAGGCTGTTTTGTGATTTATTTCGTTTTTTTTTTGCTTTGAAAGGAAAGCAAGATACTCGTTTAATAAAGTCGAATAAGGAGCGGCGTTTTGCAATTCCAAAGATAAGTGGTCGCCTCTATCGACAACCTCGTCGTGATGCAATGGTTAACAAGCTTATCTTGTATATCATTACTACTGTGGTGAGTTCGGTCTGCACTAGGTGTCCAGCATTCACAGCCTTGGGCCAGAATAAGCCAATGTTGGTAATTTGAAAATTTAGGTAATGATGGCCCTGGTAAGAATGACACCGGTAAGATTGCCTGGTAAAAAATGGCACTGGTAATAATGATCACGGTAAGAAATAGGAATGTATTGCCCAAATGAAATAGATAGTTTATTAAAAATAAGTATTAACTGAAAATCATGTACGAACATTTTTCAGTTGTGATTGAATCAAATTTATACGGTTAGGTCAGATAGATAAATGGAATGTTTTAAGTTTTCGACATCCTATTTTAAAACGTAATTAAAACTTTTTTTTTAAATTGTATATTAAAGATAAATATTGATTGAAAATCATGTATTAACTCGAGGATGTTGAAGATTTAAAAAGCTCCGAATTTGATTTGATTTGAAAAATAGACTTGAAAATTGGCATCAGTACTCCACTGGTCCCCTCTACAAATGCATTTTTAAAATTTTTTAGGAAAGCTTTTTTGGTCTTATTCAGACTGTTTATTAATAAGAACTAGATTCTCCAGAACCTAGATGTTTCTAGATGTTTCCTTTTTACTCTGTTTGAGATGTTTTCCACAAGAAAACACCAGTGATGTCATAAATAGAATTTAATCTGACCATATTTATCCTTCGATGGATATCTTTTTACATGACTTCAAATTTTGACGCTACGGTTGTTCGATTAATGAATTCTATTAAAAACAGTCAAAATTGTTTTTTGTCTTTTTTTCTTTTTTCTTCAGTTTTTAAGTTGGTCCAGCTGGCTGACTGACCGCATTTATCACGCACCCAGACTACACTAATCGAGCTTACGCTGGTGAAACTTTCAACATCTACTCCTTATCATGTCAAGGGAAAACGTCTCGGATGTGTTCTTTAATTACACTTGTATTAACGAAGGACTAATTCCTGAATACACCTTTTGAACTCATTTGAAAAGCTAGTGAAACTCACGTGAAATTTTGTAGTCGTTCAAGCGGCTGAAAACCATCTGTCAGAGAGGAGGAAGAATAAACACTGATCACAGAAACAGGTTTTCCTTGATCCATCTGTGCAAACAATGATTTCATCAAAGGTTGTTAACATTTAACTTGAATCACAGAAAACATCTCCGTCTCTTCTTCTCCCTGTCATCTCCCCCTCTCTTCCTCTCACTCTTTCTTTCCTTCTCTCACTCTCCCTCTCTTACCACCACCATTCTCTTGCTCTTTTTGTATGACTTTCGGTCAGGGTATCAGAGGCCCGAACATGCATCCCCCCCCTCACGTGTGTCACACCCTATTGAAAGTACTCATGTCAGCCCCGGGCAAGAGAACTGTTTATTTTGATTGTCTCATGCCTTCATTAGGTGGTAGTTCTTATATTTCGAAAACAATTTTTGTCGGTCTTTTCCAGCCTTTGTCACCAATTTGGTTCATTGACAACTAACACAGAAAACCTCCTGTCCAGAATGAAGACGACTTAGATTTACAGGACAAGGTGGTAGTTGTATGACCTACATAAATTTGATTCTTGTCTAAATTTTGTTGGACGGGATGTTTTGGTCTTTGTGTATCATATGATCGGATTATTTTCTTCGTCCGTCAATTCATTTATTCACAACGTTCCAGCCGTATACAACCCCAGCCTTCGTCGGGTGTTCCTGGTTCTAGAGTGTGAAATCACTTCCACGAACGCATGCCCGTATTGGGCTAGACACATCACATCTGTGATATATATATATATACCAAATATTTGGTAGAGATATCAGTGATTTTTTAGTATATTGCTCTACACTATATGATTAATATATTGAGCACTTTTTAAAGATCTTCATTTGATAAAAATAATTTGATTCAAAGATTCAACTGCTCTATTTGTTCATCAGTTTTTCTATCAGAATTATTTTCAAAGAAAGTATCACAAATATATATGTTTGTATATTCTTTACATCAGAATTGTGTTTCAGGGTCAAATTCCGATTTGCTTTCCTTTCGTGTGCATAATATATATATATATATATATATATATTATAAATGCATTATATGTCCACTTCTAGGACCAGGAATACCTGACGAAGGCTGGAGGGCACACGGCCAAAACGTTGTGAATAAATAAAACCAAGACGAATAAAATAGACCGATCATATCATAATACACAATTGTACAAATCTGATCTTTCTGTATCATAGAGGACACATTTTTCAAAATGGCAGGACATTTCGTAGATTACGTTAGTATCGTTTAATTGGTATTTTGAAGGCTAGCCTCATTAGTCATTATATGCTTACATGTTTTCATTTTTTGTAATCAATTGCCTATCTTACACATATGAAGTAGTGATACGAACAACGAGTCACGTCTGTTGTTATACGTACTGATCCCTCATCGTTAAAACGTTTTAGGGGTAACCAACGTAAGTAAACCCTGTGTTTAAATGGATAAATAAATAAATGATGAGTATTAAAAAAATAACTTTAATGAATAATGTATTATGATAATACCGTATATGAATGACAAACTACATGTACGACATAAGCTATATGTTAAAATCATAGCTGAAGGGGAGGTGGTGTTTAATCAACAATCCGAGGATGCCATGTTTATATAACTTTGTTTTGAAATCCCCGAAATAGTTACATGATAAACAACTGATAATCTGAACGAGAGAAAATTTACACATAGTACCGTATAAAACATAAAAATCACTCAAGATTAACAGATACTGGGAAATTTCTGAGAAGTTTTTTTCTTTAATGTATTCAGTGTTCAAAGCTGTAAAGCTTTCTAGACTATATATATATATATATATATGTGTGTGTGTGTGTGTGTGTGTCTACTAGTATTCCACAAGTGGGTCCAATAAGAATGAGAGATAAGCAAGAAGTAAGGTAGACCATTACATCTACCTTGGACAACAAATCTCCATGAGATCCTCAAAAGAAGAGGAAATCAAAGCGAAGAATCACCCTAGGACGGCAAGACTTTGGCAGAGCAAGCTCAACCTTCATAAACAAGTCGATCCCAATAATCCTGAAAAGAAGAGTATGCAATCAATGCATCCTCCCGATAGTCACTTGTGGAACTGAAACATGGAACCTAACCAAGAGAAAGACCCACAAACTGAGAACCAAGCAATGTGTGCATGAGAGAATCATGCTCAACCTTACACGGAGGGATTGCAAGACAGCACAATATACAAGGAAGAAAATGGGAGTCCAATACATCCTAGAATCTATTAGAAAACTTAAATGGCAATGGGCAAGCCGTGTTGCAAGAATGACAGACAACCGATGGGCATCACGACTCACAGCATGAATCCCCGAAGACCGCATGTGAAACCGAGGCCGACAAAATACAAGATGAAGAGATGAACTAGACATATTCAGAAAATATTGGCTCCACGACGCCCATGATAGAGAAATATGGTGGATCGTGGGGAAGGTCTATGTCTAACGACGGACAATAAAAGACTGATAATGACGACGATGATGATGATGATTAAGCAATAGTTACACTGGATGGAAATAAATTTGTAAGCTGTCCATTCCCCCAATGTCTTAGGACTTCCTAAACTCTGATCATAAGCTATGAATGCTAAATTTATTACAGGACTCATCTTTTAACTCACATACAGGAAACTCAACGCCCCATCTCTGAATCTCCTAATATGATTCTCTTTTGAAAACCTCATTGAAGCCGGTCAAGAGAATTTCTCATATGGTGAGAAATACAATTATGAATGCTAACATTCTTTGCCAAACATCCAAGTTATCAAATACACACACAGACACAGACACTATATATATATATATATATATATATATATATATATATATATATATATATAATGAAATGACGGTTTCGTTACACCAGGACGTTTATGTTTCAGCCTTTATTGGCCTTCTTCAATCGAAGGTTTGTTTCCATATATATGGATCTCCCATTTGGGACGTTATTGGGTATGTGTCTATTTTTTCTGGGTGGAGAACCTTCCTCTTATTCTATTTATGAATCTTTTCTTTTTTCTTTTCCTTGTTTAATTGTTGGTCACTACTTGTTTTGTTTTACGTGGTGGAGATAGATTACTCTCTGGTAATCATAAATTAACCAGGGATGCCGTTTTTTATTTTTATTTTTATTTTTGGACATTTTTCAGGGCTCTTTAGTTATATTACGCCCCATCACCTGGATCCGGTACCCTGCTGTTTTAAGAGCTGCGGGTCACACGCGTTGCATCTGCTTGTACAGCTCGTTTTCAACTTGATGCCCTTCTGGTTCATCACACGAGTTCGATGGCGGACCAGAAACAGACTAACTTTGCTGGGACGGACCGCCATCTCTTTGTTGAAAGACTCATCTGGAGAGATGATGTACCCCGGGTACTTAAACTGGTCGACAAACCTCAGCTGGGTGCTACCAATGCAGATAGCAAGAGGGGAGGCTGCGAGTCCTAGAGCCAACAGGTGAAGGACCTCCGTCTTATCAAGGTTGATACTGAGGCCAAAAAGATGCGATGCTTCAATAAGCCTGTCGATGATGATTTGAAGTTCAGACAATTTACACCAGAGCCAATAATTAAATTGAAATTATAAACAATAATATAGAAGACAAGCTTGATTCCTTTACTCCTTTAAAGGGTAAACAAAACAGAGTTCATTTTTCAATACGATATCATTCCAAAACCGATTGTGCCATTTCAACCACTCTCTAAAAATAAGATCTTGAGAGTAGAATTTGCGAATTTTAGAAAAACAAGGAGAACTTAAAGAGTGGGAGTAAATTCATCATCAGTTTTTTGGCGTACGTCCCTGTGTCACTGTTATTCGTACATGACGTCACTAGCTTCTGGTCTGGTCATTGCCACCGTCATTGTTGGTACATACGAAAATAAAGTCAAAACTCAATAGTGGGAGTTTGATAATATCTTACTTATGTATGATAGATAAAAACAAATTAATACTTTTTTTTTTAATTCTTATGGCTAATATATGATTATTAAGGATTATTATGAATTTTAGTTTATAAGATTCATTTATCTAGATATGGAAAAAAAAACTTGATCCCATTGGATTCCCACGTGTGGTCTCTGTCTGTCTGTCTGTCTGTCTCTCGCACACACACACACACTATATGTATGTATGTATGTATGTATGTACACACGGATGCAGTGGGAAATTGAACATGGAGCGCCAAGTAACGAATTGTTTTAAGTATATTAAGTGTATTGACGGAATAGCCCATTGAGGTGTTACTTCCTGCTAGAAAAAAGGTTTCTTTTCGTTTCAACCATGTATATAAGGATGATCTATTTGATAACTTATAGGAAAAACAGATTGATGAAAGCTTGATGGTATACGACGCAAAAATTGACTTTAAGATTAGTGGAAAAAATTGTCAGATTCTTCAGTTGAACATGTTGATAGAAAATCAACTCGAAGAAGTTTTCAAGTGTAATTAGTATTCTTAAAGATGATACCATAAGTTGGTTTGCATGCAGTCTGAGATTAAAACCAACACAACAAATTCAATATCCACATGGGTGAACACTCAATAGAAGTGACACGAACGAGTAACATCGTTAAATACGTTTTGGGGGTAACCAACGTAAGTAATCCCTGCGTTTCAAAAAATTAAATTATGTGTAATATAAAATAGC
The DNA here is from genome assembly GCA_963457665.1 of Thysanoteuthis rhombus. Lineage (NCBI taxonomy): Eukaryota > Metazoa > Mollusca > Cephalopoda > Oegopsida > Thysanoteuthidae > Thysanoteuthis > Thysanoteuthis major. Next base: position 5,873,473 of record OY735231.1, read on the forward strand.
ATCCATAAACAATACATTATGATAGTATCTAATATAAAATAACGAACTACTTGTAGTATGACATAATCTATGTATTGAATTTATAGTGGAAAGGAAGACGGTATTTGATCAATACTGCTGAGATACGGTGTAAATATCTTTGTTTTTAAATCCCCGGAACGGTTACATGGTAAACAACTGATGACCCAGCAAGAAAAATTCACATGTAGTACCAAAATATCAAAGTCTGTGTAAAACAACAAAAAAAAAATCACGTAAATTACACGAACAGACACAGGGAAATAAAATGACTGAAGTGACGCGAAAAGATTTTTGAAAAAGTTCTTCTCAATGTGCTTTGTGTTTAAAGCTGCAAAGCTTTCTAGATTATATATATATATATATATATATATATATTCGATGGTAAAAATTACTGAAGTCCTAATGTCAAGCGTAACGCTTGGAAGATTTTCTTACGAATCTGACTATCAAGTGGGAAGAACAGGTCTTGAAAATAATTGGCAGAGTATTCTTTCAAACACTTTCACGTGTCAAGACCTTGTCATGAGTCTGAATGAATCAAAGCCCAAGCAGGGAAACCGGCGCTGCCCAACTAAAAATAAACATCTTGATTGCCATCTTAAGAGTTTGTCAACCTGGACATTCTGTCATGTCTATCAAGTATTCAATCCTGTATTAATTGATGAATATTTATAGTAATGGATATCACATACACAGGGTATTTAAAAAAAAAAAAAAGATGCAACCCTCTTTTTGACTACCTGAGCTTAAACTATTCTAAATCTAAAAACTTCCTAAAGACGTAAATTACAAAAGGTTTACGAAAAGATGCTAATTATGCATGCATTTATCTTTACATTAGATGTTGAGAGAGATTCCATGCAACTTGATGCATGTTCGTCATTATATAAATAATTCGTTTCTTGGGGAAGCGACATAGCTGACACAACACAAAGGAAAGGATTCTCGAATGAGGCCAGCGCATGATGCAATCGTTTTAAGTGCTAAGTACGGTTGTCACGTGACTTATATCGTAGCATGCAATTTACACGCACGTCAATTCTACCCCTTTATTTTGGAGTTGGTATTCTTTATGAAACATCCTGTATTATATATCAATATTCATTATTACATACACACCCAGGGGAAAAAGAATCAAGTACTTTCCACCATCTGAAAGATTTCAATACCATAGAGAACATATGGGTGTAAATTGAGGCCAGACTGGTTGGGAGAATATTTGGGAGCATTGACCAGTTTAAGGAAGCAATTAGAGATGAATGGGTCAACCTTGGGGAAGCAGACTAAACAACGATCGGACAGACTGACCAAACGACTCAGTTTTCTGAGGATCAACAGGAATATAAGAATTCATCCATCTGGTATGGATGAAAAATGGCATTTAAAGTTCCCTTCAAAGTACTTCCTTTCAGATTTCAGCGCTCCCTCTACTTTTTTAAACAGTCTGTAAAGTCCACTTTGGAGATCACCGTCATTTTATGCGTTTTGTTTTGTTTTATCTATCAAGTTCATCGGGTAGGTACCTATTTTCTTTGAGTGCATCTCTTTATGATGCAGGGTAGGCGTTCAGTTTCATCACTTGTATTGGACCCGAATGCAACATGAATTTGAGTACAACAATTCATCTACAGGGGTATATGAACGTAACTTACACACTCACATTTGTATTTGGGTGTATATGTATATACGTGTATGTGTATTTGTTGTGTGGGGTGTATTCACCTTTTATGTGTAGATAACTGCTGTAGACAAATTCGCCGGATACCGCGTCTGATGAATATGAAAAGAATTAGATTCAACGTGTCCTCAGTTGGTCATCACCAATATTTATCGGCTGTCTTTTACGAAATGCATCTTCAAATGAGTCATTCCCAGTTGGAAACCTCCTGAACCACTTCTGAACTTCAACTCCACCAAACGTTGTTCATATTCGATGTGGTCCTTGTACTGCATTTGTTTCAAGTCTTAATTCGTGCAGACAAGCTCTCGCAATCAACTTTTGGGTTGTCATGTTTATTTCACTCGTTACTGCTGTTGTTATACCGTTTTGAAAGTTGTCTTGTAGGAAATGATGCGTGTGAGTTTCCTATTGCTAAATATACTTACGGATGGTAATCAGTCCAAGAATTCGTCTTTTCTTGGAGCTGATAAATAGAATATCGAAACCAGCAAGAACTTTTTTTGTCACATAATGTTGGTCGATACCTACGTTTATGCTTTGTTTCTACCATTAAATTTGTTGTAATTAATGAGAAACAGGCATTAATTTTTGACCGACCCTTGTATTATATATGAATATAATACAAAACCTTGGCTATCTTGTCGAGTAATGGTTATCGAGCCTGTCTTGCAGACTACGTTATTACCACTCAATAAGTTCGGTCCTCACAGGCTGCCCAAGATTTGAGGCCTTGGGCCAGGCTGAACTAAGCTAAGGAAATACCTACATTGAAATAAACCTGCTTGCTGGACGAAGTGATTGCAGATTTCCCAGCGGTACTCAGAGGTCGGTGTTCGAGCCTAGGAAGAAGCCAGGATTCGAATGCTGATTTTCATAAAGTTCACCTTTTATATCCTACCAAGTACAGAGCAATAAGTTTCTCTCCCAAAAGCCAATTTTCCTGTTGATATTGCGAGCTATTCTTGGATTCTCTCATGATTCAATTTTCATCTCCATTTAGAATCTTACACAGTCCAGCAGTCCAGTTCCTTACTCTGATAATCCATGTGATCCAGTCGGAGTGGAGAGGTAGGGTAGGGGGGGGGGCGATTGCCACAGTTTTCTTCTATAAATCATTCTAGTCCTTTTATTTCGTTACTTGTGACTACATCATATGCATTCCACATGCAGAGTATAAGTATATAGCCATACATAAATCATATGTATCTAACACTGATTACAAAAATACTTGGGCAATTTGAAATGGGGCTCGTATTTCCCATCTGGCCTAGGGCTATTAAGACCAGTGCCCAGCCCAGCATGTGGTATCCTCCCCCCTTTTCAATCAAAATCATCTTGCAACTCTCCAGTGATCAATACGAGGTTCTTCAACCAATTCCAACACTGAGCAGGATCTTCATCCAGAACGGCTTACAAGTCTTCACTTGTAAGTTCTAATGGCCAACCACGGAGTGGTTTGTCCTTCAAGTTGGATTCAGATTTCTTGAACTTCACAAGCCATTTATGACACATACTGCTTCCAACTGAACTATCCCCATAGGAGCATATATGATTGCAGAAGCCTGTCTTGGCCACTGTCTTTTTTTTTTAGAAATTTGCCCACAATATATATATATATATATATATACATATGTGTGTATATAGCATGCAAATATATATATATATATATATATATATATATATCTTCATGAGCTAATGTATAATAACCTATACCTAGGTCCTTGTAGTGTAATGAGTGTAGCAAATCAGTACTTGTGCTGCAGTGAGTTCAATCTTCACATGGTTACACTTGTGGGATGGCCTTGTGCCAAACAGGACATTTGAGGCATGCAGAGGAAGAAGAAAAAAAAAGAAAAGAAAAAGAAAAAACAAAAATCATTTATGAAACTCTTTTTTTTTCTTTTTTATTAAACTGCTGCATTATACATTAGTGTACATTGATTATACACAAAATTTTTCTTGGAGGGGGAGGGGTTGAAGAGGAAAGAGAGAGAGAGAGACATGAAAAAGTGAGAGACAGAAAGAGAGACATTTACTGTAATGAAGGACATCCAGTCGAGAGAGAGAGAGAGAGAGTGAGAGAGAGCGAAAGAGAAGGGTAGGGAAAAAAAAATAAGAGCTTTTAAAAATGCATATGATTGAAAGACTGCAAAAAGGCGGGAGAGACAAAGAGAGAGAGAGAGAGACAGAGAGAGAGACAGAGTCAGTTTTTAGAGGAGAGAATAACTGATTCTCTCGAATGATCCCATTGTTAGAAAGATATGCATTCTTTTTCAGATTTTTTTTTCTTTTCTCCCGAGTAGATACATGGGTAGCATACAAAGTCTATTTTGCTAAGGTTAATTCTTTGTATTAGAATATAAAAACACATGCAGAAGAAGAAGAATAATAATTATGTATCACCACAGGAGGAGGAAACAATAAAGAAATAAGGAAAAAGCAAGGTGCCTACAATAAAATCGTACGTCTGATCAATTTTTTTTTTTTATCCTTTTTCAGAGAAAGATTTTAAAAAATTATATCCAATATTGCACAAAAGATGAGATTTAAAGAAAAAAAAAAAATGATTAAAAAAAAAAGAAAAAAAAAAAAAAAGGTTTCTTTTCCCCAAAATTCATTTTTTTTAATTTTTAATATTAACATTTTTTTTCTTTTTCCGCATCTGAATAAAAAATAATACTGGGCACTAAATAATGACTGTTCTTTTTGTTGAGATGACTGTTGAGTGCAGTGAAGCAATCAGAGAAATATACAGAAAGTTTCCAGATTCCCCAGGGGGTGGGTAGGCTCCACCTCTCGACCTTTGGAGAGAGAGAGTGAGAGAGAGAGAAAAAAAATAGGCGAGGGAATGGCCTATGGATGTAGTAACGTACGGTCCATGCAGATATATATATCATATATATATACATATTTATAAAGCGACAAATAGAAAAAAAAAAAAAAACAGAACAAAAAAAAATAGATAAAGTTTGTCTTATAGTTTTTGATTTATGTCTCAGACTGCATAAAAAGAGCGTTTCTTCCTTTTATCTCTTTGAATATTATATGCCATATATGGAAATATTTTGACACCATTTAAAAAATGCATTAAAACACACACATATGCACATCAATGAAATGTTATTTGAAAAAAAAAAAAAAAAAGAGAAAAAAAAGCGAGATAGAAATGATAATGTATGTGTTGATGTGGGGGAGGGGAATGATGTTTATATTTACAACAGTGGTCGGGTGAAGTGGAGAATCTGGTAGTAAGAAAAAAAAAAAAAAATTTCACCGTTAATTTATATTTATGAAATAACGGTGTAGAAGCTTTTAACGGTATCAGTGGATCTTCCGATTTGTGACGGAGCAAGGAAAAAAAAAAACAAAACAAACTGGATAAGAGAAAATAACTCTTTACTTATCAAGAGTTGTAGCCCTTGTTACACCGTTATTAGACTTTTGAACCGTATGTAATCAAAGTTTAATGATGTGAAACAACTATGAAGGAAAAAAAAAATTAGAAAAAAAAAACAAAAACAAAAAAAAACAAACAACAAACACCTGTATGTCATGAAACTTATCATTCTGCAAAAAGTCCTAAAATATGTATTTGGGGGTCAGAAAGTGTATGTATGTGTGGGAGAGGGAGATTATTTATGCCAAGAGGTTCCATAGTAGGGTTTGGCTGTAGGGGTGGGGAAAAGGGCAGGGGAGCTAAATTTCCCCACCCCTGCCAACATAAAATGAAGCAAATTACGAGGGACTGAGACACAAAAAAAACGAAATAGTAAATAAAGCTCACACTAAGGCCAAGAAGAGTCAGTTTTCACTGTTCAAAGAGAAGAGGATGCTGGGAAGAAGATATACCCCAAATTTGGAAGTAAGCAAAAGTTTCCATTTTGAAATAACATTTAACACAGATATTTAGAAGGGGGGAAAAAAAAAAGGAAAGAAAAAAAATAGGAAAGAAAAAAAAAAAAGAAGATATCATGAATCAGGGAATATATTTTCTTTGCATTTTTTTTTGTTTGTTTTTGTTTTTAATCAACAAATCCTTTAACAGACTTTTAAAAAGATTGGAAGACTGTTTACCCGTGAAGGATTAAAAATAGCACTTATTTTCAATGAAAAAACATTTTGAGAAAAAGAATTTTCTTTTCAACCAGTGGCCCAGGAATGGTAAATATATGAAGTAAACCAGCTTTAAGGTCCATAGCATTTCTAACTGCGCAGGTAACTAAGAAAAAAAAAAAAAAAAAAAAAAAAAAAAGATTTTTTTTCCTTTGCAAATTTTCCTGAATAACTTTTGGTGGTTGGTATTGACAGAACTGTCCGATAACAGTATCATTACTTTTTGTACAGGCCCAAGCAACACGCACACACATACATACACACGCGAATTATGAACTGAAAGGAGGAAGGGGAGAATTGGTACATCTTAGTGAAGGTGGTCCCAATGGCCGTTACGCAGACATGCGATCTGTCGAAAATTTCTGAAGTGAAGCAGTAACACTATAATCCATGTATCTACTTCTCTCATTATTTATGAGTCATTTTTTGTATTGAGTGTGCAAAGGTGTGAAATTTTCACACCAGCTATGTGACGTCAGCAGAATTTCAATCAGGACCACCTTTGATAAGTTGTGCCGAAAAAGGAAATAAATTTTCAAGTCCAAGAGAATTGTTTATTATTAAATCTTGCAACATTTGTTTTTTTAGTTTTTTTTATACACAGGAGCATTTTTATCTTGTTCCAATAATAATCATTTGAAAAAAAAATCTCTTTTTCTTTAAATGGAAAACGATAAATGAAAAAGGAAAAAGGAAAAAAAAAAAGAAAGTAAAATGAAAAACAAAATACTTTTCAAGTTTTGCTTTTGTTTTTTTTGGTGACATTTCACCCTGGAGAGTGATCCCAGGCACTTGTGTTCAAGTCTTAATACACAAACAAAGATGCATATTTGAAGCCCCTCAACATAACTCACAGGCAATTGGTTTTTTTTTTTTTTTTTTTGTTTTTGGTTTCTAATTGAAAATGATTCTACATTCATCACCGTCCTTCAGAAAACAAAGGGTAAGAATTAATAGCAGGTCTGAAGAGTTACACTTTTATTTTTAGCTGATCAGTTCAAAAGAGAAAAAAAAAAAAAAAAAAAATGCACATGGTGCACTGAAAACCTGGCCCTCTTTTGGGATTAAGTTTAAGGAATGAGTGGCTAGGGGTTAATGTCCAAGTGTTGTTAACCAAGCCGAGAGAAAGAGAGGTGGGTAGGAATATAAGCAGTTAATTGAGTCCCTCAATAGAAATAGAAAATCTATTACTATCACTGACCCATAATAGTCGTTACATTTAATATACAAAATGTATATTTAAATGAAACTATTATGGGGCAAAAGTAGTTGTGAAAAAAAAAAAATAATAATAATAAAGGCTTAAACCCAATGACATAATTTCCATTGTGGAAAGAAAGGCTAAATTTCTTCTGCAATAATCAACAAAATCACTCGTTATACCCAAGACATTTGAAACGTTTACAGGAGACTATAGGAAGGGGAGAAAAAATATAGAAGGTATTGAGAGGTAGACAAAAAATGTTATCACAGATTATCATCACATAAAAGCAAATAAGATGAGAAATTTGGGGAAGAAAGGAAAGAAAAGAGAAAAGAAGCTCTATTGAAAATGAAACTTGAGTTCCTGTTTTACAGACTCTGCTTTGAGACAAAAGCTGATTACCTAATATTCCAATTATGAAACATGCTGACTAGAAAATGACTGATTTACAAAATACAGTTAACAAGAGTTTGGCTTTGATTGCAGAAATCTTTTCTCAGAGAAGTGTATACCATATATTCCGGTTTATAAGACACACATATAGTTTTATAAAACAAAATAAGCAAATATTCCACTGCATCCAATGTGCTGGTATTATGACTAGGGAGTAGTCTACCTAGGTTTGATATGGAAAGAAGCATTGAGCTATGGTCCTTGAAATGCCCTTGTAAACCAATTGTCCAATAGTCCAGCATATATGGTGAGATTTTGGTGAAGAAGAGATAGTGTAGCGCTTGATAAAAATCAGATTTTCATGTAGTTGGTTGATCTATCTGCAATTGGTGCCACCAAAGGTTTTTGTTCAGAAACCAACTGGACCAGGCAAGGCAGCTCAACAGACTTTTTTCAATTTTGATTTTTTTGATTTTTTTTATATGAAGATAAGAGTTAGTTTGCAGACATAAATCAACTGACTGAATCTGTACTGGATCTCGGAAGAGGTCAAGGATTGCTTGATGCCTTTAACCGAACAAGACCAAACTTGTATGGTCTTGGGACCAAATTAAGTAGCCTCAGTACTAAAATAAATCAAACTTAAAAATCTATCAAATGACTAAGCTGGCTTAGAAAAAAAAAAAAAAAAAAAAAAAAATCATTTGTATGCTTTTGCTTCAGTACCAAATCTTTATTTTTGTAACCAAATAGCTTTGTACAGTACCAAATTAGCCCAATTTTGGTCTTGAAAAAATACCAAATAGCAATCCTTTGCTGGATCTCAAATGGGGGATTTGGGGAAGAAAAATGTACGAATTCGAAAGGAAAGGTGTGATGATTTTTGGATAGCCCGTAGAGGTTGACGAGTACTGTTTGATGGTTGGTGACCCCCTCCCACAAACGATCATCAACAATGCAGCTTATCTTTAAAGAACTGGGAACTTTGTTAAAATGCACACAACAAGAAACAATGTGGGGGAACAGAGCCTGGGTATGACAGGTGTTTTAAACACATTTGAATATGTTGGGAAAAAAAAAAAAAAAAAAAAAATGATAATAATAAAAGAAGGGGGTGAGGCAGGGGTATAGAAAGAAAGAGAGGGAAAAAAAAAACAAAAAAAACCTCTTGGCAAAAAAAAAAAAAAAAAATAAACAAACAAATAACAAACCTCAAATGAAGAATCATCAACAGATCCAAGGGTGTCATTTTATATATCTTTCCTTTTTTAAGGGGCTGTACAGTTTTTGTTTCTTTTTAAAAAGAATAGGAGAAACAACAACATGCAGATAGAGAAGAAAGTCTTTAGAATCAAATTCGATGGAAAAAAAAAAACAGAAAAAAAAAAAAAAAATGAAGAAATGGTTTTGAGAGAAGCAAAAGATCAAGAGGAGGCAATTGTGAAGCAAGGATTTTTTTGAGGGGGGGGGTCGTTAAGTATGGAACACCAGAATGTAATAAGTGAATCGAATATTTGTGTTTTTTTTCCTGGTGGGGAAAAGAAAGGGAGCTTTGGAAATAAGAAGAGACAATGACTGAATCTTACAGATAGTTGCTTAGCTTAGTCTGGCATAAGGCCACCCACAAGTGAGGGGCACTCGCTGAGGATCAAACTCGCTACACAGTAGCAATAATCCGCAAGACTAACTTGATGGAGGTGATGAGCGGCATAACGGTTACCAGCACGAAAAAAACAAAAAACAAAAAACTATTTGCTACTGAAACTGCAACAGAGTGCTTGCAGTCCCATTCCCCATGAGGAGATACAGGAATGAAGAAGAAGAAGAAAAAAAAGAAAAGATAAGAAGGCTAGCTTGTTAACCATTACCCCACAGTGAGGTGCCCTTGACAGAATTTAAAATTTTTTTTTCAAGTCTCTTCTTGAAGAACGTTTGTTACAACTGTAGGCATTTACACAAGAAAAGACATTTTGACAAAATAACCATGAAGACAGGCGTATAGGTGAGCAGGTGTATAAGTTGGGGCTTCCCTGGGGAAGCCATCGGCTATTATGAACAAGAGAGGAATAAGGAAATAAAAGATGACTTTATTGAAAAGGAGTCAAATATAATCAATGCCAGTGGGAGAGAAAAAGAGAAAGGAATAAATTTCCCATGACACTGAAGACTGTAGCGACTAGAACAGCACTCATCCAAAATGTTTGAATTTTGAAAAAAAAAAAAAAAATATCCCACAGACACACATACACTCCAATGGGTATATATATGTATATATATATATACACACACAAAAAAAATAAAAGAATAACAATGACCAGTTGAACACTGATAACACACATAAGTAAGAATTATATTACATTATCTACATATATAATCAGCTTTTTTGCTTCTTTAAGGAGTATAATACAAAAGACAAAAGGTTCATTTGACAAGCAGTATTAACTCTCAAATTCATTCAAGAAAATTGGAATAATATCAGCGAGAATAACCACTGATTGAAGTTGACTCCTAACTCTCTGTGAACTTTTTCATTTCATTCCATCTGACGAAATGAATTTAACAAAATGTGTTTCCTCCACTGAAGAGCTCTGCTTTGAATTAAGAGTGGTATCAAGTGGTTTATGAATTCAAGAGTTAAAAAAACAAACAAACAAAAAAAAAAAAAAACATAGCCATGTTGATCAAGGGTTTTTTTTTTGACACAGGGTCACAAAATGAAGAAAAAAAAAAAGATTTGATTCCAGTCCTTAAGGCTATAAATGGCTAAACAATTCTGTAGGTAATTCTATACATGACATAAGGTATTATATATATATATATATATATATATATATATATATATAGGTAGATAAAACTGTACACATACACATCAATATGTAACAAGATGAAGAAAAGGATAAACGAGAAAATACAAGGTTGACAGTTGAAAGAAAGGCAAAAATGGTTAAGAAGGGAAGCATCAAAAATACTTTGGATTAGATCAGTGATTCTCAAGCGGGGAGGCACTTGGCTCCCAGGGGGAGGAATTTCCAAAGGAGAGGAATTTTAGCCAGGGGAAGAATCTCAGTCAAATGATGAATGTATAATGGAAAGTACAATGGTGAAAAAAAAATGACGATTCAAAGTAGGGGAGGACTTGAGGGAACCTGGGAACGCAAGGGGAGGAATGTGACCTGGGACTCCGAGAACCACTGGATTGAGTCAGCTCCAGGAAATGAGAAGGATACACTGGATAGAAAGAAGACGAGGCAGAGGGGTTGACAAGAAAAAAAAGAAAAAAAAAAAAAAAGAAAAAGGTCATCAAGTAAAGGCTACAAAGGTTAAGAAAGATGGAGGTGGGGGGAGCAATTGGGTTCAGAATTTAAGAACCAGGAAGGACTTTTGAAAAAGTGAAGGCTATGTCCAAGGAACAAGGAGAGAAAGGGACTAGAAAAATACAGAACTTTTACACCTGGACATCAGAACACTTTTGTTTATTGTTACCTATCTTTTTTCTTTTTTTATTACTGCTTTTGTTTAGAGAGTCACGTTTGCACCCAGGGGTGCAAATAAGATCATGACAATACCATCAACAAGAACACCTGAAAATGAGAGAGAGGGAGAAAACTGCCAACAGTTGGAAAAGACATCAAGGGAATAAAGATGTATCTATCTGCCTCTCCCACAAGGGTAGAGGGTGACACAAGGTCGAGTTTAATGTGGGGGACTCGTGTGTGGGTAGTGCAAGAAATTGTCTACCTCCACCGGAACTTCCATTCCCCTACCACTTTAAATACAAAGGGGAGGTGCTGCCCAGGGGGATGACCCCCTGGAATAGCCGTTCAATTTTGGTGTTGTCCCAGGCCAAGGGACCTGAAACGAGAACAGGACAAAGGAAAAGGAACGAGAAAAAACACTTGGCTCCTGAGAAAGGAAAGTGTACTTGTGTATGCGAGTACAGATATAATCATATATTATGGTACCCTTACTATGTATATAAATAAATAAGGGTATGCAAAAGGCTGTTTTGTGATTGTTTAAGAGTGAGAAAGGGTTGGGTAAAGATAGAATTAACCAAAGAGAACATTATTTTGGGATAATGAAAATAAGTTTTTTTATCCATAGGGAAAAGTCGAAATTAAAGGTTGAACTATCACTAAAAACCTTATGGCTGTATCTTAGGAACTGGCCAGGTTGCTATCACTGCAGACAAGTTAAAAACCCATATGACTTGATAAATTCTTGTAGAAAGATGAGATTCTTGACTTTTGGGTTGGAAATAAACTACCAGCTGTTTTAAAAACTAGACCTTTCGTTTTTTTTTTTTTTCAAAATTCGAACTGCCTTGTTGATTTTGAAAAGGAATTTCTCGACTAAATTGAATTCAAGTGCTACTTCCACTGTCCAATGATAGTTATTATATTTACAGATAAAAACTTACTACTAAATGCAACCACTATTCTGGGACAGAGGTGGTTATTAAGTATATTTTAATAAAGAAAAATAAGATAGCGTAGTCTTTTCTAAACAAAAGATAAAAGATATATATGTATATCTCGTACATAAGATGGACATTTACTTGAAAGGAAAAACAAATCTGCAAATATCACATTTCATCAAATGCACTGGTATTATAACTAGGGTACCGTTTATTTGGTATGGACAGTTATGGGGCTTGGATGCATCGCAGTGAGTGGTTGTCCTGCAAACTATTTGTCTCATAATCCGACATGAATGGTATGTAGATATTGATTAGGTTTAGACTTGCCTGATCGAAGGATAAAAACAGTAGCATATGCGGATCAAACTCATTAGCAACAGCTTGCGAGATTAGCTTGCAACTCCTAACTCCATGGCAAGCATTCTAGATTCAAATATGAATACTTTTTTGCACTCTGAATAGCAATGGATAATGGCCATTATGTAATTGAAAGATATCTGAACAGGTTATGAGAGGGGGAAAAGATTCTTCAAAAATTACAAATGTCTCATGTCAAAAAGCAGAAAAGAATCAGTAGCAAATCTCGGTTTAAATTCAGGGGTGGGTCGGTTGGATTTCAAAACAAAGTTTGTTTGGTTTTTTTTTCAAATAACTAAAAGCAATAGAAAGTAGGTAGTAAGAGAAATACTTTTTTTTTCTTTAGAAGTAAGAAAAAAAAAAAAAAAAAAAAAAAAAAAAAGAAAATAAAAATAAAATAAAAAATTTGACTTTTTTCTCACAGCCAGTAAACCCGGGGAAAAAAAAAAAAAAATTCTCCAGGTATGTGGTTAAAATAATCAAATACCAAAATTCAACAAGCACATCGCTGGGCCAATGAATTTTGATTTAATGATAATCTACAAGAATTAAAAATATTTGGAGCAAATTTGAACAAATAAAAAATCAGCTTTCTAAAAGTATCAATCAGCAGGGAGAACAAAACTCTGGTGAGATACAAAAGAAGGAAAACCCCCCAAAAAACCTGCCGCCTGCCAACTAACGTCTTGATGTGATGATAAAAACAATAATCCTACTCAATCAATCTATTCGCAAAGTAGCAAATGTCAAAGCAGTGATCATAATATGAACCAGAAAAAGAGTTCCAAAAAGGCAGGGAAGAACGGTCTCAAGACTTTGAAAACCAAACAGAGATGGAAATTTTGAAGTAGAAACAACTAGCACCAATAGCTAAAATTTTTTATCAAGTTAAGGGACGAAAGATCTTTCCCCTTCAAAAGTTGGATTCTTTCAATATACAGAAATATCTCTAGAGAAAAAAAAAAAGAAAAGAAAATCAACATTTTTCCGTGTTAAAAAACAGTGAAATAAAATAAAATAAATTCAAATAATGAAAAATGCATCTTTCAGAAAACAAGATAAGCCAAGTGGTATCGAAAAAGAACTTCCATATTCAAGGGAAACTGGATTTATAATTTGTAGCAGAGACCAGACAAGTCGTCTGTTTTGAAGACACTAGAATCGGAAATGAAAGATTTAAATTCCTGATGAAGATAAAAGAAAAAAAACAAAACAATTGCAATATCAAAAAAAACGCCAGCCAAATTGTAAAGGAACAATAACAAAGAAAATATGTCAATACTTCGAAAAAAATAAAAACAAAAATAGCGGAGAGGAGGAAACAAAAAAAAACAAAAACCCAAAAGGCTTTAGTTGGGGAAATAACTGTTTTTTTTTTTGTTTTGTTTTTTCTGAGGAAATTAAAGATGAATGTATGGAAAAAAAGGCCATATAATTTTTTAAAAATATTCATAGAATTATGAGAACTTCCTTTTCCAGAAAGAGGAAAACATTCAAAAGATCAATTTTAATTTTAAAATACAATTTGCATGAAATGTAGATCTCAGAGAGTTCCCTCATCTAAGAAAAAAATACCTCTGTCCCATAATAATTGTTGCATTTGCATATGGAAATTATAACTGAAAGTAACAAGTATTATGGGACAGAAGTAGTCATACTATAGAACCACAGATCAATTTATGTACAAGAAATGTTTTAACAATAAATTTTATGAGGGTAATTTGTGTATTTTTTTTTGGGGGGGGGGAAGTATTTTGACTGAGACATGAAAATTTATTCATCATATCTTCTGATTTTCATTATTCAACTGCCATTGCCCAAGATACTTTTTATTTTTTTGGTTAAAGTCTGATGAGGGAATATGTGAATGGTCAATTGTATGGAACCCTAAGGCAAACACCATCTATCCGAGCTATTCTGATTTTGATAACTTTGACTGAGAAACCCAAAAATGGTTGTGAGGAAATAGGAGAGTTTTAACTTCAGAGAACCTCAAAGAGCAACTCAATTAGGGTGAAGACTTCTATAAGGCAGAGAACTGAAAGGTTAAAATTTAAGACCAGGAAGAGAAAAATGGCAGAGAAAGGGTGCCAATGGATAATTAGGAACCATTGAGGGCCATAGTGGATAGAACGGTTATTTTGGTGTCAATACCTCTCTCCTCCAGAATTTACAGAAGAACGTGATGCGACAGTATAAGTAGATAATTGCCACATACCATTAATAACAAGTTAAAAGCCTTTTTACAGTTAGAGGGATTATTTATTGCTAATGGCCAAAAGTTCTCCAGCTGTATTCGGCTTAAAATGATCCAAGCAATGGAATTGAGGTGAAAAAAAAAAACAAACAAACCGAAAACCGAAACTTACCAAGCAATCGAGAGAATATTTTTTGAATGAGAGAGAAATATTTTATCATACAAGAGGAAGCAACGACTCTGATATCTACCAAAGATTTCGCTGGAGCCACACCCTCAGTTTCCGAACAGGTCAGTCAATGTTGATTCAAAGACTTCCTTAAAACTATTATGGCCCTCTAGTGAGGAGAAAACCAAATTTAAATGAATGGAAAAACCCTTTTGAAAGAAAGACAAAAAGCAGCTAGCACCAACAAACCTTTTGGTCCTTTCAGACAATGGTACTTGCATGACATTTCTAACTCCAAGAGAACAAGGTGAAAGATGTTCTGTTGAGGTACCTCTCCAAACTGGAGTGTCGTTTTGTTTGGAGTAATGAAAAGTGTTTGATAGATTAATGATGAAATACTCTACAGGGACTTGAGGGTGGTTCTTGGAATGAGATAAAAAGGAGATGGGGTGTTGCTTGAGGAGGAGCCAGCATAAAGAAAATATAGACAATTAAAATAACATACAAGCAGGAATGACGATGACAGAGCAACCTTATACTAGGATCATTAAAAAATTAAAAGCTGATGGAACAAATAGAGTTTTCACAGGAATCAGGGAGAACATATAGGAAATGAATTTTTCTCTTTGAAATTCTATGAAAGGCTGGAAGGGTTAAAAATATTTTGAAAGACCATTTTAAGGGAAGAACTGAAAAATGGAAGAAGTAAAGCTTTAATGAGAGGAAGTGTTTTTTTTTTTCTTTTCATAAGGAGCCATTGGATATACATATAAAATGGAAATTAAAACCCTTTAGCAGTACCTCTACTCTCTTTGTAATGAGCTTACAAATAATATCAAAGAGTTCTATAACTGGGACCAGGCAGTGTTGTTGATTTTCAAACAATGCATACGCATGCAAACACATACACTCACCCATTCATCCATATCAATATATTATTTATATATTTATATGTATATATATATGTTTATAATATATAAAGAGAAGAGCTTCAAATGAAAAATGGTATACATGAAACATATCAAAACAATATTTTTATAGGCAAATTTGCAAAATATACCGTAACATTTTGTTTCCAAAAGGTTAAAAATTAGAAACTGATTTTGAAAGAGAAGGAAGGAAAAGGAGAAAAAAAAAAAAAACAAACTTTCCCACCCCTAACTTGCAATTTGAACCCAAAATGCTTTTATCAGCAGGGAGAACATACTGGGAGAGAAATTTGATAGCCATAAAACTCAACAAAAAAATTGGCCCTGTACCATCACATTGAGAAAATGAGGAAGACTTCATGAAGCTACTGACTATACAGAATAAAAATAGCGTTTCAACATTGACCAATCATATGCATATGAGAAACAAGAGAACCAATGAAATTGAAAGGTTTCAACCATATGAGTTTTTCTTCAAGTTTTGGGGTTAAAAAGCATTTAAAAAGGCTATAAAAAAGGATTTTAGAATTTCTCCAAGAATTTATTATCAATGAACCAACAAGAAACCCCAAGAATATTCTCAACACATTAGTTATTCCTGCATTCATTTTGAGATGTAGATTTCTTTCTCTCCACCCGGAAATTGTAGACACAAATTTTATTTTGTTCTTGATGGAATAAATGCCAAATGAAAGCGAGATTAGGCCAGCAATGTTTGAAGAACAAAAGCAAATGGGGATAAATGAGAACACCGTACTTAGGGTCAAAGGAGAGAGAGAGACAGAGAGAGGATGAGAATTCTAATAAAGTACTTCAATTACTCAGGACAGGTAAATAATTTTTTGTCTTTGGCTTCAAGACACTCAAACAAATGAAAATATCCATTCACTGGATCAGTTTCGAGAGAGAGCGAAATCAGAAATTTTTTACTTTAGATGAAGAAATCAAGTAATTGTATTGTCAAACGACAATACAATAAGAGACATACACTCATATATATATCATATATATAAGGCTATGGTGTATAAATATTGAATTCAAATGACATCTTGGCAGTTCGGATAACAAAACAATGTGCCAAGCATATTGAGAGTGGTTCAGACTATTCACCAGACATACCAGGATCAGTTCATTTTAATAGTTACCTCATAATAACAACTGATCATCCTCCGGCCTAACAGGTCAGTTCAAGTGGTACATTTACTACCATATCTCCTAGCTTTACCGTTTAAAACAAAAAACAAAAAACGAATAGATTGGTATAAAAGAGACTCCTCTGCTGCCTTTACCATTTAGATTGTACAACTGAGGAAGTTTAAAGAATAGATGGGTCGAAATGTTATGGTAACATCAAATGAAAAAGAGTGAGCAATTCTTGGAATGGGTAATGATCCCTTAGAATCATAGAATGCTCAGAAACAGAGATAGATAAAAAATATAGAAAACAGAATCTGTGAACCAAGTTCAAGCTGAGGCTGCTAAATTCACTTTGCAACTAATGTCCATAGGAAAGGCATAAATCCACTTCTCCCTATTCCTAGCTAAGGGTGAATAGCAGGGCAGTTGGAGCCCTTTAGCCCTGTTCGCTATTGAAACCACGAGGCCTTGTGCTCCACAAATTAATGGAAAGCATGTGGCTAAAACTTTTCAAACTCCGATGGAATCTGGTTGTCATTAAAGTTTTTCTCTAATAATTTCTCACATAGCTTAATCAGAAATAAGCTTAAGAGTTTACAAATGTTAACAGGCATATATATATATATATATATATATACACACACACACACACAAATAAAAGAAAAAGTTTCTCGTATGTGCATCAAAATTTGGAATGCCAAAGACAGAAATTTATTGCTACAATTTGAAGATTCACAAAGGAGAAATTACAGAAAATGTTCCGAACATTTCATCGACAATTAAAGCTAGGTAAGATGAATATTTTCCGAGTTTTGTTTCTAGGATTGAACTTTATTTAAAATCATTCCGAAGTTTTAAATTCCAAGGAGTCTCAAAAATTATTGTAGTATCTAAGAAGAAAAATTTCTGGTGAAAGAAAAGTCGGCAATACTCCCCGAAAAGTCCTGGGATTAAAGACCAATTCAACTCTTAGACAATTCTCGAAATATCAGGAGGAGAAAAATGGAAGACAAAACCGATACGAGCAGCAGTTATGGCAGTGTGTGGAGGGTAGTTGGGGGGGGGGGGGTGAAGAAGCTAGAATTAGGGATAAATCCGAAGGTAAAGATATTATGGATGACAGCGTAAGGGATTTATGGAATCATGTTTGAGAAAAAAAAAAAAAACTTTTTGACTTAGAAGAAGGGGTGTGTGTGTGAAATCCTGACGATGCCAAGTTGAGAATGAAAACAAAGCAGGTGGAACCATTTTCTAGAAGGAAAGTTGAAAGGGGGGTGGGGAGAAAAAAAAAAGAAAGGGAGTTCAAATTACACAGGATTCTGTACAGTTCATCCTCTAGAATGAAAGTGAGAGACAGTGAGAGAGAGAAAAAAATTTATAAGCACACAGGTGTTAGAAACATCCATACAAAAAAAAAAAAAATTAAAAAAAATTAAAAGTTAAATCAATTATTTACCAAGCTATAATTAGTTTGGCACAAGGCCACAATATTGGGGCACCTGTGAGGATCAAACACATAACACTAGCAAATTGGTCCAAAAGACGAGCTTGCTAACCATTAGGTTGGAGTAGGTATTTACTAAGCTTAGCTTTGGCGCAAGGCCACTAGTATGGAGCACCCAGTGAGGATGAAAACTCAGTAGCAATGGTTCGCAAGATTAACTGGCTAACCATTACTCAACGGAAGGTACCCAGGATAATTAGTATCTTTATTATATAGTAACACCAATTACGCCTTCATAAACCCTTCCCCTAGGACGGGGAAAAAGAAATAAACAGGTGAGTATAGATACATACATACATATATAATAATTAATAATTGAGTCATATATGTATGTATATGTACATACGTCAGTGTCGTTCCGGGTTTTTGAGCCAATTTCTAGCCATTTCCAAGCCATTTTATTCTACAAAAATGGCTATAAAACGGCTAACATTTTCAAAGCGTATTTTGGCGATTTTTGGGTGGGCAACACTGACATACATACACGACCTTTGTATAAGCACAAACACACACACAAAACAGAGAGAGGGAAAAAGAAAGAGAGAGGGAATAATGGGACAAGAGACACAATATACATGACAAAGATTTGTAATAGGACAATTACAGTTGATGTTGGGAACTGACGAAAAAGAAATATTGGTAGAGAAAGATTATTTTGATTACTATTGTTATTTATATTATAGATATAAGAAGAAAGAAAAAAAAAAAAAGGGTTGAATATATTAAAGGTATATGCATGAACAAGGAAGAATAGTCCTCTTTTACCAGCAGTTCAACCAAGTATTTTTGTATAAAAAATATTTTTTTGCTTTTTAACATTTTGAGCAGAAAATCTTTTTTTTTTTGAATGTAAGGAAACAGAAAGAAAAAAATTCCTCTTTCCAAAATGGGAGACAAAAAAAAAAAAAAAACATAAAATAAAATAGTAACATTGTTTTGTTTCATTCATTAATTAGCAGAAATATGCATACTCTATAGCAAAGAAAAAAAAAAATTCCTCTTGAAAACATGAAAAAAGAAACTATTAGATTTTTCTTTGACCAATTCTCCAGGGGACAAAAGACACCCCAATTTTGTAGGTTTTAAATCTATGGAATTTTTTGCTTTGTTTTTTTTTTTTTTGTTTTGGGGAATTGAAAAATGCCTTCAGTCGAACTGGCCTGATGAGTTATTGCACGGATTTATATTTCCATATTGTTTTTTTTTCTTTTGTTTTGTTTTTTTTTCCCTGAAGAAGATGTGTTATTTTTCCAAGACTCAATTGTTGCATACACGCACACACATACACACACACGTGGCAGCAGTAGATTCAGGCAAGCACTTGTTACAAGAACGATCGTGCAATTTTACAAATTGGGTCTGACTGGCTAAAGACACTTGAAAAATATCTGCTTCTATCATAACCAGTTATGACTCTCCCGAGATGGGGAGGCTGGTATGAATCTCCAGTTGTGGATATCATTTGGAAAGAAAATTATAGGGTGAATTCCCTTTACTGTAGGCCTTGGACAAGTCCTTTTTTAAAAGTATGTGATCAGAATGTATCGATACAACTAAAATTTCGGGTGTCCAAGGAATATGGACAACTGCAAGTAGTTATATATATTACACACAAAGGTGTTCCCCGACTTATGATAACATTGTATATTTTTTTTTGTAGAAAATGCCTTCTATTGCTTCTTTAATTTCCTAGTAATTGAGAGGAAGACATTGATGTAGAAATGCAGGTTTCATCTGACAGCGATAAGTGATTTGTAAATGCCATGATATGAACAGTAAGAGATTAATTTGATTTAATTACATGCTGAGAACTATATCTCTTTTTGCAATAAAACAATCAAGGTAATATAATGTTTATTCTAACCTTATTTCAAGAATGAAAAATGTTTCAGAATAGGAAATCCAGAATACTCTTAAAAGCGACTTATTTTCGGTCCCTAACCTCATCACAAGTTGGGGACTATCTCTGTATGTATGCATACATATATATATATATATATATATATATATATATATATATATATATATATATATATAAAAAAGAGAGAGAGAGAGAGAGAGAATAATATAACAGTTAAGACAAACTAGAGAAATGAATGGGGAGAGGGAGGAGAGTAGGAAATCAAAAGAGAAAAAAAAAAAGAAAGGTAAATATGGACATTTACAGAAAGAATAAGAAAAATATTGCAGTACACACAAGCCTGAAGCCAGTAAGTACATCACTTGCCTATCTGAAAAAAACTGCTGAATAGGTTTAGACACTTGACAAGTATTTGGTCCCTTTCACGTAGCAGGTTTTGTAGTCTATCACAGGTTGAATAGCTCATTTTATTTTCTTGCTTCATGAAGCAAAGATACAAACAAGAAACAATGAGGGAACAAACATTTTTTTTGGTGGGTAAATTTTTTGAATAGATGCGTATGTATACACACATTTTTTTCCACCCCCTTTCTGACCAAGGTGTTGATAAACTTTTCTTTTTTCCAATTTTAAATTTGGTACTTTACGGTTGATAGACTTTCTTTTGAAAAATAAAACATACTTCAGTCTCATAATTGTAGTGACATTTGCAGATATAAATGTACATATAATTGTAATGCCTATTATGGGACAGAAGCAGTTTTTTTTCCAATGTAATAATAATGATAATAAAAAAAAATTGAAAATGAAAAAAACTATAGAAAATGGAGACACATAAAAAAAAAAAACTGGCCTGAGTAGAAGCAGAGTCCACATGCAATAGATATATGATTTTTTTTGTTTTTTTGCATGCAACATAAAAGAAAAGAGTTTTTTTTTTTAGTCGTTTAGACAAAGGAAGGCTTCGAACTCCAAAACTCAATAGCAGACATTTTGCTTTGGAATAATTCCTTAAAGAAATACTTTTGTAGTTGAAGATCACAGAATTTAAAAGAAAGCAATGATAGATTTTTCTTTGAGTGGAATGAAGGGCCACTGTGGAAGGGTGGGTTTGGGGTTTGGTCAGAGTAAGATCTTTTCAAAGACTAGATAATGAGTACATAGTTAATGAAAGCTCTTGAAGAATCAACAACTTATCCTGAGATGGAGGGTGTGATATATATACATATATATATATATATATATATACATATATATATAAAAAGAGGAATCAGCAGCTACACCATCTAACATAGAAAAGTACGAGTTTTGTTATTTCTATCCTGAACATACAAACTATATGGTTAGATATTACTGCAATCATCATAGACTTTTCTATGTAAATCGTGGTGTCAAATAAATGATAGATAGGACAACAAAGAAAAAAAACAGGGGGGGGGTAGGCCTAATGATATTATGAATTTAAAAATTGAAGTAGTCATTAGATATTTCCACTAAATAAAGAAACAAATGATAAATCAATTTCTTTCAAAGTTTCTTGAAAATAGTTGTGAATAATATAAACCGTTGGATGCTTAAGTTCATTAAAAAATTATTTTGTTTGAAATTTCATTTTTTCATATTGAATATCAATTTCTAAGAATAGAAACAAATAAGAAAAAAAATTCTCCGGCAATTAAGTTCAGGGAAGGATATGAAATTGGACCTCTTTGTATCAATATAATACAAAGACAATTTTTCTTTTGAAATTATTTAGAAAGGAAAGAAAAAAAAATTAAAAGTTACTCAATTCAAAAAAAAAAAAAAAAAAAAAAAAAAAAGATCTAAGAATATATTTCAAGATATATAAATATAATCAAGGAACAAAAAAAAAAAAAAAAAAAAAAACCAACAAAAAAGGATTGGTATTGAATCTACTAAAACCGTATAAGAGATATTTTACACATTTAAGTTCTCCAATGAAATCGTAGCAACAATATTTCATTATTTGCCAAGACCATTCCACTAGAACTAGTTTTAAATTAAAATTTGCAATAATCTATTCTTCAGAGTAAACAACGGAAAAAAAAAAAAAATGGGCTGATTCTTTGTTTATAAGAAAGACTTCAACCAAGCAAAATGTTGAAGAAAATGTTCTGATTCAAAACATTAAACATACTCGTTAGATTCATTCAGTTCTAGAAGAACCGGCTTCAAGAAAGGAATTTTAGACTTGGGGAAAAACAAAAATAAACATAGGACTAGGGAGATTCAAGTCATTATTTGTACTTAATAAAGACTGCTTAATTACTGATCACTTAGATAAGATACACAATTACAGATGGAGTTTAGATATAAATACATTAAGAATATAACTTCTGCACTCAAAATAAGAATTGTAATTTGTAAAATTAAAATGGATTAGTAAAAAAATTTCAGTCCATTTTCTTTCAGAGGAAGGAGAAATTAATGATAACTAGATTTCAGTAGAAATTCTTACAAGATCTTTTTTACGTATTTTGAAAATCTCTTGGGGGTTGGATGGGGTCAGAGATTATGAAACAGTTGGGGGTGGGGGAATGAATAAAGTACTTCAATTCCATCTAAATTTCATTGGTATGAAGAAAAATTTTTATCAGGCACAGAGAGATTGAAAACTGCTGCCATTCAGTTTGAAAACATCCAAAAGCAGATTACTTGAATAAGGTGAATGCTGAAAATTGTCCTTTTCCCCCTCCCCCCTTTTACTTTGGTAAATGAAGTTTTTAGATATTAAAGAGAGAAAAAAAAATATGATGGATATCTTGTTTGTGTCTCATGCAGTAGAGTATATTAAGGTTTTCTGAGAATCTACAATACCCACTGGCCTTGCTTATTCAACTTTGGAAATCTATCTCGATTATATATACATATCATAATTACATTTAGTAATACTATATTTCATTGTGGGGGAAGAGGTGAGAAAAAAAAGAAATGGACAATATTATCTGATAAAATCAAGTTAAAATTCTAGTAGGAGGACAGAAGGAAGAAGTGCCACTTGAATGAGCAAAATTAATCTATTTGTAGATTAAAAAAAAGTGATAAGTAAGGATGAGTGAAAAAGAGGAAAAGCCGAGTGCAATGCACCATCCGATTCTTATTGTCTCAGAATCGGGATCTGTGACAATAGAAATGAGCGAAGAGAGGATGATCAAATATCAGGGAATTGAACAAAAAAAATACAATTCAACTACTTCTCTGTCAATAAGCATTGTTACACTTAAGTGATATTTTTATATGCAAGTGTAACAACTATTATGGTACAGAGGTATTAGTATTTAAAAAATTACGTTTGAAATTTCCTCTGCACACAGAGAAAACTGAAGGATTACAAATAAAGAGGGGGACTGTGCAATGCTAATTACATAATTGTTATATAAAAATAAAATTGAAAAAAGCCCTTGAATCTACTGAGAGTAAAGTGTACTCGGGATGTGATCAGCTCAGAAGGGTCAGAGAGGAGAAAAAACAAAACTGTTTTGCAAAAGAGAGAAAGGCCACAAGAATAAGATCTTAGCCCAACATAAATAGGAAAATTACTTTTAATGAGTTTCAATAGTACAGAAAGTAGCCCTGGAAGACCGAATAACTTTCGATTTAGCGATTGGTGTCTACTTGAAACAATATTTGAAGATTTGTTAATTTGTGAAGGTTCATTTGGTTCTTTTACTTGGAACATTCTGTGCCTGCTACTGTTTAAGATTGAAGCCCAGTCAATGACAAAAGTTCAGTACGCTGATCCAGGCTATTTACCCATTGCAGTAGACTTATGGTCTGAGTAAGTTGCAATAAAAAGCAACTAGAAATTCGAGATGAAAGAAAATACTGGTCAAAAATTAATGATAGAGTATCCTTTTAAAGATTCCCTCTTGGAATAAGTAGGTTAAAAAACTATCTTATCTGAGACGCCAACTCCTTGAAAAAGATCATTAAAAATGAAAGATTTTTGGTTTTTCCGAGTAAGGGGGAATTTCAATCTAAACTTTTTCATTGTTTTTGAAACTATTCTCAAATTAATAGTAAATAGATTCTGATAGATTAAGACAGCGGTTTTAAAAGTGTGGGCTGCAACACTCATGTAAAAGATTTGTGAAGGAGAAATTTTGAAAATGTATATGAAAAGCGATGGCTTATCCAAACTATAATCATCAAATTGACATTAGAACTCTTTAGGGGTCTGCACATAATATTGGAAGAACATCAAGTGGTCTGTGGGATGAGAAGTTAAAGAACCACTTGATCAAGATATTTTTTTCAATCTACAGTTCTCAACAAGTTACGAATGAATGCAGACATATGTACATACATAGATATATAAAAATTTAACATATATATATGTATACATATATATATACATATATATATATATATATACACACACACGAGATGGAAGACAATTTAAACAAAAGAAAAAAGAAAAAAAAAAAGATCCTCTAACAAAAAAGTAAAAACTAAAAAGAATAAAATGTTTTGCATTGTAATGTTACTTTCAGCATGAATATTATCATCTTCAAGAATAATACTTTGGGCCTCTGAGGGAGAGGGGGGTAGCCTGAGCAATGCACCAAGGTCCCGGCAGCCCGAGAGATTATTAGGTAGAGCTGTGTATCGAAATTTAAAAGTCGATACGATATGTTCATCAATAAAATAGGTCGACAATTGTTTATCTGCGAGCGAAATAGAATATGTCATGCCAAAGGGGTTTATAGTAGATGAAGATAGGCTGACTAAAGGATGAGGACGTTTGAGCTGTGTGGGGGGGGAGGCAGCGGGGAAAACAGCTTTGCACCGCATCTAAAATCCCTCTTGGAGGCACAGCAACACTACCTCAGTCATTCAGAGTGGGAGAGAACAAGAGAAAGGAGTCAAACGTACACAACAAGCAGTTCTTAAATTTTGAGCGGAGGTTTTCGTAAGAAAAAAAAAAAAAAAAAAAAAAAAAAAAAAAAAAGTTTTCTTGATGTTAGTTTGGGGTAGATTTTTGGTTCCTCGATCAACATTCACTTTGAATTCTTCTTATATTGCTGATGTATAGGGATATCAATCCAGTCGGATATCGAGAGCCTGATAGATAAAGAAAGATTCATATTTGTAAATCCGGCTCTGGATATTCGTCCAGATCTACGTCCCTATACGTCACTATTGCTTTGCACAAAGACACAGAAACAGAGGCAGCAGAAGTTTCATAGATTCAATAAATTTGTATTACTTACAAAAAACAAAAATATGTTCACACAAGTCAATCACTTATAAATCATAGCCCATACTTGTTATATAAAAACTGTGTGTATAGCGAATGTGTATATATATATATATCATATACATATAATACGCATACATGCACACATATGAACACTTGTACATACAGGATGAAATGAAAGTCGATATTATGTTAATTTTGGTATGTCAGGCCATTCAAAAAATTATTTTTTCTTACGTTTTGCTAACTTTGTATTTGTCATAAAAGTTTATCAACAATTTGGATCAGACGGGTACAATGTGAAAAGCTTCATACTTTATAACCTGAAACATTTTTTTTTGTTTTTACTTTCAAATTTTGGTTTATATACCTCAGTGTATCTTGTCTAATTGAGTTTTCTTTTGCAGAATCCAGGTGCAAAAGAATTTCCTTTCCCCCACCCCCCAAAATTTTCCATCAGTCTTCCCTCGTCCATTTTCTTTCCTTCATGAGTTTTCTTCTTCGTTTTTTTTTTTTTCTCTTTCCAATTCAGCAGCCGAAGAAGAAAAAGAAGTCAATTCATATCTTGGTCAACCTGATCTTTTTTTTTTGTTTATAATTTTTGGTCTTTAATCTTTTTTCTTTTCATCATATATAACTTTTTTTTGTTTTGTCTGTTTTTTTCTTTATTCACATCTTTCTTTTTCCATTAAACGTCTTTATCTTTTTAATTTTATTTTCCCTTCTCGTCGATTCTTATTCATTCACTCGTCATTGTTAGCTTCGTCGTCTAGAAGCTTAGCAGGCTTGCAATATTTGTAACGATGATTCATGTGTTGGCTGTAAGAACCTGAATGGCTGAATCTCTTGCAACACTTTTTGCATTGGAATGGTTTTTCACCGCTGTGAAGACGTTTGTGTTCCGTTAAGTGGTGTTTGTGCTTGAAGGCTTTCGGACACTCATCACAGGTAAAGGGCCGGGCCCCTGAGAGAAAAAAAATAAAAATAAAAAAATAATTAATGACCAGCTCACGCAGAACAAATAAATACAGATATATACACCTGGAACAATTCTATAGGAACTAGAGCAAGCAAAAGATGTAAGCAAAGAGCCAGATATTATATAGACGCACACTAGTTCAGGGGACTCATAATATTATAGGTAGGACTTATTGGAGAAATACCTGAAAATGTTCATTCATTCTAATGATTTCATTCATAGAAAACAACGAATAATAGCATCTCCCATAAAAGAGTACACCCTACAACTTTTTAAAATATTTTAGAGTCAATTTTCTTTTAAACCAAACAGGATTCTATTACTTCTAAAAATGGATATCATCAGGTATCATTCATGATGAATCTCCACAGCATTGAAGCTTTACCTAAATAGATTTTTTCAATAAGGGTGTACTCATTTTTGGACAGCAAAGAGAGAGAGAGAGAGAAAGAGTGAAAAGGGATTTTATATGTACAAGTATTATTTTGTGACAGTGTTATAAAAATGTTAGGAAAATCAGGAAGAAAGTGATAGTCAATGGTCAGGAATTGATGCCTGTGTCACTGACAGGATATGGTTATCTTGATAATTTAGAGTTTTTAATTTCCATTTCCTCTCTTACCGATGATAAACTTAAAAAAGACTTTAATGTTCAGATTTCGCTGTGAACAAGTCTGGGCCTTTTTTTTTTTTCTTTTTTCACTAAATGAAAATATGTTTGCGCATTTCCATTAGATTGATTGAAGATTCAATAAAGTTTGCAATTATGTCACGGGATAATTCATTTTGATTTAATAATAAAGAAAAAAAGAAAAAGAAAGTACGTCCAACCTAGACACAAACAGGTGCAAAATAATATTTTCACATCAAAATTTAGTCTATATTGTGACTAAACAAAGCCTGGGATTATTTTGAAATATTGAATTGTTATTCCACTTAGCCAAAAGGTTTGGAAATCAAGAGTAATTGTAAATATCATCATAGAAGATATTAGTTTTCATTGCCTTTCCTTCAAATCAAGACCCAGAATCAATAAAGATATTGACAGAAAGAGTTTTCCTTTAATGAAAGTGAATCTCAGTAGATAACAATTCGCTTTCATATTTTCAAAAGTAAGGATGAAAATTAGATAAGATGAAGTCAATATTTTATAACTAGTCATTAGTGGATTCTTTGATCAGAGTATTAGTACACTGTCTAGGATCAGAGTGCAGTATCTGTGTGCTCATTGAATACACACATCTATAGATACACCATGTATTTCATATAGGTAGATCATAACTAGGCAGACAGATATAAAGGCTAGAAGACCGACTAAAATATCATAAGAAATTTAAGACCTGTCCATTTGCTGAGGCTTATTTAAAAGATGTTTCTAATTTTGTTTTTAACTCTAATACCATCAAATGAATTATGACTATGACTGGAGAAGGCACCAAAAACCTGCTCTGTTTTTTTTTCTTATTAGCAATTCAAATTATTTTTCAAACCACAAAGAATCCTATAATTAATCCTAAAAGATGAACTTGAAAATAAAGACAAACGAACAGTGTGTGAAGATGTTGGCCAAGCAAAAAGGATTAGTGGAAAACAAACATGCCAGACTTCGGAGGGTTTTATGAACATTTTTTTTTCCATGCCTCATAACGAATGTGCCAAATTCAAAACTCAGCAAAGTTCAAGCCAAGGTTTCCATCCCAACTTATGCATCATTCTGAGGACACTCTTATGAACTAATCACCAGTTATTTTATTCTTATAATGAAATGACAGAGCTTTCAATAAGGCACATTTCTTTTGACTATACTTGAAAGGAAAAAAAAAAAGAAAAAAAAAACTACTACTGCTGTCCCATAATAATTGTTACATTCAGTGTATGAATATGATTTGAATGTGACAACTATTATGGGACAATGGTTAAAAAAAAAGAAAAAAAAAAAAAAAAGAGAAAAATCACAACATGAAATATGTCTGCAAGATAAACTGAAGCAACAGGCATCTTACCAGAAGAATCAAGTCAAAATTCAGGGCTGCAGTTAAAGGAGGAGAAAGTTCTCTTCAGTATGAGAAGGCATGCAGTCAGAAGAGGAGTATACAGACGGAAAAGATCAAATCTATTACAGCGATTGCGGATTTTAAAGGTAAGCAGCAGATCCTATAATATTATATCACTCCTTAATTAAAAAAAATTTTTTTCCCTAAGAGAATATTCTTAACCCTTTAGAAACTCTTGGAGCATGTTGGTCAAGACTGCTGGGATATATAGGTCTTATAGATCACCTTCAGAGATATTTCAATTCAAAGCTTAGAATTGTATCTACAGAGAATTAATTGCAAGGTACCATGACGCTTAGCAGGATGGAAAATGGAATCGGCTAAAATTAATGCTCTTGGGTAAGACATGAATCCAATTCCCCCGCATTCTGTTGAATCGTTATCTTGACAAAAAAAATGTCTCAGGCATGCCATGAAGGTTGGCAGAAAGAACAGAGAGTGGATGAGTGAGCACCTGCCACTCCCCCATAACTACTTCACCCACTCGGGCATTAGTAGCAAAAATCTGTTACCCCCATAGTCAACCTTGATGATGCTCCAATCATTCAATATTCTTTTTAATAAAGAAACCTAACAGGGGAAAAAAAAAAAATATCAAGATCAACCATGGCAATGCTCAGTTTTCAGAATGGAAGCTGGAGAGAGCCATAATGGCCCACCAACCAGATATCAGCAATTAGAAAAGCATAATGTCCAGATTCTGATAGGTCACACCAAGATATACTGACAATCAAGACAATATAGAGCTGAACCTTGCTTTGTGTTGAGACTGGGATGAATCAATCAGCTCACCTGACTTCCTACTATTGGCTACTTTATAAAAAATATATACTATGCCCAATCTCCGGGGGGTTTAGTTGCCCCAAGGCAGCACCTCTACAATGCATTTGAAGAAAAGTGTCGTAGGTCAACCTGATGCCTTCATAACACTGTTCACGGGGACTGGACAATTTTTGTTCTTGCCCACATAAACTCAGGGCCATCACGTCAAACTCAAACTTGTGTCACATTCTGCTCTTGTGGGAAAGGAAAATAAATGCCTATCTTGCAGGGATTTTTGTTGAAATATTATCAGGGGGTTGAGAGACAAAATTTGTGAATTTCCATTGTTGGTATCACAAATTAAGATGTTAATGCGACCTTCTTGTGGAAGATAGAGAGATAGAAAGACGACCCCTACGATGCTCAACACCTGTTAATGACTCAGGAAGAGGTGAGCAAACAATTCTGCTTACCTGAATGTTCATACTTATGTCTGGCAAGAGAACTTTGCTTGCTAAACATTTTATCACACTGGTCACAAGCATACATGCCTTCTTCAGCATCCACTCGATGGTTTTTCCACGATCGACGCTTCTTCCGATGAGAATGGTCCTCGTCTCCAGTGATCGAGTCTTCGAGGTCCAGTTGGATTTCTTCCGCTTCCATCTGGCAGACAAAATCAAAGAAGACAAAATGGCGGAAAATTTTAAGAAACAAAAACAACTAAAAAAAGGGGGTTAGTATTAGGGGGGTGGGAGTTAACTGATGAACTAAAAATAAACTAAACTCAACAGAAACTGTCATGTAACCAACATCTTTTGGCAGCAAGCCATGTTGGAGGGGTGATCAATTGAAAATTTGAAAACCAGGTGATCAATGAAGAGACACCTCATTTGGCAGTGATCACTGAAGTTTGAATTTTCAAAAAAAATAAGTGTGAACACTAGTGGACACAAACTAAGGGACCAATTTAGCATAAACTTACACCGTAGATTAAGCCCTCAACTAAAAACCTACTTTAAAGGTGGAATTTTCTAAAAAAAAAAAAAAAAGTTTCTCTTGTCGATACAATGGGGAGTAACTGTTTAAATTTTCAGCCCTCTAGCTCCATTGGTGCATTCTGTATGCATGATACATACAGACAGCCAAACCAACTTGAAAACTGAAGAAACCTATTCTGACAGTTTCAGATATAAGAATTTTAAAAAAAAGAAAAGAAAAAAGAGAAAGAGGTATTAGGGGGGGAGTTAAAAAAAGAAAAATATCTACAAAAAGTATTTTAAAAAAACAAAAAAAAAATTGTTCAATGAAATATTTTACAAATACAAAAACATCGAAAAAAAAAAAAAAAGAAAAGAAAAGAAAAAGAATTATCAAAATTGCAAAGTAAATAATACAATCACACAATGGCAATTTGTTTCTTTTATAGGTATTAATGTATGTACATCAATAAGTCCAAAGCCTGATGATTGGAAAAGGCATTAATTACATACAACAGATATATAGTTTTCAACACAATCCCCTTCCTCAGGGGTGAATACTATTCACATAGATCAAACATTACACTGAGGAAAGTATAGATTTAACTAATAACTACATCCCAGGCAACAGATATAAATTTTAAGGCATAAATATAATTGCAATTTATTAATTACATTCATCTATGGTTAAGCGTCCGGTCTCTAAGGAGACAACCCTCAATGGAGAATGGAGGCTGGTGACCAAGCACCCCCCCCCAGTCTGTTGCATGTGTCAACTAAGTTATTCTTGAAAGTCCCAACTCTGCCCAGCCCACCGAAGGGAAGATTTTTCCTTGCTCTTTGCTCCTTCCAGGAACTGAACTTTCTGCGTGTGAGGCAGCCATGCTAACCATTACACAACCTGTGCGGACTTACATGTATCTCTGTTTAATTATACTGCGACAGGAAGGCAGGCAGACACGAGCATATTTCAAAAAGGTAAAAATAGTAACATATGCAATTTGATAGATATTTCAATTCATAGAAATATTTTAGAACAAGGAATAACAATGAAACTTTGAGTACATGTGCAGAAGGTATGAAGTTATTAATGTGCCAAATTTAAACCCAAAAGGTCAAAGGATTCATCCCTACTTCTGTTACCAAATCTATAATCTTTATATAGTTCTAGTAAATTTGACCTTTTGGGTTTGGATTTGGCACACAAGTAACTGCATACCCCCTACACATTTTCTGAAAGTTAAGCTGTTATTCCTTGTTGTAAAGTATTTTTATGAATTGAAATATCTATTGAATAGCATCTTGTTACTTAATTTACCTTTTTGAAATAGGCTCAGACAGACAGACACACCCAAGATCAGAATACGGCACTGGGCAGATTCATTGCTGCTTAGTCAATTTCTATCACCAGCCAAAAGCCGCGACCAAAGTGTTTACGGGACTTCCTTTTGATAAGACACACACTTGCCTCTTGCCATTGAAGGCAACGTCAAAGTACCAAGAACATTTCTCACTCGGGAACTTCTATGAATAACCCTACTTGAAATAGCAAAGATGTACAATAGATACATTAAGCCCAACATCCATGATGCTGGGTCAATTTCCCTTCAAAGACAATTACCCCCAGGACATTTGCCTTTACTAACAAAATTTATCAAAAATGTTTGAAATAGGTTGAGCTTTTTTTGTATATGTTAGGCTGTTTGGAAAGTAATGATGAATTTCACTGCTATGATTTATAAGCCAACCTACTAAGGCAAGACCTGGTTTAAATGGTCTGGAACAACACCTGGATTTAGTTCATCAGCTCCTCTATCTCTCAGTGTGTCATTCATAATATATAGCTAAGTTTTGCTTACTGTAAGAAATTTTGAAAGGGTAGTAGAGCCATGCAAGCAATAAAAACATTTGTAAAATGTCTTCTGATGCAGTGAAGGCTTGTAAATGCCAGCAGTGGATTAAAAGGTTTTTAAAAAATGGTGATTGTGGTTTGAAAATATTCATTTACTTTCCAAACACCTTAATACAAAGTAACGTGATAATTTCTTAATTATTCGATTCTTTTGCAAATACCCCCGAGGGGCAATTGTCTGGGGGGGCAATTGTCCACAAGTCACATCAACAATTTCAATGGTTCAATGAGAAAGAAGTTATGTAAAGACTTACCTGTCTCCAAGATTTCTTTCGTAATCTCTTTGGTTTCTTGGTGCCATCAGGGTTGGTCTCTAGCTCTTCCCCGCTCATGATACCCATACTAGCATTGGATAGGTTGTGACCACCATCTGACACCCCATTGGTCATTCGGGGGGACAAGTCATCATCATCATCATCCTCATCAGAATCATCATCATCATCTTCATCCGAAAGGCATTCGTCGTCACTCTTCTCGAGAAACTTACTTTCGTCAATAACGAGCGAGCGACCATTAACACTATCCAAAGAGTCGTCACTGGACAAAGACGAATCATCAGCAGGCTTATTCTCTTTACTGTGACCCGCCTTCTGCTTGGGGTCACTGTCAGCACCTGCGATTGGCTTTCCGGCCGGTAGATAAGGGCTTGAGGCAGCAAGTGCCTTCAGGGACTGAGGCACCCGGTTTGGAATGGGACTAGACTGGGAAACTTTGAGTAACGAGGTGGGATCTTGGACTGGTTTGTTGACGATCATTCCCTCTTGTTTCATGTATTTGTAGAGAGCCGATTCTTGGAAACTGCCGGGGGACGACTTGCTACTCTCCAGCTGCTCCTGCTTAATTGCTGGCGATCGACAACTCAAGTTTAACACCTGATTGTCAAAGTTCTGAACCGGTGCAGGGAGTGAATAACTGCTATTATTGTTGCTTGGCTTGTGTCCGCTGTGGGCTTTCGGGGGTTCTCTCTTTAGGCTAAGATCCAGGGGCTGGTCCTGGTTACTATTATTACTGCTGTTACTGTTGTTGCTGAACAAGGCATCTCGGTTTTCGCTGGCAGCGCTAAACTGGCCATTTACTTTTGGATGAGAATGTGCAGGAAATGAAGGTGATGATGACTTTGGAATTCCAGAATGAACTTGGACAGAATTATTGAAGTTTGGAACATTGGGGATGTATGCAGAATTGGCTGGTTTCCCTGGTTCTTTCCAGGTTGACGTTGGGGTGCTCGACTCTTCCTGCTGCTTGAAGCGGGCCATCGAAGGAAAGTAGGGTACGTTCTTGCCTTTCTTGCGGTCGCGGGCTCGCATGTTCTGAAACCACACCTGAACGACACGCTTAGGAAAGCCAATCTCGTTGCCGATCTTGATCAGGTCGTGCTTGCGCGGTCGAGGATTTATCTGGTAGTATTTTTTGAGGACTTGCAGCTGCTCGTCGTTTATCAAGGAACGCATGCGGAATTTTTTGTCGAGGTTCTCTTCTTTGAAGATTTCCTCAGTGTCGTCCTCATCCGTGCCGTTGCCGATACTGCCGTTAGGAGTCTCCCGCTTGATGGTGTCTGAAGACGAAGTTGTGCTGCTTGGACTGTTACAGGAGGATACTTCCAGATTGGCCACCCTATGCACGATGTCTTTGTTTGACTTGCACAGGTATCGTTCATGTTGGTGCAGATCCACAGGGCTGCGGAAACCAGATGCACAGAACCGGCACGTGAGATCCACATCCTTGGAATCGATCGAGTTGGAGGGAGGCAATATGGGCGAATCAGAATTTTTTTCCTGGGACGTCGAAGTCGAAACACAGTCTTTCGAGTCTTCGCTCTTGACAACAACTAAGTCTCTCAAAACCTCACTCGGGTCTAAGGGTTCTGTTTTGATGCTGACAGGGGAAGGTGAGGTCACTTGATCCAGTTGGGTCGGCTGTTGTGCAGGCAGGACAGGGCTTTCAGACTTTTTGACCATGACCATTGATAAAGGCTGCGTGTTGCTGTTGACATCAGGTGAGAGTTTGGAACTTTTGGAAAGAGGTGGCGGCTTTTGGCCGAGCACCGATTTGTGGGAGTTTGAGTGTGCAACAGTCTGATTGGTGACCGGTGGGACTCTGTCGGTGGCGCTCTCCTTAGGAGAATAGACAGAATAAGACATGAATGGGGAACTTCCGTTGATGTGTGTGGTGTAGAATGTTGGAAGGCCAGAAGTGGGGTGATCAAACTGGATGAATTGCGGAGGGAGGGTGCCTGAGGAATTCTGTAAAGGAAGATTTGGCTGGCTGTGCCCGTTTTTTGTGACCGGTGGGTACACAGACATTGCATCGCTGTTGCTGTTGTTGTCGATACGACGCCCTTTGGCGTTCATGATCCAGCACTTCTTGGAGGTCATGTGGCTGCTATAGGAACCCGAGTGGCTGAACCGTTTCCGACAATTGGAACATTCAAAAGGCTTCTCTCCAGAGTGGATACGGATGTGTTCCTTCAGGTGATGTTTGAACTTGAATGCCTTTCCGCACTGCTCGCACTTGAACTTGCGAAGGTCTGTGCTCTCATCGTGACTGATCATATGGCGTTGCAGCCTGTACACATTGGCAAATGTTTTCTTGCAGACGTTACACGTCTGGGACGTTGCCGAGTGCAGTGCCATGTGATTGTCAAGATGGGATTTGAGCATGAAGGTTTCTTCGCATTTCGGACACATGAATTTCAAGGTCTTTTCCGAGTGCATAGTCTTTATGTGGGTGCGGAAGGCAGATGTCCGGTTGAAGGACTCACTGCAGTGAGCACACTTGAGCACTGACTCATCATCAGTGTTGTTCAATGAATCTGAAACAGAGAAAAAACAAAAGTCAGATTAGTAACGCTGCAGGTGGGGGATATTTTCCAATTTAGCAACCATTTTACACAAGAGCAAATGTGAAGTAAAACACAAAGATAAACAAATACAATACATCGGTCGGTTGATAAGTACGCAGCATAATGATGATGGGAAAAAAAAAGAGCATTTATTTTACACAGTGAATATTTTCCAACATAATCTTCTTCCTTGTCAAAGCACTTAATCCAATACTTCACCATGACAGTGAAAATTTCAGATAAAAAAAAAAAATCAGCTAATAATTGCGTGTTAGGCCATGGACTTATGATCTCTCTCTCTCATGCGCAGACGGATTCTATATTCTTTGATAGTTTGATTTATACAACTTTTTCATTTTTTTTATGAAAAAGAGGAAAGACAAAAAACCCGGCAACTATAGCATCGCAGCCTGACATACAATCATCACCATTTTTACAGTCTGGGAACGCTCCAAAGATTTTCCCCACATAAATGACTAGCGATTGCTTCCGCACTTTTATACCAGCAAGTTAATAGATTTTAATTCAAGTGTGGTATGAAAGAAGACAGCTGGGATTTCTTCTTACATATCCACAGCTGAACATCCCGGAGCCATCTGGTTAAAACAAACACTTTACTTATATAGTATTGACTATCTCAGGTGGTGTGGAAAGATTAGTGATTAAAATAGAAAGATGAACAACATGAGGTTCTCAACACTGAGTAATCACATGACACCATGGTTGCCTGACTGGACTAGGAGGGAATATAATCCAAACTATCTCTCAGGATAACCCAACACAGGCCTTGGAATAGTATTGTATTTGGAAAATCAAGCAAGTCTGGAAGCAGAAGTTCAATTCATGAGCTAAGTGAACCTCACATATCAGAATTAGGTTTTCCATTAATGGAGAGCCAAATGCATTATATATATACATACATATATATATATATATATATATATATATGATTCAATGTTTCTTATTTTCATGATCAGCTCTTTTGGGTACCTTGCAAGGAGGACAGCTTGAAAAGTTCCATCAGCAGGTAATTTTGGTATAGTTTCTTCTATGGAACAAGTTGTTTTTCAAGAAACAATCAACATCAATTCTGTTGAAAAAAAAAGTGGCGGGGACAGTGACGAAGGTTTATTTTTCAGTTCAGTTGATATCTACATAACTTGCAGAGATTTCCAACATCAACGTTTTGAGCATATGAATACAATAATCTGTAGTAAGTCAAGAGAGTACAGGATGTTCATCTCCCAACAAATCAAAGAATTTGACACAAAATACCCCACCTCTTCTCAATAAATCTGGGTCTACATTTCACAACTTGGTTCCACAGACTTTTCTCTGGCAAAGAATTGGATAAACTGAAAGTTTTTATCTACAATTCTCGAGAGATAGCACTGTTTGGGCTATGTGGCACCAGAAGCCATTATATTTTGAAACTAACAAGGGCCTGCACCAAATAATTTAAATCCATGACCCATAAATGAGAAAGACAAAAAGACTCCTGGAGACAATCAGTAATTGAATATTCCAAATGACAAAAATACTGCAGGCAAATTTCAGAAATACTCTAACAGCAGCTGGAAAGAATAAGTCACACATGGGATTTGGTCTTTTTTTTTTTTTCTGCTTTCATGCGACATGAAACCTTATCCCCTAAGCCAGGTGCCCCTTGAGAGAGAGAAAGAGAGAAAGAGGCCATCCAAGAGATTCCTACTTCCCTCTTTACCTAGAAATTATAAGCATATACCTCAGTTTTAAGTCTCACACGTGCGTGCAGATAAACACGCCAAGAAAAATTAACGTTATCATATAGTTAATAATTAAAAACACTTCAAATGCTGCTAATATTCAAGACTTGTTTCTGATAACGGACACTTTTAGGATGACTGGAGATTAACAGAAAAAAAATTTCTGAATATTTAAATTACAAATATTAGTGTTCATTTTGAGATTCTGGCCAGGGTGCCAATACTCAGAAACTCCTAAGGTTTCTTATACATAATTATCTTTTTAAGGATGACCTAACTGGAAGGGACATTCTGAAAATAGGCATTTGTAAATAAGGAGCTTTATTTGACAATTTTTCATCAAAATCCTTTATTGATTTCATATATGAACTCAAATTTCCTATTGTATGTAAAAATATGGAGCTGCAACATTAGACAGTCATCTTTTCACATATGTCGCAAATTATTCAATTAAAAAAAAAATTATTTGCTACCTTTGATAGTGCTTAGGGAGCGTGTTCTCTACTAAAACTGTGTTGCAATGGCTATTAATGTGGCCTTGAATAAAACCATGGAATGGACGCACAGGTGCAATATGCATGCCACACAACACCCGTGTGTTGTGTGGCAATCGTGTTAAACAAATAGGGAAAGCAAGTGAAATAAATCTGGAAATGACTCAGAGAAAGAAAGAAAGAAAGAAAGAAAGAGAAAAAAATGGACAACCAGAGTTTAATGAGGCTTCCTTATCTCTGGAAGGGAGTGGGTTTCAGATAAATCTTAGATTCTTCAGGTGACTCTCAGGTCACACTTAGGTAGTCAGAGATACTGGGACTACCTGAGTAGAGGAGTGGAACCAGAAGGATGAAGAAAAAGACACCCCAAGATATATATATATATATATATATATATATATATATATATATATATATTATACACACACATGTATTAGCCGGGTAACGACAGGAAATCATTTCAGATAAGTTTCTATATAATATAACGCTATTTATAATTCATTCTGTTAGACCAGAATTATATATATATATATATTACTCACACATACATACTTTATTTTATCTTTAGTCCCCAGACAAAGAATATTAGTAAATTACAAACTGATTTTTTTTCCAAAATTCTTGTGAAGTTGAATGAACTTGATTGAATCATGGTCTACAATTTATCTCAAAATATAGGTCTCAAATTTCTGAAACTATTATAAGTAGGAAAAGCAATTGGAATAAACATGGAAGTGACTCAGAGAAAGAAGGAGAAAAAACAGAGGGCCCAATGAGGCTCCCTTATCTCTGGAAGGGAGTGGGTTTCAGATAAACCTTAGATTCTTCAGGTGACTCTCAGGTCACACTTAGGTAGTCAGAGATACTGAGACTACCTTCGTGGAATTGGGACGGAGAGAAAAAGACACCCGGGAGAAAGTGAAGAAAGCTACAGGAATTGAAGTGGCTGTTTTCTTTTCTCAAGTCATCAGACAAAGACGGTTTAAGAATTTGGGGAAATTACTAGTTACTTATTTGTTGCATTTTTTTTATTTTTATTCGTTGTTAGTTTAAAAATTTGGAGGGTGTGGATTATTAGGGGAGATGGATAGTTTGCATGATTAATTCAAGTTTTTTTTTTTCCTAATTCGTAATCCCTAAAGACGGTTATTTTTTTTTCAGTAATCCAATTATTTTCTCTTCCCCAATTAACACTCAAGAAGTTCTTATGGATAAACATTCAACAATTATCCTAAAAACAGACTCAACCGTTTTCCTGAAGGGAGACGGACAGCATTTCTCATTTGTATTTTGGTTCTTAGCAAATGAAAAGAAAACCAGATTGAGTCTGTCTCGTGTATGGAACCTGTAGAATTGTGTATGAATCAACATGGGACGGGCGGTTTAATTTAAGAGGTGTTGGTTGGAAGCAGCTGAGCCCGGGGGGAGGGTAATTGAGGGGGCCCTCTAAGTAAAGATCACCTGGATCCGGTGACTTACTTTTAAAAAAATAATAATGAAATGGATTAAATAGTTTAATGGGGTATTTTTTTTTCAAGAGATGCAAAGTTCAAATGGAGAAAAAACACCGTTGTTATTTTGAAACGTTTCTTTCTTTACCCCCATTCACCTCCTCAAGCAGACCCACGCCCATGTAGTCAGTGGGTGGGTAGAGACAGTCAAAACAAAAACCTTGCAGTGAAGGGAACACATTGAAAAAGAAAAAGAGGGGGGGGGGGTCTAAAATCCCAACACCACTACAAGTAACTGAGTATAGGTAGAAATTAGATAAAGATCTTTCTTTTACTTCCAACAGAATTTCAGAAAGAAAGAAAAAAATCCATTCCAGTTTTAATTTCAAAATTATATCAACTCATTGAATAAGAATAAGAAAGTAATTTATAATTATGGGACGTCAAACTCCTTCAATAATTGATTCATCTTATTTATAACGAGATAATTTCAAGTCAAGAATGAGTTTCCCATTTGCTGAGAAGAATTGCTGTCTCGCATAAACAAAGAATTTCATCTCTACCACGTGGTTGCTCAGAGGAGGTGTATACACACACGCACAGAATTTAAATGAACAATCCAGTCTTTTTAAAACCACAAATTTTCCAAGTGTTCCCTTTTTTAATCAAAGGAAAACGTAAATAAAAGAGTGTTTATTAAAAGTACTGTTGACAAGAATAGGGGAAATTAGAAGAAGGAATCTGATGTTAACACTTAACAGTAAACACAAAAGAAAAAATGCAACAACGCGTTCAAAGGTCTTTGTCAAACCTGTGGCTATTAAAGCGACTGAAATCAAAGGGTTTCTTTTTTTTTTTTGCTAATTCCCTGACAGCAAGGGTGAAAAGGTGACGGGAACGTTGACAACTTCATGGGTCATGCAGCACCAAAACGTTTTTTTTTTTTTTTACTGGTGTTTGGATAATTCAAAAGAGAAATAAATTGTGTTAGTCCCTCAAATATTCAGTAATTTCTACCTCACCTACCAATGGCTATAAAATTAGATGCAGACTTAGAATAAACTCAATTGGTCTTTTCAAAATGAAAACAAAGAGAAAGAGACAAGGTGGAGAGACAGGGGGGGGATCAAACAAATAAGTCCTTTTGTTGCTCCTTTGAGAAGCCGGGGACTAACAGGATTTGTTTACCTGTCGGAAAGGTGAGAGAAAGAAGATTTTTAAAAACTAAATATTGGGCTTATAATTCCATTTACAGTCTTCCCTTCTCTTCAATCATAAATAATACCTAGATCCCATAATACTTGTTGTATTCAGTAGTAATTTTCATATGTAAATGCAACAACTATTAAGGGACACGTAAATAAAATGAAAGAAAATAATAACTGTCCCATAATAATAGTCACTTTTTATACGAATTTTTATATGCAAATGTAACGACTATTATGGGACACGTAAATGAAAAAAAATACCTGTCCCATAATAATTGTCACATTTATTGGTATTTTTTTAAACGCAAATATAAAAACTATTAAGGGACACGTAAATAAAAATAATACCTGTCCCATAATACTTTTTACATTAAGTAGTAATTTTTATGAAAAAGTAAGAACAGTTATACAACAGAGATAGTAAATATTGCAAAGAAAGAAATCCCTCTGTCCCATAATACTTATATTTAGCAATGATTTTCATATACAAACGTAACTCCTATTATGGGACAGAGGTAGTGAATGAATGATGTCTTGAAAAAAAAAAAAAAAATGGCTTTCTTACCCCCAGTGTCATCATCATCCTGATCGCTGACAGGCTGTGGAAAAATGACAGCAGTATCGCTTCGGTTGAGGTACTCCTGTAGTTTCTCGTCCACTGTGGCGGCTGTGTTGTTATTATTGTTGTTGTTGTTGTTACCACTGCTTGTTGATAATGGTTCGGCTTTCTTGGCATTGTTGTTGCTGGTAGAATTGTTGTTGATGCTGCCACCGGTGGTACTTGTACTGTGTTTTTTTTCTGAATGAACAAGAAATTGAATCCATTGTAGCTCAAGATCATCTTGGACAGTTTTCAGAGTCATTTTGATGTCTCTGTCTCTCTCCCCCAAAACTCAAAGTGTTCGTACCTAGTCTTATACCTCAGGGGTCAATAATACAGGTTTCACGTCAGTGAGAAGGCACATCGCTCAAATGAACAATAAGCGAAGATTTAGGATAATCTTATTGTAAGAGGTTAAAGTTCAGAGATGTTTAGACTAAGCCAGATTGTGGTGGTGGCGGCCGGAAATCTTTTAAATACGCACGCGCACCTACATGAAATTAATTGACGTAGATATAAGTAGTTTTTTTTAAAATTTAGGTATTATTTTTTTTTAAATTGAAAAACAAAAACAAACGAAAAACACCGAGTTCAAACCGTTTGTTTTTTGTTTTTTTTAACACGTTTACTCTTAAAGGAGAAATGTTCGAATATAAAGAAAGTTGAAAGAATGAAATAAAATGGAAAGGTAAGATGATTGTTAAAGAAAGTAAATTAAATAAAAACTCCCTTCAAAAATCTTCCGGTAAAAGATAAACAAGTTAGAATGAGTGTACCATCATCGGGTTTTCGATATTCCATTGTGTACTTCTCTGAGTAGAGAGAGCGAATGAGGGGCGTGAAGAAAGAGCTGGGCCCTTCGTAAGGGTCTGATGAAAAGTGAGACACAGTAAGGTGCCAACTTTTTAAAAAACTTTTCCAGGGATTGGCACTGGTGAGCAAGTGCCCGACCCTCCTGGCTTTGGCTTGTTAAACCAAGTCGCGATATAGGGATACCATCAGTAGCAGCGTGAAAAAAAAATGAGTGGGGACGGGCGAGGGAGAAATGGGAGGGAGATGATGATGAGGGGAAACGAGGTAACATGCAGTGGTAGTAGCCAGAACATAAGTCTCTAACATGCCTGTTGACCCCCTGTCCCTACCCCCGGGCCGAATCCCGTCAGCCCACCTTCAGAATACAAACGGTGGTGGTGATTCTCTCTCTCTCTCCTACAGAGGTGAATGCCACTCTGGATTCTACCTCCCTCTTCTCCGATATGCCCCACCTTTCTCGTATGAGGTTCTCCCTTTTTTTTTCTACCCGTGTCTGTAGAGTAAACATACGAATCCCTTCATAACCACTACCTAAAGGACTACCCCTACCTTGTCTTGTCAAGGTGTGTGTGTATGTGCGTGTGTGTGAGGGAGACATAGTGAAATATGATTGATAGAATACGCTTCATTGGATGCAGTCGAATGGTTACTGAGAGACAAAGGAAATAAGAATTTGGGTGGACTAACTTCACAGTTCAAACAACGAGAGAGAGAGAGACAGACAGAGACAGAGAGGGAGAGAGAGAGAGTTCTAAAAGGGAAGGATAGTATCAGTCGGTGTCTTAGACTGGTCACTAGGTTGGGACTCATGGCATTGAACTATAACAAGTACTTTCTAACTCGGAACTACTACACCTGGAAAAAAGGGGGTGCAGAATATCTAAAATAAGATCTCTAGAAAGAACAGGGCCGG
The DNA here is from genome assembly GCA_963457665.1 of Thysanoteuthis rhombus. Classification (NCBI taxonomy): domain Eukaryota; kingdom Metazoa; phylum Mollusca; class Cephalopoda; order Oegopsida; family Thysanoteuthidae; genus Thysanoteuthis; species Thysanoteuthis major. Next base: position 5,915,434 of record OY735231.1, read on the forward strand.
GGGGGGGGTTTAGTTAGTTCAAACGCAAAAACGCCAAAGTCACCAATTCCACCCCAAAAAGCTGGCTGCTTCAGAAAATACTAAATAGCCTTAAAAGGTGGTTATTTGACACTTGTTTAGTTAAAAATACCTTTTAGATAAACATAAGAGAACGAATATTAAGTAAACCACGTGCACGATAAAAAGGGTTAGTGGCTCGTTTTTCAGCTTGGAATACTTTTCTCATAACCTTTGCTTTTATTAGGTCTGAAAATCAACTTAATATGGATCAAAATTAATTGAAATACACACAAAATTTAGATTTGAACCAAGTATGCATATAAAGATGCTTTGTCTCATTTAATCTATTAAATCTGTACGGAATTGTTGTAAGAATGAATTTTCATGCTTCAACTTGTCATTATTTCCAGTTGTCATTTCCAAGTGACCACACACAAATGCTTTAGATTCTTATATAAAAAAAATATAGTAACTCGGAATATTAATTTGAGCAGAGCGAGTCCCGGCTTCTTCATTTCTGATCTGCAATTTTCAACACCTGTATTATTTATCACGTATAGCAATTCATTCTTTCTTGTTTATTTCGCAAGAAGACAACTTGGATGGCTTTACTAAAATGGCAAATTGATTTTGTAACACAAACTTATACAACATGAAGAAAATTAATTTAAATAAATGGATTCAATTGTTGCCTAGAATTGATTCTCCATTTTCTTTTTTCACTACAACAACAAAATAATGATCTTAAAAAATCATGGGAGATTAATTTGAAAGCCTAGGATTTTCCCAATAATAATTCTGTTTTCAACACTTTCATCTGATAGGACTTTTAGTACTTGTGATAAGGGTCAAACAAAAATAAGATAAGAGAAAATTCTCTTCCTCAGTGTGTGCATTGAAGATGTCAGAGAAATTCGAAACTTTCAATCAATAAAGATTAATGGTGCTGTACAATTGTTCTATGTAACCCAAACTTAATGAACGCGTATAAAAAAAAAAGGTATAAATCTTTGATGGTAACAGGGTTGCTGCTAAAACAAGCATGAGCAACAAGGCATTTTTTATCTTATTCGGGCCACACTTTCACTTGAAAAATATACATTGTATTATATAAAGAGCACTTAATTTCTATTTTAATAAAACACATGAATTAAAGTTATCATATTATTGATTTGTGGAGCCAAAACAATAGTAATTTTACAATATGAATTATGAAATTGTCTTTCAGAGGAAAGTTATTTAAGATTTTCAATAAATGCTTTGATTGGTCATGAGCCAGGAAAAAATGTTCCCAGTGGGCCAAATCTCTGGCCCACGTACCTTTGGTTGCCCATTTGTGTGTTAAGATATATTCCAAAAATATCCTTTTGTCCTCCCACCCCAATGGAAAAGTGGCATCAGATGCCCACGTCCAAAACTAAACTGTAACCCCTCTCTTTTCCACTAGGTGTGTGGGTTTGAATCTTATTCGGAATGTACTGATTGAAGACCAGATTTTGTGGGACAAGCCAAGTATTGTATTCCCTTATATCCAGTACATTAGTCAAGACGTTTCCAAAGAAATGAGTGTGCAAAATCCTCACTGAAGTTCAGAACATTTTCGGTGTGGAGGGAAGAAGTTATTTCAAAAGAGAGAAACCAGACTGGCGTTAAAATCTGATTCATTAATATTTGTTACTATTTTGTTAAATCTTGATTCATTTAAAATCATCTCAAAACATAGGCTTGTTCTTTTATTCCTTCCGACCATCTGTCAAGGTTCATTCATTTAATTTATCATTTGATTTGCAAAATGAAATAAATTGAGAAGGTGATTTTGATAAAAAATTCAAGACTTCAGAGCGAGGGGTTATCATGTACTGGTAAAAAAAAAATTTATAACAGAAAGAAAATTATGTTCAGAATTTTTTTTTTATCAGATGAAGCATCACCAATTATTAATGATTCTCTGATTTGTAGTTCTTTCATCTTATTTATAGTTACTCATTGCATTTCTCAGAGGGACAGTCCTGAGAAGTTTCCTATCTAGCCTCACCAATAGGGATTTAGGAATGGCAAGATTTGTAGGCCTAAAATATTTATTGTAAAACATTAATTTATAGACAACAATTTACCTTAATCTTCATTTTTCAGTTGCTTTAAATCACAACTTTTACTCGGGCCAGCTTCCCTTCGGCAGTGAGTAAATGGCATTGATGGGCATAAACCTATACCCCCTAGAGGTTTCCAAATTTCACCTGAAGCTCATCCTTTATTTCCAATTAACACCTTCAACTCACTGAGTATAAGTTATGATTAAAAGCAACAGGAAGATTGAGATAAAGCTTAATCCAGCAATACTTTGAATAGTAGCGTTTTGATGAAGTGCGGTTAAAGTAGAAATGAGTTGATGTAACTAAGTATAAGCTGAAAAAACAAACATTAAATTGTAATCAGGCCTTGAACAGAAAGGGGTTTGGGAACAAATTGACAGCACTAATCAAGGTATACCTATTGTAGTCTAAAAATTAGTAATAAGGGTGGCAAATATTTAGATAATCAAATGCCATAGATATTCAGCTATGTGGTTCATAGAACATGACTCGTAAAACTAACAAGCAGGATTGTTTCAAAGAAAGTTTATACAACAATCAAAAACCCAATGACCAATAATAACATGAAAGCCTGTAATGAGAAGGACTGGTACTTATTATGATAATGATTCATTATTATTATTAATAATGATGATAGTCTGGTAATGATCAGTAGGATTCTTGCTTGATTAGGGTGACTCACAGGAGTCTGATGACCTGAAAGAAGACTAGATAGGGATAGGTGAGCATGTAGTGGGGAGGAGGATGCTACCTTAGCCTGGAGAGAGGGAGAAGGTGAGAGAGAGAGAGAGGGAAAGAATAGACTATGGGCTGAGCGAACAAAGTAAATAATCACTTACTTTCCATCACTCATTACAAACAGGAAGTTGGAAATTGAGGTTTAAATTAAATATAAAATAAAAACTTAAGGTTATAAGAAGAACAGCAAATCCACTGGGAGAAATCTTGACTTAAAACACAAGTTGAGAAAAAACAAACTTTTGGTAATGGATTTTGGGTTGAAAATAAACTTTTAGAAAATATGATGCTAGATATTCATTTCAGAGGAAAGTCTCTTATAAAACCCTTTTGAGATAGAGCTTTGAAGAACCCTGTCCAATAAAATAACTGTGATTCCACCTTTGACAAAATCTAGTCATTATACGAACAGTGTTCACTTGAATGAAGCTGTAATTAAAATATAATCATTAAATTTAGATCTCTTGCTCTAATTATTTGGCTTTGTGAAAATGGTGTTTAAGGGTGAAAATTTTGTTCAGAATATTACTTTTAATTGTTCACTTAGTGTGCAACCATCACCACCAATAATAATTAGGTTGCACCATTGCCATTGTTTGAAATATATATCTTATGCCGATGCAGTGAAATTGCCTCATTGGCAAAATCTACTCATTTTTTTGTAAAAGTTGGATTTCACTTTGAATACATAAACCTTTGATCAAATGAAAACTACATATTTACTTATTTCTAATAAAAAAAAAAGCTTGATTTCATAAATTTTTGATTGTAAGAAAAATTGTTGTTTTATATACTTGTTTTGATTAAATGAACTTTTGATCAAGTTGACACTATGTATTTAAGTTAAAATTTCACCTAGGCATTTTATATACATACATATATATATATATATATATATATATATATATATATATAAATATTTATATAATGAGAGGTGGAGGCGAAGGGTAATATGGGACTTCATGAAGGTGGGTCATCTATTGTTAGACAATCTGTTTATATTGAATAAAAACTAATTAGCAGTAATTTCTTCATGGAAAACCCAGATAACCAATTTTGAAGACTAGGTTTTGGTCTTTTAAAAAAGGAAAAAAAAAAAAAAAGGCTGCTCTTTAGGATCTGATGTGTTAGTAGGCTCCAAAATTGTGGGGAGGGGCCAAAGACTGAGGCTGGAAGACAGAAAGAAATTCTTTGTGTTAAGCAAAAGTGTTTAGGGAGAAGGTGTTTTTAAAAGACAGGAAGGTTGTCTGTGAAGCAAGGTGGGTAGCAGATGAGTGGTTGGGACCCGAGGTGGGAAGGGAGGGGCCTCTGGGTGATCCTTTCCCACAGTCAGGATGGAGAGATCAGAGACATAAACAACCTTTAACTTAGGTATGTGTCTTTTTCTTCTACCACTAAGCACAGCAAATCCTGTAGTATGAACACACACACACACACACACAGCTGAAAGTAAGTATCAACTCAAGTAGTACTGGAAATGCACACACACACACATATATACATATACATATATGTATATATAAATATATAGAGAGAGACACACACTTGTAATAGCAACCATATTTAATTAGGCACTCATCCTAGTATTAAAGCTACTTGAACTTGGTTTGGTGTGAGAACAATACAAATCAAATATAAACACACAAAAAAGTCACTCCAGAGCAATAACACACACCACACACACGAGAAAAAATTATTAGATAGATTTTTTTTTTTTAAATCATGCTTTAAACTGCAAAAATAAGTTTTATTTGAAAACTTGTGACGAAATTAATAATCACCAAATTGTTGGAAACAGTCATAAAAAACATGCAGATGGATTTTAATAATAAGAGAAGAAAATTAAGGTGAAATAATTTAACAACTGTGTAAATTAAGAAGACCATCGTGATTGAGACTTCTGAGATATATATATAAATACCCCCAAGGTTATTGTAACTGTTGGGATATATATATATACCAGTAGACATATCTTTTAGAAGTCTACTAGGATATTTTCATTTCAGACAAGCACAGTCCCGAGATTTCTGTGACTGATAGAATATATATGCCATGGTAGATCTCTTTTAGAGCAGTAGTATCAAAACTGGGGTCTGCAGATCCCTGGTGTTTTTTGGGGTGGCCTGCTGTTGAAAATTCAAATACTGTAAATTTGAAATTAGGACAACTGAACTCATTAATAAGTCAAGTACTACTCTAGGTGGGAGACCCATCAGATACACTATGGTTGAAGCTCCATGACAGATTGCCCGTTTGATGAGCCCTGCTAAGCATGTATGATTATTATACACAGACTTGAACCATGTATTAGGATTCGAATAAACATGATCTATCTGAAATAAAAATGATTTGTAAAAGTCAAAACCACCATTTTACAAGTTTACTAGGATTTTTCATGCCAGACATTAGGCACCTTAATAGGTCAGATCAGGCTTGAAAGGGTCAAGGAGGATATAGTCCTTTCCCACAGTTGAAAGTTGCCAGAGAATGGAAGATTATAATATTGCCATTAATTATTCTGTCAAAAACAATACTTTCCAAGATTGTTCAAAGCTATTTTTGTTCTCTTATTATTAAAACTAAGTGCTTTTCGTTTTCTATGATGTTTTTTTTTTTGTTGTTGTTTTTGAATGGAGGGGAAAGGAATTTCGTGTTGAGTCCCAAAAATAAAGAAGCAAGAGACAGCATTAAAGAACGACTATTATTACAAATATTATTACGAATATTATTATTAACACACTTACAATTCTGAAAATTGTTAGTCATGAACCAAAACAATATAATCAATAAATGAATTGCTGTTATAATGTACACAAATAAAGCTCAAAAAAGTGTATCAAAAGTTGTATACATACACAAGAGTGGCCTGAAGAAATGAGAAAAAAAAAAAAAGATTTAAAACTCTCTCAAAAAAAAGGATTTCGCTTCCGCTAAACTAACAAAATATAAAAAAGAGTATTTAAAAAAAATACAAACCATTTTTTTTCCCCAGTAAACTCCTTTTGGAGCATAGGGCCACATTCCGGATTCAGTAGCAAGTACATTTTACGAAGTGGAATTGTTAGCCCAACACCCAAGATGGACTGCAGAACAGGGCCAAGGGACTCCAACTGCCCTGTTGTTTACCCATAGCAGGGGTGGGGGGGTTAAGGGGTTAATTCCTTTCCCAGGGGCATTAGTGCAAAGTGAATGTAAGCAGCTTTAGAGGAAACTTGAATTTGGTTTGCCAATTCCATTTTCCATACCTGTAAGCACTATACAACATTGCACCCCAACAACACATTTTGGTCACAGAAACATTTTTGTTACCAACAAGAAGTATATTTTTCAGGCAACAACTTCATGGGTCAGACAAAATATGCATTTAGGAATAGTTAATAATCAAAATCTAACAAATAAAGTAATTTATACAAACATACTCTGGAGATGATGTGAATAAACAATGAAATATTAATGAAATTAATGACTCTCATTTCTTAACCAGATTTAGATTTTGCAATTTTCTGTCATTCAAATCTTGGGCATTGAAAATCAAGAAGAAAGGGATTGTCAGAGGTCTGGATTTAAACCAAGCATTATTGACAAAATTGAACAATTATATTGGATATATAAGGTAAGTGCACTGCAAATTTTACTTTTGTATTATAAATGAATTCACAATAGAAATGTATTGCAGATCAGCAAGAAGGGATTTGTCAATGGTCAGGAATTAATATAAGTATATAGGGCTATTATATTTACAAGTACATCTGACACACCAAAAACTGAAATGTTTCAAAATACAAAACTTTTCAAAAGCCAACATAATGTCACAACTGGAAAATTCCACACCTGATCTCATCATAGAATGATTAGAAAATGAGAGACAAGGCAGATTTTCCAGGAACTTAACTCATTCTAACTACAACAAAAGCATAGTTATCTTGGTTCAACTCCTTAGAAGATGTAATATTTACATCATGAACAGTGACAGACGAAACAAATCCCAATCAAAACAAATCGTCACTGCAAGACCTACAATTATGGCATTTCTTCTTTGCTTATTCTGTCATCTGAACAAAAATATTGTTGAAAATGTCAAAAAAAGGCTGCAGATAGCCCTATGAATAACAGAGAAGAGAAAGCATTTCTGTTCATCTCATTATGTATAAGCAAATATTCCAAAATCTAAAATTCAAAACACGGCTGGTCCCAGGCAATTCAGATGAGGGGTACTGAATCTCTATAATTATGCTGTGCATACAGGCTTGCAAGGCAGTGACAGAAATACAACAAACTACTGTTAAAAAATCCTTCCATCAAGTTTCATAAAAAGAATCATATTTCAGTTGCCCAGGCAATAAATGCCTCCAAATAAAAAAACAGGAACCTCCAATAGAATAGTAACAACAAAGAATACCAGTGCCACCTCCAAAATCCCACTAGATATGATAGTAGACACTGACAGACACCTGGAATACTTCAAGTGGTACACAAAGAGACAGGTTGTTCCATTTACTGGGAATCAAAAATAGTGCTCCATCTTCTGTTTATTGTTAGTTTATTCCCATAGACTTCTTGTGGAGCATAGCCCCCCCCACCACCACCACCATTCTGCAGTGGTTTCAGTAACAAATAGATTTAGTGGTGGTAGCCCCATTCCCAACCCATGTTCCTTTACCTGGTCATGGGATACCCAGCTACCAAGCTAAAGTTCAGGTTTTTCCTCTGTCAGAATAGTCTTCTCTTAGAAGGACTATTCTTAAGGACAAGGATTCCAACTGACCTCTGCCCAGAGCTGGAGGGGGGATTCAAACCTTTTTCAAGGGCATTAATGCAAAGTGGATCAGAACAGCTTCATCCTGAAACTTAGACTCGGTCTGCTGATTCTGTGCCGGTAAACTGTTATGCCCCTTGGCAAGATGAATCGCATTTTTTTTTTTTTTAAATTCCTGTCTACTGGAGTAATATGAACATTTTTTTCCCCCTAAAATGGACATTTTACTAATTTAGCTCAGATAGGGCAAGAAATTTTTGAATAATTTTTCACTGATACGAGATACTGTTCCCTTGGTCTCCCATCTTTTTCTAAACCTCAATTATTAACGTCTTATTAAACCTCATTTAAAAAGATGATATTTTGGCATTTTAACAACATTAGAAATAGATGAAATGAAAGAATTGGGAATTGGGTGGGTGGTTGGTAGGTAATGCCATTACGCCAGACCATCTATATCTTTCACACATGTGCAGTTGAAACAATTTATTCAGGAGAGAAATAAGCTACTAGGCCACATTTAGTCATATCATGTACTAAAAATAAATGAATGAATTAATAAATAAAATTCAAGAAAAAACGTATTGCAAAACAAACTTTCTTCAAATATATTTTTTATCTTTATTAGATGAGGTATTATGAATCATTATTTTTACGACTAAATTTTACCTTCGTCTTGATTTATTAGTTGCAATAAAAAGAAACAAACTATTAAATTGAAATGAAGGTAAAAAGTAGTCATAAGAATTTAGAAAACTCAACATCTCAGTTCATAACTGAACAACCATGGCATCAAAATTTGAAGTAAAAAAATTCTACCAAAGAATAAATATGGTCAGAATAAATTCTATTTATGACATCAGTGGCGTTTACCATCGGAAAACATCTAAATGAGTAATTCAAAAAGAAAAAAAAAAACGTAGATTTTAGAGAATGTACATATTAATAAACCTGTCTAAATAGGGCCCCAAAAGCTTCGTTTTTTTTGTTTTTTTCTTTTCCAAATTTTTTTTTTTTTTGGAGAGAGGGTCTAGTGGAGTACTGATGCAACTTTTCGAGTCGGTAGACAAAACGTTACGACCAGGAGCGCTGGATCACCCGCTCATATAAAAGGAGGATATAACCTCTCGGCGGCTACGTTTGCTGACAAAAAACAACTGTTAAGTGAAAGTCAAAAGAAGAAAAAATATTTTTGTTTCATTATTTATTCTAATAAAACATTTGCATGAAATAGTTCCGTATTAATCCAGGCATAGAAGGAGGGAGAAAAAAGTTTTTTGAAGGTAAGATCTCTTTGCTTCTGGTCCAAGTTTGTATTTATACAGAGAAAAAAAAACACCTATAAGGTTTCCATATTTAATATGACGAGTTGGAAATCTAAAAAAAATGCGAGTTAAATAAGTGTCCCCCTACTCCAGTCAACGTGAATCTTTCAAGGAATGGTTTAGACATCAAAGTGCCCTCTGTTGTTGTCTGGGAGTCAAACCAAGAGTGTACAGACTGACTCTCACTCCCTCTCACACACACACACCACACACACACATACACACACACACGTGAGTATGACCTCTCCTTCTCCTCAGATCTCAGGTTTGCGGAAGGAGGAAGATAAGAGACTGGATTCAGTTGCAATGCTTGTGGGTGGTGGGTGCCGGTCGAAATTCCCATCCCCTACTCGTCACCATTCATCCATTTGAGTTCCCATCAAAGGATGCAGGTTGGAAATGATGTACCTTAATTGTTTTTGCCAATGGGCACCCTGGATCAAATCACAGTCCTTCTTTCCCTCCTCCAACAACCCTGACCAACCCCAAAGGCAGGGTTTCAGCCCAACAGCCTCATCTGTCACCCAGCTTTGATTGATAGTAATATTAATTACTACCCCTGTCCTATTATAGTTGTTAGATTCACATTCAATATTTTGTACATAAATCTCGCACCTATTATGGGACAAAGGTAGTATAATAACTGTTGTTCTTCTACTGGAACCAGATACAAAAATAAGGTTTATTTGAAAGAAGTGGTCCATATACATAAGGTTTGAAGGATTATATAGTCAGTCCACCCAGAAGCCAGGCGGGTAGCCTGCTTCTCCCCCTCCAAAGTTTGAGAATACTTGGTGGTAGTAGACAGAGCAGAGTGAGTATGAGATGGATTTTCCAATGTGTTTCTGGGGTTTTATTCTTGGTAGGTTAGGGTCCCTGGTCCAAGCTTTTCAGGGGCCCTAAGTGGTATTTGATTTGGGGGCCACCACCACTTCTTTTATGGGGCCCAGAGCAGATTTGATTTTTAGGGTACCTACCACCTCTTAGGGGCCCTTTGGTGACCTTAATCAGCTGCTCAGTTCACTTTTGAGGTAATATTTATTTGCCTACTCTTGAGGGCATAATGTGATTTGTGGGTAGGGAGACAAATTGTCTAGTTCTGTTTGGGATACAGTATCAAAGATTGGACCTGGTCCAAACATTTTAATTCATAGGGGTCAAAGAGTATAAAACCAAGATGAAAATACTACCAGTATAGTTTAAACCATGAATTAATGATGAAAATTTAAAAGAATTATGGTCATAAACTAAGGGACCAATTTGTCATAAATTCTGATTGTAAATTGAACCCTCCAATAAAAACCTATTTAGGATGTGGATTTTCAAAAAACAAAAAAATATATTCCCTAATCTTTGGTGTGTGTGTGTGTGTGTGTGTGAAGAATTTCAAGTTCCTACCATGAACAGTTAGGGCCAGACAAACTCCAGAAAGGTACATATAAACGTGTATGGATAACCTAAACCCAACAACAGAGATTAAACCGATCTGTTGTGGGTAGCAGTGATGAATAAGTATTCTGATGGTTGTTTGGTAATTATTAGATCTGCAGTAAGTGAGAAAGACTAAGGCTTTAAATATATATTTCTCCATAAGTATTGGCCTAGTCTGACACAAGGCCACAAGCTTAGGATCAAACTGGTTGCAAAGTAGTAATGGTGTACAGAACGAAAGCTTTATGGCGAGGCACCCCTCTATATTTCTTCTTAGTAAGTAATGAAAAGCACTAGAGTAAGAACAATCCTTACCCCTATCCCTGCCAAACTACTTATTCAAATGCAGAAAACAGTCAAAAAAGCTGCTAGACAAGTAGTTGTTTTCTCATCTTTCTACAGAATGATTCATACGGTATATCTTATCTCATACGGAGAAAGCAGCTCTTGCAAAATCAGACCATCTCAACAGATTCTTTTTTTTTTTTAGTTTCTAAAAACTTATTTTCTCATTATTCTTTTATTAGAAAAGAAGGAATTTTTTTTTTTTTTTCTAATTTCTCTCTCATATGCTTTTCTCAAAATTGAAGTCATGTCAGTTTCTATTGGATCTCTCCCATTTCGTTTTGTTGAATACAAGAACGAACAACTCTCACCCCTCCACTAAGCTATCATAGCAATCAGGCTTTCGACAAGAAAAAAAGTGTACACATGTGCTGTGCTCTGAGTGTGTGGGTACACAGAAAATTCAGTGCTTCATGGTGACAACGATTTTCATGGTAGCTCATGACTGTCTGATGATTGCACTGGTGTCACATGTGAGGCACAGAATTTCCTGTGTACATCTATTTACACTCATAGATAACTCAACACTCAAAATATCATTCATATATATATATATATATATATATATATATATATATATATATATATATATATATATATAGTCTAGAAAGCTTTAGAGCTTTAAACACTAAAAATTGAAAAACTTTTTCCAAAATTTTTTTGTGTTACTTCAGTCACTTTATTTCCTAATAACTGTCAATGCAATTTCCTTCAGTGTTTTTTTCCCCCATTTTACAGATATTTTGTAATGGTACAATGTATAAATTTTTTTGTTCGGATCATCAGCTGTCTACCATGTAACTATTTCAGGGATTTTAAAAACAAAGCAGTTATATTAACATGAAAACCCAGCAGTGTTGAGCAAACACCATCTCCCTTTTAGCTATTGTAAAATATAGTACAAGTCATAAATGTAGTTTGTTATTTTATATAGGGTGCTGTCATGTGTATTGTATATGGATATTATTTTGAACTATCTATCATTCAATCTTTTGAAACGGCACTCACTTTTGTAGGTTAGCCAAAAAACGAATTCAACAATAAGAGATCAATAAGAGTCACAACAGATGTGACTCACTGTTCATGTCACTTCTATTAAGTGTTCACCCATGTGAATATTTAATCCGTTATATATATATGTATATATATATATATATATATATATATATGTGTGTGTGTGTGAGTGAACAATAGTGAATGAGACTCAGGAGTAAAAGTATAAGGACACTTAGTTTATCAATTAATTAGTCCATAAAAGAATTAATCAGTATGCTATACATGTTTCGGGGGGGTTCTGATCTTCAGTGGTTGAAAGGTTTTTGTAGAAAATAAATTCAGCATCAGATGTTTTGCTTTGGAAGCAAAAATGGAAATCAAGGAAGAGGATTCCTTCTAGGTCATCATGATATGTTGGGACTTTGTTCTGACATAGGTGAAGTCTATGTTGGTCTCTTCAAGGATATCTTTGTAGTAGCTGTAGCGGGTCTTAGAGGGGCCATAGGATGTCATGGATACCAAGGAGTTGGGTGGTAGTTCAGCATTAGACTGATTAGGGTGCTTGGTAGGTTGGAGATTGTCCATATATATATATATATATATATATATATATATATATGAATGCAGGTTTATATAGAACAAGAAAGCAGAGGTGACAATCTGACCACAGTTTTTTTTTAAATGATGGTCGACAATCAGCTCCAAAAAGAAGAAATCATAAAAATATTACAATTACAGAAATTAATTTGTACTGATAATTTTCCAAACGATTAAATTTGTAATGCAGATATAAGTAGAATGTGCAGAGAAATGAATGTCTCTTGTCTCTGTCAGTCTAAACCAATATCATTGATTAGGAGAGAGACAAAGGGAGAGAAGCAGGGTTCTGTCTATTGATACAAGAGGAAGATGTGCCTATTACTAAATGCTAAGGATTTGCTGCACACATGGAAATGTTAAGTAGAGAGATAAGTAAAGCAATCGAAGAAGAACATCAAAGATAATTACTGGCGCCAAGATGAAATGGACGATAAGGGCTTGACAGAAATAGAAATAAGATTAGAGTAAAAAATCAACCTATTAAATGCGAATGACGGAAATTTTAGTCATTGAAGTTTTATGGTTAACTCAGTGAAACTCTATATGATTTCCATTTTATTGTAAGTGAGAGCATCTCTATTCTATCTGTGAATCAGGGCTTCCATCTCACAGTGGACAAGGGGTTTCATCTTGTAGTGGATAACTTACAATGGATGAGGGCTTTTATTTAGCTATTACTATTATACTACACAATCTTCTACAGTTAATGGGTTGAGTAGCCATCTAACTTTTATTTGTTCCCCCAAAGACTTGCAACCACTTCCAAGACTTATTTTGAAAAATACTGTAATCACACAATGTGGTAATTTCCGCACTGTGTTTGAATCAGGTTTAGTTCAGTTGAGATAGATTAAAATAAGGGAAGAAATAACTCGAAAACCTTTTTAGACTCTTTTTTTAATGTTTTTCTTCGAGGATGCCATATTTCATTTGTTTCATTTTAGAGGTCCTCTACTTTACGTAGGGAGAATCTGACAGACAGATATTCACATTCCAATTGTTTTGTTTATAGAAAACTATTATGAAATCAATGCCTTACTTACTTGTGAATGGAGATTGCATTGATATTGATAAAGACTTTGCAGGAGATAGAGAGAGAGAGGGAAGGAGGAAATAGATGGAGAGGAGAGATAGGGGGACAGATAGATAAATAGAGGGGGATAGATAGGTAAATAGAGGAGGAGGAGATAGATAGAGGGGGTGATAGATAGATAGAAAGGGAAGGAGATAGATAGATAGGGAGGAGACAGATAGATAGAGAAGGAGGAGACATAGATAGATAGATAGATAGATAGATAGAGAGGGGGATAGATACATAGATAGATAGAGATAGATATGCTTTAAGAGTATGATGGTGTGTTATTCTAATCCCGTAGAGGCCAGTGTTAAGTGTCATTTCCTTTTACATGGACAACCATAATGGATGGGATCAGGGCTTCTGTGGCCCCATACCCACAGGGGAGAGTACGGGGCATGGAAATACAGTCTTGATCCCCCCCCCACCCTTTTGTGGGCTATGTCTACTACTGTAAACAGTCAAAGGATAGAACGAAAGGTAAAACAGACATTTTTGGACAGATCTAAAAGCTTGGATTTGACCTTATATAAACCCATCTAACCAAAATTATAAAAGCCATACCTATCACACTTATAGTATTATTAGCAACCATCAGCCCCTCTCCTTTTCTATCCTCTTGTTGGACTACCTTAGATTTCTTCCTTTCGACCTTCTTATCAAACTACCTAACTTTCTATCCACCCCTCTCCATTCCTACCATGTCTGTCACACATAGTATCAAAAGCAGTCATCGGCTGTTGTTGTTGTATGATAACTGTCAGCAAAGCGACGGGTCATGAACCAGTTAGATTGAAAAAAAACAAAACTTTTGTTCAGAATGAATAGGAAACAATTAACAGGGTTCTGAATATTTTTTGATTCAAAGTTCAAGATTCCCAAAGTAATTCTGATCAGAGAAGCCATTACCGTAATAGAATTGTTCGGGCATTGTTTGATAATCTTGTTCTTACCGATATACTTCAATCATTTCTTGTATGGGAATCAAAACAATACAAGATTCCACCTGACTGAATGAAACATAATGGTAAACAATTCTGCCAGAAATAAGTTCAAAGGAATCTCAAGAATGTAGACTGATGACACACCAACATTTTTCAAGGCATTTTCAAAGCTCACTATAGGATGCATGTATATGCAGCATATATGTGTCTATATATATATGTGTCTCTCTCTCTCTCTCTCTCTATATATATATATATATATATATATATATATATATATATATATATATATATATATGCAATATGTGCAGCAGGTTCTTCTGAATATCTTTCATTCTTCAGGGCTTAAAAAGATTCCTTTCTATATCTTCAGAATGTTTTCCTAGGGCTGTTATTCAATTTTTTTGCAATAATCCTCAAGCCCTTTGATAATACAAATATTACAACCAGAAACCCTTTGCACAACCTCCCATTTGAGAAGCTGTAAGCTTCTGTCATGATATAAGGATGTTAATGGGACAAATAACTTGACAAAATGAAATCTAGAACTGTTTAAGACGACTCGGGTATATCACCAATATCTTGGCTCAATTTCAAAACTTGAAATAATAAATACAGATTTTGTTTTTCATATGAGAGATACTAATAGATATTTATCTTATGTAAGAATCGAAATTCCATAAGCATACAAAGGTATTATAGCAGTAGGAAGACTGGTGCTGCACAGTCTTCTTGGAGGGGAAGCCCAGCCAATCTTGAAATTTGGCATTCAAAATTTTGGCTTTTACTCAGGCTTAAACACTGACAATAGGTATTAGAGGCAAACATACAACTCTCTCAGCCATTAAGCAGTTCTTGATAGATAGATAGAAGTATTGTTCACTTCCTGAATCTTTGCTTTACGCCTCTTTTTTGCTTTTAGGCAAAAACTGAAAATACCATTCAGCATTTATTTTGCAGCAAGTCATTAGAGAAAAAGCACAAACCCTCTTTCTCTCTCTCTCTCACTGATAACCTGTCTGTCTGTACTTCCCACCACCCTAACCTCCAATGACCCAACCGAACTAACCATACCATGATCACAATTTTTTCGGTCTGGGAACTCTCAAAACATTTTCCTGTGTAAATTAACTGTGTATGCTTTTTTGCTCCCCACTATTTCTTCTTTGGAATATTTTGCCTTTCAGGAAAACTGTACAGGTAGATTGAGTTATTGCTTACAAGGGATAATAATCCCAAAAGTCATTTTGTCCCAGGCATTGCAAAGTCACCCTGCAAGTCTATTCCCCAAAAATGCTGCTGAGTGTCTGTAGCAATGAGATAAGAAAGAGCTGAAGCCAAATAAAACTCAAATCCATCAAAGTCAGATAAATATAAACATTCTAGTTTTGTAATAAACATACAGAAAATCAAAAAAGAGAAATATTTGCAGACCGAATAGCCTTCCCCACCCAGCACTACACACACAAGTCAACACCATTATTATATATATATATATATATATATATATATATATATATATATATATATATATGAGAAAAAGATAAGACCCTTGGCAAGTCTCATGGAAGGAATTGCATATTGAAACTCCTTATTAGCATCAGATAGAGCTTGGAGATTTCCATTTTTTTTTTATAAATTTTTTCCTATAGGGTTTTTTCCTTGAACCAAGAATCCACTTATGAGACCAGGTACTTGAGGTTGGCTGAGGTCAGGCAAGCCCTTACCTAAAGATATTCTGAAAGAAGCCCCGTAGGAGAGAAGAACCTGGAGAAAGGAGAAAGTGGAAGATCGGGCTGGAAAGAGAGAGAGAGAGAGAGAGACCCGAGGCGAAGAGAGTGGTTCGGGTTCGGGCGCTGTCTGCAGAATCTCTGATTGTCCTGTCATAAACAGATGTCAGGCTTCTAGGAGTTGGGGAGGGTTGGGAAAGGCACACAGTGCAGGAGCACCATTAGGCTGCAAGCAGCACATCCCCAGGATATGAGGCTTTAGATTCTAAATAGGGAACCTTTCAAGGAAATAAGATTGGGATCAAGTCAAGGAGTTTTACCTTGAGAGAAATCTACAAGATCGATGAAAGAGGAGAGAGATAAATCAGATTCTTTATTGATTCGATATAGGCTCATAATAAATACGAATTGCTAACAAGACAGGTACATTCAGATTTCTTATTTATCATTTTATTTATTTTTATACATATATATATATATATATATATATATATATATATATACACACATCACATATCAAAATCTATGCCCAATGGGTGGCCCAATAGTTAACGACATGGAGAATGGAACGGATAAACAAAGTTCACACTCTGTCTGGTATATCTTACGTTCACATTGCACAGATACCCTCAGGAAAGGCATGAATCTACTATCTCCAGCTACTGGTAAATAGCAAGGCAGTTAGATGCCTTCAAGGCAGTCCATCTCAAGTGTTGGGCTAGCATTCCAGCCAGGTAAAAATTCACAATTGATACAGAAACAATGATTCGTTACCAATGGATCGTTTGAGAAATGGTAACAAAATCATGAGAAAAAATCATTCGCCCATGTATTATGATACATAAGACAAAATCATTGCCCCATGTGTCATGATACATGAGACATAAATGAACATTGGAAAATCAATGGAAGATATTGAAAACACAATGATAGGAGGAATAATGGATCAGAGATGTCAATTAGAATCTTATTTGATCCAATGAAAAATGGTTGATCCAGCTATGCTTTTGGATTAGGTGTTGGAAAATTGGTGTGGGAACAGGATATGATACGCGAGTACATATATATATATATATATATATATATATATATATATATATATAAATATATATATATGATGATGATGATGCAAGATTAGCAAGATTATCAGTTACATGAAATTTATTTCACAACTATTAGTTCACAACTCGTAAAATAAATATCATGTAAATTATAACCTTGTATTAATATCATTTTAATAACTTTATCTACAAATATATTGAGCACTTTACTTGTATAAATTGCAATAATATAGATAGAAAATAGAAATATATATATATAAATACATATTTATATATATATATGTATATATGCACACACACACACACACAATTATGAATCAGTCATATAATATAGTACTTATTGAACCTCGAACAGATAATATCTGTACTTTCATTCCATATACGTAACAATGATTTTCAGTGCAGCCATTAAATCTCACCTTCTGTATCTATTACACTGCTACAGAGAAAGACTGTGCTATTGAACTTGGGTAGCAAACAGGGCTAATTTGTTGTCTACTCTCTCAAGGCCACATACAGTTAAAATAGGTAACCAGTAAGGCTCAAGCAATTCCCTGACCCCAGGGTCAATGTCATCCTCAATCCCAGATCAACCCCCATCAATTGACAGGTGGAACTAAATTAAAAGCAGATGCTTTTAGATTTTGTGAATTGCCAAAGTGAAATTCCAAAAAGCTTATTAACTGCATCTAATTCTGGTCCAGCCTTTTGGTCCATCCTATTACCAGTAAAAAGTTTGCGGTTAAAAATAATTTGCAATTATTTCTATAAATTGTGCACTATGGACCATTAACTCGCAGGGGAACGACAGACTGAACTGATTCGGTTAAGAATTACATTTGTCCTAAGTTAATGTCTGCCCTGACAGAAATATTGGGTTGAGGGAGGGGGGGGGTGAGATAGATGATTGGAATTGATCACAATGGACAATAAAGAGAATACGTTTCATCAGGAGTTGTTACGATGAGGTCGTCACAAGTATTCTGAAGACCGAATATTAATTAGAAACCGTCAACTAAAACTGTCAACATAGGTTTGTTCAGTTTTTACATTGGTCTGGCTGGCTATGTATGCATGACGCATAAATGCTGTCAACAGGACTAGTAGGCTGGAAATTTAAACGTTCACTTCTCATGTCAAGAAAAAAATTTTTTTGTTGTTTTTTTTAAAAATTTAGTGAAGGTTTATTTTGCAGAGTAAGTTCATGCTAAATTGGTTCCTTATTTTTTCTTTGGCAATATTCATGCTTGCTTTTGGAAATTTGTACTTTTTTTATTAACACTCTCCAACAAAAAGTGAGTGAAGTAACCTATTCATTGATCACTTCTTTTTCCAATATCTTAATTGATCACCCCCAATACAGTATGCTGCCAAAAGATTCTGGTCCCATGATGTTTTCTATTGAGAGACTAACCTGACTAGTTTCATTTTGGATTGAGTCTGGTCATGCAAATTAAGTATTCTTAGGAACTGATTGCAAGTGAAGCTGAACAAAGAAAGAAACCATCTTTCCATGGAGCCACAAAGAGGAAAGCATTTTTTGAGAGCATTTCAAAGTTTTCCCATTCTGTAGAAAACACTAAAAACCAAGCTTCAAGTAGAAAGTTGGTAAATGTAAAGACTTCCAACCAAAATTTGATTTGTATACCACTCAGCAGGTTGATCTGAAGACTAACAGTTGCAAAATAAAATGAGACACTAAATAATTCAGGGAGAAATCTACTGAAAAGAAAATCGTTTCCCTTCAGAAACCAGAAAATCTGATTACCCTGGCAGATGATAACAGAATTTGAAGTTATTTTATGAAATCATAAGGACACAGTAAGCAAGGTGGAATGATCAGCTAACTTTAGCAAGACAGATCCACTTTTAACAAAAGAAAAGACTCCATAAAAAATTGACAAAAAGGAGAGAGAAAGAAAGAGAGACAGACAGACAGAGGCAGATCCTATAAATTTAGATCTGCTATCTTCAAAAAATGCAAAGAGAATTCTTGATTAGTTCTTTATAGCTTGGAAGCAAAAATTAGGATCAATAGAAAATACTAGGATTATCATGGGTCAGCACTTCTGTTTAGGATCAGAGTATCTGTGCTCTCAGCCTAAGATCAGAGTATAGCATCTGTGTGCTCTGCCTTGAATCAGTGTTACTCCCAGCTCTTTTGCTTAGGATCAGAGTGTAGTATCAGTGAGCTCATTGAAAAATGTTATACATACATGTAGATACACATTGTGTTTTATACGTAAGGATATATTCTAATTCACATGTTCCCATGTTGTAGACATGAAAAACACTTGTGGAATGTTGCAATAAATCTATCAGAAAAATGGCAAGACAGTTTGGATTTTTAGACCAACAGATAGACAGAAAGAGACAGAAAGAGACTGATTCCACATTGTTCAGAGATTAGGATAATGGTTAGATCTTCTGAAATGTAGATAATTCCAGATTTTTTCAGGACTTTCAAACAGATTATCTTCCTACATTCGCAGTCTGGATGGAATTAAAAGCAGAATCATAAACAATGTAAATAACTTTGGTGCCATCTACTAAAACAGTAATTCTCAAATGGGGAGGCACTTGGGTCGAAGGGGGAGCAATTCTATAAAGAAAGGAATCGGTTATAAATTTCAGTCAGGGGAGGAATGTACAATGGAAAGTATAAAGGTAAAAAAAAATTACTAAATGATGATTTAAAATAGGAGAGGAACTGAGAAAACCTGAGATCTAAGGGGATGAATGTGATACCCTAGATCTCTGAGAACTAATGTACAAAAAAAGGATCAACTTAAATCCATGGAGTGCTTGAAATAGATGGTGGGAGCAGTGTGTATAGAATTAAAACATAATGGAACTCCATGAATGGAATAGAGAAAATATATTTTTAAAAATCTACCTGAAAGTCAAAGAGAAGTAACTTCAATCAATAGTTATTTCCCAGCAAATTTACATTGATTTTTTAACTCTTAAATTCATACACCACTTGTGACGGTTTTCAATTGACAGTGGAACTCAATGAATAGAATTAAAAATAATGGAACTCTTCTATCAATAAAATAGAAGAAAATTTATTAAGAATCTACGTAAAAGTCAAAGAGAGGTAACTTCAATCAGTATTTATTCCCTTGAAATTCATATAAAAATCTTTTAATATGAATTTGAGAGTTGATAGAGAGTCAACAATGACTGCATGTGTATGGGTGCTTGTCTGGGATTCACAAAAACAAAAATTGTTCAGAGAAAAAAATCACAGACTTTGTTCTATAATTAATAACAAGTGATGTTCGCTCAGAAACCAGAATTATGACCAATATCGGAAAGTGGGGGAGGGGAGAGAAAAACAAAAAAGAAAGGAAAGAAAAAACAAAATCTCAGTTCATTCTGTTTACTTTATGGTCCAAAGTTACTGTTCACCGACTCTTGGCTCGTTATTTCAGTGGGTAATTAAGGTGGCCTTTCTAGATCTGCAAGGAATGGCTTAAATACATTCAATATTGTACGTAGGTATTTTTCATCATATAAGTATTGTATGAATAATAAAATGCTGAATGAATAATTTGTTTACATGTGTGCCAAGAAATGAGATCAAATCAGGATCAATTATTCATAGCGGACCGTGTTTCTTTTGTCATTTATCCTGGACAGTGCCAGGTAATGCTGCTAAGCTCTCGAATCATTTACATAAATTATTGATTATAGTAATGGCATTCACGAGGGAAATACTGGAGTATATTATATAGTTGCATATTCCTATCTATATTTACCTAGCTTATATATATATATATATATATATATATATATATGAATGTATGCATGTCTACATCTACTATCCAAAATGTTTGTCCTGAGAGATGACCTTCCCTGAAATGACTTTTAACAGCATCAGGTGGAATATTTTGTACATTTTATATAAGAATGAACTGGTTAAATACATTTATGTATGTATATGTGTCACTCGGGTCAAAACAAAAGACAGCCAGGCATTATGAGGCCCCAGAGTAAAACAATAAGGAGGATAAAAGCTTTCATAAAAGACATATTCTGGTTAACCTCTTAGAGACTTCTGGGACATATATATCCAAAGGTTTCTACAAATGCTGGGATATATAGATATATGTCCTGCAGATCTCTTTTGGAAGTCTACTAAGATGTTTTAATTTGGGCATTAAGACCCTTTGTAGGTTAGTCATGAAAGAAATTAAATGAAGCATGATGTGTTTGTCCAACATGAAAGAAGGAAAATTGATTAAACAAATGCCATCTATTCAAGTCCTTGCTCTCAAGAATAAAACACCCAGTGAGGACTGAACTCTCCAGGGTAATAATGGTGAAACTATGTTTCTACCCATTGCTCCATGGCGAAACATCTTTGAAATTTACTTATCTCAGCATAATCTGGCATAAAGCCTCAAATATGGGGCACCCAGTGAGAACTGAATTCTCTACAGTACTAACTGACCCTGACTTTTCATTTTTTTTCACTAAATGAAATAACTTAGGGAATATATACATATATAATTCTCAGCACAAAATGGATCAGCCACTTAAGACCACACCGAACATGGATACGTTTCCTCTATGGCATGACATTTTATCAAATGCGCAAAATACACAAACACACTCGAGCATATGCATGCACATGTGATCTGTGTGTGGACGTGAGTATATGGTATATATGCATGTATGTGTTTTGTAGCATATAAGCTTGTGATGTGTGTGTGTATGTATTTTGCATTTTTGATAAAATGTTGTTTGATAAAAAGTCTAGGTACCATTTCCTCAGGTCAGCCATTAAGAGTAGTCGAGTCTTTACAAAACATCTGTCTGCTTTTTACATCTTCAGATTCTGCACTTTACAGTCGCTTCAGTCAAAACCTTTCATGGCAGGGGATTTTTTTGGTACTCAAGTGACTTATTATCAATTTTTTTCTTTTCAAGCAAAGAAACAGGTAAAAATATGACAGGTAGATGATGTATCAGTTTTGGAAAAAATACTAGTTATTACCTGGGAAAAAAAACAGATATATTTGAATTTCTAAGCAATGATTTTTTTCCAAATAAAAACTTATGTATAAAATACATACACACACACACACACACTGAAGGCTGTAATGCATTTGGTAAAAATATCTACCCAAGTTTCTGAGGAGTTTGAGTGCTTTTTTGACATTCTCTTACTTTAAAACTCAATAGTTCACTACTTCAAAGCTGTTAGTGCAAATCAATGTTGACCTCTTATCAATTTCATGAGGTTTTATTAAAAAGTGACTGAACTTGTTAAATGAAAGAAGAAACAACCTCGAAAATTGTGACATTTATATTCTTACATCAGTTAAAGGAAGACAGCTTGAAATAACAAATCATCAGAGCATCATTTCAGCAAGGATAATTTCAATCTTCCAAGGTGAGATTATACCAAACAGACACTACTGTTTTAGTACCACTAGTAGCAACAGCAGACAGTTTCATCATCATTTCTTGGTGCTTCAGTCAGTTTTCAAGAAAGAGGATAACCATCTTGTAGGGACCCTTTATTTCCCCTCCCCTGCTTTCAAGAATGAAACTCTGCTTAAATGTCAATTCTCCACTTGGGAAACGGCAACAATCAGATTTCTCATACAGTCCGATACAATCTTTTCTAATTTCACCTGTGCTTCATTAAAACTACTCTTATTTTTTATTCAATCTCTGTTGTCAAACTTTAGTATAAAGACTGGAGTTGACTGTTTTTTTTATCATAACAACGACAACAACCACTCTTACCAAAATGAGGAGTGTAAACCGATACGTAAAATCTACATTCCCCTACCGTGATTCGAACTCCTGACCAGAGCTTAATATCTACTTTTATCAAAATTAATGTACGTATTGACATACCTGGATGGTTTTGACACTCACACTCAATCAAAACTGGACCATAAGATATGTTTACACACATATACAGTACTTAGTTCTTCATGATTGTAATCCAGTGATGGCTTTTCATAACTAAAGATTACCAATTAGAATCGTAGTGGCCAAACCCATGATCACAACCCAAATGAAGAATGCAAGAATGCTCTTGAGAATCATTGGATGGTTTGAAAATATGATAAAGAAAAAAAATGTAAGAAGAACGAAAAAAAAATGTAATAAATAGTGCCAACCCATTTAAATCACATTTTCCGAATATAGAAGACCATTGAGATTCCTGAACTGGAAAATAGTCATGAATAATAAACCATAAAATATGAACACTGACGTATTCCAGTCGGTTCATGTCCAATATTTGTACTTGATTATTAAACTGGAACAAAATTCAGCAAAATTTATTGGATGAAACTAAATGAAGAAACACTTAATTTATGTTTCTGCCCTGAAGGTTGCCATGCCCCCAAAGATTTTGTGTTCAGGGTTGTGGCCCAAAAAGTTTTGGGAACACAGTATCAAAGTATCATGCCAAAAACATAGCAACAATCATAGAAGAGAAATTGGCTGCCATTTAAGTTCGACACTCATAGTGTCAGCTAGCATTCTCACTTGCCGTTTAACGTCTAATTCACCGTAGAAACCTAATTCCAATACACCCAATTCAGCTGAAGTTGTTTTTGGCCATCTTTGGCAGGTTATTTGGCCATTTTGTAGTATAAGATTTAAAAAAAAAAAAAATACAAATATCAACCAAGGAAAGGTTTCCAATCATACAAAAACAGATAGGAAAACAAATTCCTGAAAACAACCAGACAATGTAGAGGACAATTGGACTTACTTCTTAGAGCAGACAAATCGGGGCACTTGATTTTCGGTTCTGTTCCATTTTCCTTGCCAATATCCATGCTGATGCCATCTCCATTGATGGCTGTGACATCACCGTTCAAGATGGCTCTTCTATTGCGTGATTCTGCGGCATTGCCATCATTGGCCACGCTAATATTACAATCTCCATTGACTTGTGCATGGTCTTCATCCTGTAAGAGACTATCCACACGGGGCTTGGAATTCTTGTCTTCATGGAAGCCGTTCGTTTGCTGCGGCTGCTGCTGCTGCACATCGGAAGACTGTTGCTGGCTGTCACCGTTCAAACTACTACTTTCAACTTGGTCGTCATTTTCAACTGTAAAAGAGAAGAAGTAAAAAAGAGTCAGAGAGTCGCAAATAGGGAGTAGTAAGGACATAGATATTTTATCACTCTGATTCAATACATGGATTCATTCAGACTGTTATCCTCATCTTGGTTATTTTTATACTCACAATGTTTCACCATGTACCTTCTTCAAATGTCCATTTGATTCTTATTTTTGTTGTCCATGCTACGGAATATCTTGTAATTGGAAAGTGAATACGAGAATATTTACAGTTATCGAATATGACATAATATCGCTAATTCATGATTGGAGAAGGCTGGAGGGTTTGCAGCCGTAATGTTGTGAATACAAAAAACACCAAATGTGGACAACACTCTGAATAAATTGATATACAATCAAGAAATATGGCTTTCCTTTTCAATGATTTAGTCAACTTTTGACAATATTGAAAAAAAAAAAAGAAAAAGGTTTGATTAGTCACTCAATAGAAACTGTCATATGACCAACATCTTTTTGTAGCATGCTATGTTGGGGTTGATCAATGAATGAGTTACTTCTCTTGCCTTTTATTAGAGAATGATCACTAAAAAAGTCTGGATTTCAAAAAACAAGTGTGAATACTACCAGTCACTGACCAAGAGATCAATTCAGAATAAAACTACTTCGTAAATTGAACCCACACCTAGAACTGATGAGGGGGGGATTTTCAAGAAATAAGAAAGTATTTTTTTCTGTATATAATTAGGAGTAAACGTTGAAATTTTCAGCCCCCAGCTTCATTGGTGTAGCCTGTACTCATGATACATACGTAGCTGGAAAGAGCTTCTTAAAAATTGAAGAAACCTAGGTTGACAGTTTTCGTTGATGGTTTCTGTAAAGTACAGAAAATCGAAGAAAAAGAAATTGAAGAAGAAAACTTTGAAATTGTAAAACTGCTAAGGTGGTAGTCATAATGGAGAAAGAAAAGTTTGTTGCTCTATCTCTCAATCTGAATTTGACACATACAAATATGACAGATTTGTTTCTTGCTCCATTACGTGCGGATTTATTTACGAGAATGACGACTAAACAAACCGAAACTGTGCAAAATGAGCTATTATTCTGCCAACGGAAATGTAAGGATTTGCCTTCACCTAAAACCCCAAGGGATTCGGGGTTTTTCGAGAGAAAGAAATACAAAATTCTACAAATGGAATGTACAAGCTTGAATTATGCGTACATCTTTGGCACAAAAGAAAAGAAAAAAAACAAAACGAGAAAGAAAATTGTTTTGCTTCTTTGATTTTCCCGCGAGAATCGAAAGAGAATGAAACAATATTTCAATTGAGGATTTTCTGAATCGAGGACAAGAAATAATTTTTGAAAAGTTGAAAGGGGAAAAGAATAGAGGAGATGATGAAGAGAAAGTTAAAAAAACGTAAATATGAAGTGACCTAATTTGCAACGAATCGAAAGGCCGGAGAAAATAATATGCAAATGAGATAATGTTATGCAACTCGAGTCTTCATACGACATAACGATGCATAAAACTTTGCCGTGTTTGTTGGCTGCAAGTTTTTCGTTTTTATTTTGGATTTGCAAACTGAAGAGACAAAGCAATTTCACATTTTTCTTGCAATCAGGATCTAAAAATGAATGAATGTATTAATATGAAAAATGAAGGATAATCTAATAAAGAATGAAGACAATTTGAAATCTACGTAAATTCCATTTGGAAGAAAATATTAACATTGATGAATTAAAGATGATGGCATAAGAGAGACAAAAATAAATGTGATTGCGTTCATTTTGATTGAATTGTGTTAATATGCAAAAATAAACGCAAATATTTCACTGCAGATTGTTTTTGCAAATGACAATTTAAGAAAGTGTGAAGGCCGGGCTATAATTAGGTCTGCAACCATGGATTTCTGTCAGACTTAGTATGATCTGCGTAGCATCTGAAGTCCCAAAAAATTGAATTAATTCAGGTACATATATATGCAAGTATATCTATATATTTGTGAGTATATTAGATATATGAAATATACAAAATATATCTTGTTGGGTTGAGTCCTAGAATTGGCCATGAAAAGTTGTTTGTGCACATCTCTCAATATGTAAGCTTCTTTAGTCCATTAGCAGAGAAAAACTTGAAGAATATTATCATATATAGGACTATAAGACAAAAGGTTACAAGAACATTTGGAGGACTAGTGTTTACTGTAATTCATCCAAGACCCATGACTGTCCATATTGGGCTTTGATAGCCAGTTTGGGGTTTATATTTTAGACACATTGGACACACTCTAAGAGTTTTTTCAACCTTCATTTAAAATTAGAGCCAGGGGAAAGTTTTTGGTCACTTGAGCCAACTGCTACACAGTAACCGAAAGTAAATGTTTACAGTTATATTTTAGTCCAAACTCATTTATAATGTATTCACACACACACACACACACACACACACACACACACACACACACACACATGCTGAAGTATGTGAATACAAAAAGTAATTAAGCCACTCCTAAAATAAAAATGTTATTTAGCACAGAAAAATGGACACTAATTTTCAAAGCCACTCGAACACATACAAATTTCAACGGAAGAGAATGTTGTGGTTTTGGTCATGAATGTTGATAGAGATATATACCCTCAATCATTGACGACCATCACTGGGGACACACACACACACACACACACACACACACTTCACTGCATAAACAAATCCACAGTCATGATGATAATGATGATAATGATGATGATGTTATTGAACTCCAATCAGTGCGGCTAAACACTGAGTAGCCACAATTCAAAAGAATCAGTCATCATCAATTCATTTGTTTTAACACTCGTCTATAAAACCGATCCTCAGAGCATTGCTTGGTTTCCAAAACAGCATCTACCAGCAGAATTTGCTTTCTGGGTTTTTTTGATTTATTATCATTGAAGAGGAGGCATTTAGCTATGGCAGCGTTTGGTCGTTGTACAAGGTGTGCCAGGTGCTTTATCTGTTTGCATTCAGCAAAGGTGAACTGGTTCAAATAGATTTCAAATTTGCTTTATTACCATTTCTTGAGAATTCATCCCAAAGACGAAATTTGGCAGATAAAGCAGCCTGGATCTGATCGCATTCCAATCTATTTCTAAGATAACAAAGCAAAGCCTGGTTGCTTCATGTGTTGCACAACGCGTGAGTTAATGATTTAGTCTCTGTTTCTCAAACGATCCGTGGATACAAAATCATTGCTTGTAGCAATTGTATGTTTCATGGGGGTGATTGCCCATTGCCAAAGATAGACTTTCTTACAGGGCTCAAACTGTCCTACTATAGTTCGAGAAACAAGTGGATTCATGCCTTTTCTAAGGGCATTAGTGCAAAGGGGATGCAAACAGTCTCAGCCAGAGTTTGAACTGTCCTCCAATTCCATTCTGTTAACCATTGGGTCAACCCGAATTTAAAGTCTATTCCAATTGCATATTTTGGGTTCTTTTGAAAGGTTGCTTTCTTTTCCTGTTTTTTTTTCCAAAACTGAATCTAAATCTTGGAAGGTGAGGCAAGAAAGTTAACTACAATGAAGAATTTCTTTTGCAGAACCATCATCATGAGTATATGGGAACTCTTTTTGTAAGAGGGTCTAAATGCTTGTTTTGCACAATTCTTCCACGGTTATGCCCCCAAATTTCATCCATTTCACCAGAATTCTGCGGTGCACTTACCCCCCTTCAGCTTGTGCGCCTTCTGGCCATCACCCTACCATAATGATTACCGATGTATTTTTATCTATTCATTTGCTTTCTGTCATACTGAAGAAAACTAATCAGCTGAACTGCTATAATTTGAATGTTCAATACGAACCTCAGCCGTCCAGATTGACCCACAACAACATTCTTTTGAGGCCCGTGGCCAATCAAGCCATTAATTTGAAATTTTAGGTAATTTTTCTCAGAAAGTCAGTTCTATAATTTGTATTGTAAAATTATTGTCTTGGCTTCGCAAATCAATAATATGAAAATTGCTCGTCTAAGATAGAAATTAAGTATGCTTTCAGTAATATGATCCACATTTTTAAGTGACTGTGTGACTTGAATAAAGATAGATAATGTCTTATATGGCCCATTAGATCAAAAAGGTTGTTCATGCCTGAATTACAACTTTCGACTACATAGGTACATAAATTATATAATGATAATGATGATGATGGAATGGTTAGCAGTGTTGATGGACAATGATCACAATTCTTGAATACTGCTCATCATGAGAAGAAAGTGTCAGTTGTATACACTCACGGCAAGTCCCCCCTTTCAGTGACAAACATTCACTTTTTCGCTGTTCGTAAGAATGAGCTTTCTATGGGTTCAGCAAGGAGAACATTTGGGAGAAAATCAATTCAAACCCTTTTTCGGAGAAATAACGATCGAACAACAACAATAACAACAAATGCAGAGAAGTAAAAAGGAAGGTTTTGATATTTGTAAAAATAAAAAAATGAACGAGAAATTAAGAGAAGTGAAAGAAAGAGAAAAAAATTAATGAAGCTATTCATATTCGTGTGAATAAATTTCAAATTTTGAACGCATCTTTTCAGAAGAAAAATTTGTTGTTAAAAAAGGAGGAAAAAAAAATAAAAACAAAATTTTTTAAATTCCTTTTCTTCAATTTTTTTTTTCCTTCCCCAATTTTTATATCAAAAATATCTCTGAATGTAAATTTTGAGAACCCAACCCCAAACCTTTTTTGTTATATTACGGGGGTTTCCTTTTCTTGATGTAGTGCAAAAAAAGAGGAGGCTCACAATTCAAGCCATTTTGCGGACCGAGGGAGAATTTGTTTGCAAATATTCAATACAGCCAAAAATGAAAGCCCCAACAAAGACGCCAATTCTCAAGACACAGCTTATAAATCCGAAAGAGAAGAAGAAGAAAAAAAATTCTTGCCCATCGAAATGCAATCCGAAATAAAAGATAATGAGAATCACATACGCCAGAAACAAATTGGAAAGTGGAGAAGAGGCAGCGGAAGTTTCTTTACGCTTTTGTTTTTGACGAGTTAACAACATTGGCCGTTGAAGAAGAAACGAAAAACTGAAGTGACAGTGTCTATAGAAAAATCACGGCTCTTTATTTTGTCTTCCACAATTGTTTGAGCCATATAATTGCATTTAACGACATTAATTTCACCACATGCAAATTCAAACCTTGAGGACTACACGTCCTCTAAAGCAAATGTGGAATTCATTGTCGTCCCCCATCCAGAAAGGAGTGCTGAAAAGGTGCAGTTGAAACCCTTTTGAATTCAATGCAACATTAACAATCTTTTGCAAAGTGCCATTGTTTCCATGACAACCATCATGTCCATGTAGAAGATGAGGTGTGCAAATTGTGTAATTTCTAACGAGACCACTTTGTTAAGGGATGTTCTTTCTTCATAGACAGGTAAACATCACAAGAAGAGCTACATTCAGCATGATCAATTCAATTATATTTTGGTAAACTCTGGAATATTATGAGAAAAAAGCAGACACAAGGCAAAGTCTATATTGTTCTAAATGTTTTCTTTAGAAGAAAAACAATCTTTTAAAAGTATGAAAGATAAAAATATCAATTAGAGAGGGAGAGAGTGGGTGATTGAGAACGTAAGTGATATAAATGCCATCAAACATAATAAGATTCATGGAGCATGCAGATTTGTTCATGTGTGCTGAACATCAGTCAGCAAAGGAGAAAGGAGAAATAAAGATGAAGATGTCCAAACTTTCTGCCGTTTGTGCACTAAAATGATTAGTGGGGGGAGGGGGGAGAAAACTAGAAAAAATCAGGCATGGATCCAACCCTCCCCTGCTCTGACAAAGCAGTTTTCTTTTTCTCTTTGAAATATCTAGATAAGTTAAAAAAACAAAAACAAAAAAACAACATACAATCCCCAGTAATCAAAAATTGAGCTTAAAAACAAAAAAAAGGTATTTATATCCAATGTCTAATTGGACAAACGAAGTTCTTTTTGTCAATCGTCCCCCCCCCACTCCGCTGAAAAACCTGGATCCGCCCTCATTATTCTGACAACTAAAACGATACCAAAAATAAATACACTAAGTAGTTAACTTCCTTTGGTATCAAATCGTTGTGGCCATTTCACACACCGAGTTAATGGATTGAGAACAGGTGGCTTAACAAAAAAAATAACGGGAGTTATGGACAACTTATATATATATATATATATATATATATATATATATATATATATATATATATATGTGTGTGTGTGTGTGTGTGTGTGTGTGTACGTGTGCTCCCAGTCCAACGTTTCCGCTTTCATTCATGGCATATTTTGGTGCCAGTGTGTTAATGCGTCATGAATTAAAGCAAAAAAAGCTGAGGAGTTAAACTGTTTCAAAAAGGAATTCTGACTACGCGAATGGAGTGGCCATTCCGGTGAGAAGAAGAAAAAAAGTAGAAATAATAAGAGACAGAGACAGAGAGAGAGAGAAAGAGAATAAGCAATTCCTTCTCTGTTTCTCTCCACAAGGTGGTATTTGGGTTGGTGGTTTACTGAATTAGGTACGTTCACGGGAAGCAGAAAAGGAAACGAGAGTGGGGAGGAAGAGAGACAGATAGATAGATAGATAGATAGATAGAGAGAGAGTAACTATTTCAAATCACCTCCATCACCTCCATAACCACTGCCCGACACCCCTCCCCCTCTACCCCGTCCAAACACTTCGAGAGAGAAAAAGGCCCAAAGTATATAGTCTCTTTCTCTCTGTTTTCCATTCTACCTACGCCCACTGTAGTGCTAGGTGAATGGTACGCCTGAGAACTAGTGTCAGTATCAGCAGTAGCCAGCGACAAAGGTATGACAGTGACCGTTCTCTGCTAATCCCAGCAAAAAAAAAAGCCAGTCTGACAAACCCACATGACGAAAGAGCAAGCACCGACCTAGGTAGGTAGGTCGGTAGGTAGGTAAGAAAAAAAAAAAAAAAAAAAAAAAAAAAAAGAGTAAAAAGCCGAAATTGGCAGCGCTACTGCTGCTGTTTCTAAGAGCTACCCCACGGTCGCACCACCCTCTTTATTCTCTACCGTCATCGCAATGGTAGTCATTGCTTTCTTCCTGGCACTATCTTTCAACCTTTTTTTTTTCTTCTCTTTCTGTCAAATGCCGACTCAGTGGGACACGTTGAAGAGAGCAGATGCGAACCTCAAAACGAGTCGTTAGAAGGAATTAGGTGTGCGTGCTAAAGTTCTCAGTGGAAAACTGCTTTTCAATTGTGCAATTCGGTCTCGAGTTTAGAAAAGGGAGGGGCGCTGGGAACTTTTGAATACGCTCAATATATAAGTAAAAGTAAAAAAAAAAAAAAAATCATGTCAAGTCATTAGTCTTATCTTAGCTTATTCAATTGAAAGGGCGGTGGCGTTAGGTTGGTTTGATTCTGACACCGTAATAGTACCAATTGTGAGGTTTGTAATTAACTTAGGTTCTCCACAAATCCTCAGGTTAAAGCAATGGTTAATTTTGTCCTGTTTGGGGGTAATCAACACCTAAGTATTAATTCCTACCCGCATTCACTTATAGATGGGAAATGAAAATAATAATAGAAATGAAACAGTCAGTGCTTATCTAGAAAACGCAGATGCAGACCCCTCCCCCGTTCGGGCAAAGCACAATTCAAAGAAAAATTACATCCAAATTTTATAAATTAAATCCCAAATAATCAAAAGTAATCATGAATTAACCTTGAAAATAAAAACAAGAAATATATCCATCGTCTGATACAATGGAGTTAGAAAAAAATTCAAAGTTTTTTCTCTAGTAACGGGGATGAATCCGGTTATGTGAAAAGGTTAAAACTTAGGGACTGATAACACGGCAGAATCAATGGGATGTCTGACAAGTTCTCTCTGGGATTGCGTAAAAATTCTTTTTTGCAGTGACAAGGCAAAATAAATTAGTTACACACGAAAGAAACTTTCCGAATATTTTATGATATGAGAAGAGAAGCAACGTAAAAAATTGACGCGTGAAAAACTTTTTAAAAAAAATGTCTGAAAAGAAAAAAAATAATGAAATAGATTTCCGTACGTCCCACGAGTGTGTGTGCGTGTGTGTGTCAAATCACATGGGAAGGGGAGATAACTAGCGAGTGAAAGTAAGCAGCCTCTTAACAAACTGAAAAAAATCTCTCGTTAGTTAATAAAGTAAAAAAAAAACTAAAAAAGAAAATAAAAATAAAATCTACAGATGGATAAATAGACAACCATATTAAAACTAATGTTACGTTTAGTAGAGATCACATCTGTTGAAGAATAACTTGAAAACAGTTAATCAAAAACTCATTTTCATTAGGCATTTTATGACACACACACACACCAACAAATAACAACTTCATTTTATAAGAAAATAATTTCTTATGCTACTTTCCTGGAAATAAATAGGAAGTTTTTTGTACGACAGAAAAATTCAACCAGCTGAGTCCACACAGTCCTAACTTTGATAACTTTGGTTTAGTTAAAAACTCTTTCTCACATACTATTTGTGTACATGGATATACAGGTGTGTATGCATTTACATGACATTACTGTATATACCTGTGTGCATACATGACACAACTGCATATACATGTGTGTATATACAACACACTATTGTGTAAGTTAACATTTATACATGATGCCGTGTTACACATGACAGTGTAAATACGTGTGAGCGTGTGTGTGTGTGCATGGATGACACACTATAGTATGTGCACACACAACACTATTGTACATGCATAGATGACACACTATTAAACATTTATCTAAACACATACCATGAAGTTTACCTACACATAATTGAATCCTTCAAGTCCAAATGGTAAATAATAGAAAAAAGTGTCTCAGTAATGTTAGAGCCCTTTATTTTCATAGGCGAACAGATTTTTTAGAAAAAACAAATGGGTGATTCTCAGGTTCAAACTGTGCACAAATCAAATTCTTGAGTCTAAAGGGAGAAGGATCGTATTTCGACTTTTACTGGAGACTCCTTCACAAGTGCAAGGTGCTTGCTGTGCAAAAAACTACGAGCCCAGGTCAACATTCATTTAATAACAAAGTTTATATTACTCGTCTGTGAGCCACAAGTGTTTTTCTTTCAGCTAATGAGAGACAGAGACAGAGAGAGTATGAGAGAGAGAGAGGGAGGGAGAGAGACAGAGAGAGAGTGAGAGACCCCCACCTCAATAATAACTGTCTAGTCACACCACTGAAATGTCTGACTGTAACTGGAGACCTCATCTCACTGCATGGAGATAGAGAGAGAAAGAGAGCAAAGATGATAACTAGAGGGTTCGGGGAGGGGGAACAACGAGGGGGGGGGTCAGTTGAACGAGGAGTACAATCTAACAATTGTGTTGCAAGGGTGCTGCGGTAACTAATACTAGAATGACTGTATCAGTGCAAAATGGAGAAAACATTTTTCAACTCGTGAAATCCAAGCCATAGGTTGGGAGGGAACAGAGATTCAGGTGGCGGGTGAAAGAAAGAAAGAAAGAAAGAGACAGAGAGAGTAAGAGAGGAGGAAGAGAGTGAAGAAGAAATTTCATAAACATAACATAACTTCATTAACCCTCTTATGACCCACTCTCCCCACCACACACACACACTTCCGAAATATGTAGATAAAAAGTCTGATGACTTGAGAGTTTTTGTTCTTTACATTAAAGAAAGCAAAAAAAAAAGTCTTCTGCTAGACATATTACTCTTTCTGTCTTTCTTTCTGGTAAATGTTGTTTTTACAGGCAAGTTGTTTTCTGTCTATTATCTGGTATTACTGAAGTTTACATTCTGTTCCAAGCACTTGATAGGTTCTTTCTGGGTCCTTTTTCTTTTTGTCTGCCCCTTGAAGACAGCAGCAACGGGACACCCGTTATAAAATCCTTAGTAAGCAGTGTTCATGTAACCACTTGAATTGTCATTTCTTCCTTTCAGAATTTACCAGCATAAAAGGAATGCTCTCAACTGAATAAACGCAGATCAACAAGCTGGAAATGGCCTCCAGCACATCAAGTTGCTTTAAAAAAAAAAAATACTAAAAACAGGATTTTTTTCTCCCCCTTTTTTTTTATTTATTGTTGCCTATGTAGCTATATATCCAATATCATCAGATCAGAAGTTCTCAATGAATTCCAATGACATTTTGGGCTAGGAGAGACTAGATCAAATTTGGGGGCGGATCCAACAATTTTTCGAATCAACCCCCCCCCCTTCCTAATTATTTCCAAACTGATTTTCATTCAATTCCCAGTGACAGTGGGGTTGGCAGATGTATGCTCTCTCTGAGTGCTTTCGATTTTTCTATCAAAATTGAATTCTATTATAGAGAAAAAAATGTCATCAAATCTTTTAATTTGATAATGAGCGATTATAGATCGTTAGCAGTTTTCTTCCGATTAATATCATGAATTGATTAGCAAAAAGCTGAACCTTGGAGTTTGACTAGGCATCTCTTTGGGATAACTAACTAAATGGTGAGTAGCGTATATTTTCATCAGGTAATGAATGATGAAAGTAAGACAAAATGCAGATAAAAACTTCTCCTACTCCTAATAGAAACAATGGACTCTTCCATAAAAATGAGTTCAGTCGATTTTTAATAAGACCTCAGATGAAGCTGATAAGATGTAAATAGGACATTGAAGTAGCAAACCATTAAGTCTCCAAGAGAGAAAATGTGAATAAAACTGTTTGAACTCCGCAAGAAGACGGCTAGATATTTTCACCAAATGCATAGTGGCCATTTCAAGGTTGGAAATGATTCCTGCTCCTACACTTGGTGGATTTGGACATGATATGGCTGAGTTGATAAAGCTACCATTTACCATAGATGATGACTTGTCCATTCTTGGTCAAGTGGCATCATTACTTATCTCATTGCAGTTAACATTTGGATATGAGATCTGAGCGTGTCTATAAGGTTAGCAGAAGGTAGAGAGGAGCATCTATCTACAGCTATCCACTGCTACTGACCTTAAGGACTAGGGAATGCCTAAGCTGGGAATTATCCTAAATTATCACTGTTCATAGTGACACCTTGATGTCCGGCCCTTATAAGGTTCTAAGGTTTGAAAATCCTCACCCTTGGTGAGAGGGTCTGATCCAGGTGGGGGGGGGGATACAAATGCTTTCTTATACGCCCCAACCACAACGGATGCCCATGCTCTTCGGTATTTCCTTCTTTTATCTTGTTCCATAATTGAAAAGTTGTTTTTTTTTAAATTCTTACTTTTTAAATTTTAAATTAAAGATGCTTCCTCTGGGGATATTCCTGCCCCCCCCCTCTGTGTATATATACCATTTGTTTGGTTATTTTCTGATTTTACTTATATGTAAGCTCAAATAAATAGATAGAATATGCCATAACTGTTAATAATGTGAATAAACATTGAAATATTAACAAAAGTTCCCACAACTCTTGTTTGTTAATTGAATGTTGTTTACTTTCATGTTTTTTAGAGGTACTCCCATTCTTTATATATATATATATATATATATATATATATATATATATGTGTGTGTGTGTGTTTAAAGCAAGATTGTCACAAACATTTATTAAGGGAAATGGTTAAAAATAAACAGAGCCAAGTTTTGTTGGTGGCAGGAACTTGCTTTTTAGTTTTATGTTTGACTCAAAGTTTTTAACATTCCACAAGAACCACTGCCGTCACAACTGCGACAGGAAATACACCGTATGTCTGGGAGGAGAAGCCAAAGATACAAACACAGAGGGGGTCAAAAGCAAAGAAAATAAGGACCGAAAAACTCTCCTTATTCCATGATCAATTATTCATAATATGCAAGCTGGATAGTCACAGAAATTTCTTCTTCTTTTTTTTTGCTGAGGAAGTCATTTCACACCTTATGTTCCCGTGTGTGTGTGTGTGTGTGTGTGTGTGTGTGTGTGCGTCATAGTAAGATAACAGTTTGATCCTCACTGGGAGCTCCACTTCTGAGGCCTTGTGTCAAACCAAACTGAATATACGCTAAAGACTAAAGTAGTTTATACTTAATATTTACTAAGCTTGTCTTTGCGGAATGATAATGAGCCTCACATGCTTGCAAACCATTATTACACCAATTGTGAAACTAGGGATTTCAAGAAATTACAGTTATGCTCAGGAATTTTACTAAATCAATAGTTTCATAACCTCACTATAATATATATATATATATATATATATATATATATATATGTATATATGATGTGTATATATATATATATATATGTGTGTGTGTGTGTGTGGAAAGCTTTACACCTTTAGACAATAAATATGTTAAGAAAAATATCTTGATTGTGTATACATACATAGTAAATATATCAACAGCAGCTCTTTACCAGAATAATATTAGTGTGTCAGAGAATCGTTGAACTTCATGAAATAAATATTTGTACATTAGAAATCGTTCCAGCTCCTGAACTCAGTGGATCCGGAAATGAAAAGTAGCGGGTTAACATTGAGGGATAGAGCTCTTTACCTGGAGATTAATCGCAGTATGTAATTTTAATTAGAGATCAAACGGCCTACGATCACAAGAACAAACAGAAAAATCCTTATTCCATGTGGCGGGATGATGAGTTTTCAATTAAACCGTAAAACAAACACATCTACTAAAGCCTGGCCTGCAAGAACACATTAGATCAGGGCACAACGTTTCATCAAAAATGCAAAATACACACACTTGCGTTCATCTCTGGTACATATCTGCACGGGCACCCACAGCCACTTTTTCAGGGGGCAGCAAAAGCATATATTCCAAGGGTGGGGTGCAGGAGAATATATACAGATGTTGGTTGTCAGGTAAAGGACTAGAAAGTGCCTAAACTATGACTAGTCAAGGCTGACATTATTCATAGTGACCCACTAGAAGGTTCAAACCTTCACAAAACCTCCTCACCCTGGGGGGGTCCAAAATGCCTAGTTTGCACCCCCCCCGCATACACCAATGTGCATATTCATAAGTGTGTATGTATGTGTGTGTGTATGTCCGAACTGTGTATGTATGTGTAAATGTGAGTATGTGCGTGTGTTTTTGCAGTTCCGATTAAATGGTGTTCAGTGAAAAGTCATGGTACCAACATAGAGTGACACGCGGAAAGGGCCAAACCTGGCTTTTATACACAAGAAAGAACAGGACGATTGTAGAATAACTTCGGAAACTGATTATCATTTAATCTACTTTCAACAGTGCATTCATTCTGAAGCAGAATGTAAAATGGCCAATGTTATAAGGAAATAAAGAGAGACCCCCCTCAGAATGCTTTCCTCCCTCCCTCCCACCATGTGTGCGTGTGTCTTGGGTGCCTTCCATGGAGTGATGGACAATCTGTTCATTATAGTAATCAAATCAAGTCTCATTGACTTCCCCACAACTGTGCCAAATATATATATATATATATATATATACATATACATAACTCTCTCTCTCTCAATATATATATATATATATATTTCTATATGAATATATAGTTAAGAATGCAGTGAAGTATCTGTTCCTTCTTCCTCTTGATGAAATCAAGTGGAAAGGTATGTTTGAAATTTAATGAATTTTATTTTGTTCCATAAACAGCAATTTAAATCATAATTCCAGGTCTTGAAATTGTACCAATGAGAATTTTAATAACATAAGAAGAAAGTTGATCTGGGCTTGTTACAGTCATGTACTTAAAATGGTATTCTGCAGATATAATCAATATAAGTGCCAAAAGATTCATATATATATATATATAATGTGTAACAGCTATTGCGTGCATGAATATATTTATATATGTATATATATATATATATATATATATATATATATATATATATATATATATATATATATATATATACACATATATATATTTGTATATATATATATATATATATATATATATATATATATATACATATACACATATATATATATAACACATATAGACAGGTAAAAATTCTATTTTTAAAGCAGTCTACTGAAGATAGCAGCATTAATAATTGGACAATACCAGAAGTACCAAAGGATCATAAGTCATCATTGAGAGAGAGAGTGAGAGACAGAGAGAGGAATAGTACAAAAAAGGGAGAGAGCATAAACAGAAGATGGTATTGATAAAATACGTTATATACGCACAAAAATAGCATAAGGTAAAAGAACTAAAACAAGAAAGATTACTGAAGTTAAACTTAAAAAGCTATTCAAAACACATGATGAGCAGTTAACGAATCATTGAATCTGCCCTTATAATGTACAGTTCTAGAAGGAGACATACTTTTCAGGGCACAGCTTGGACAAATAACCAAAAAATAAAAAGATCTATATTTTGTATCAGAGCAAAGTACTGCTTCTACTACGCAAGTTCATAGTCATGGGAGTTACTAACCAGGCACCAAAGATAAAAACAAAAATCTGTAGGACAGTAGCCAAACACTAACAAATTATACTGATACACATGACAAACTCTTTATTAATCAAAGATTACGTCAAAGACTTGTAATAAAAACTGATTGGTCACCTAATAGAAACTGTCACGTAATCAACATCTTTGGCAGCATGCCATGTTTAGGTTGATCAATTAAAAATTTGGAAAAGAGGTAATTGATGAATAAATTACTTCTTTTGCCTTTCTTGGGGGTTATCGCAAAAAAAGTCAGAATTAAAAAAAAAAAAAAGCATGAATGCTGCTGGACGCAAACTAAGAGATCAGTTTAGCATAAACACACTTTCCGAATTGAACACCCCTCTAAAAATCTATTTAGGGGGTGAACGGTTCAAAAAGACAATGAGTAAAAGTTAAAATTTCCTGCACTCTAGCTCCATTGGGGTGGCCAGTGTGCTTGATGCATGCATAGCCAGCCGGACCAGCTTAAAAACTGAAGAAATCTTTAGAGACCATTTTGGTTGACTGTATCTAATACCCTTGTTTAACTGTTTCAAGTCTCCAGGGACATACATATCCTGAGGTTTCTATGACAGCAAGGATATGTATATTGTTCTGTAGATCTCTTTTAGAAATCTATTGGGACATTTTAATTCAGAGATTAAGTACTTTATAGGTTAGTGGTGAAAGAGTTAAAAAACTAGCACCGAAATAAAGATAAGTGGGTGGGTTCAAGTGTCCCTCTCGCAAAAAAATATTTTATGTGTAGACTCAAAAATTGGGGTAACAAAGTTAATTGAAACATTTTCAAAGGAAATTTTTCAAACTCCCGCTAACTGTTTCTTTTTTTTTTAATAAAGATTTTTCAAGTCCCATATTTGAACAACATGTTGAGCTAGAAACAAGATATGTGTGACACAGTTTTTGCACCGAGGGTTTTCTACAGAACAACTTACGAAAAGAAAACAAACTGCGAAGGAAGGATGAAATTATCCTTTGTTAGTTCTTTTTAATAGGAAAATACTATGTAAGCATGCATGAGAGAGAGAGAGAGAGAGAGGTGGAGAGAATGAGAATGGTAGGAAGAGAGAGGAACAAAGAAAACAGTAAGACACCAATTTTGAATGTCTTTAATGATAGAGTAAAAAAAAAAAAAAGATTTCCTGAAGTCTGGAATTAAAATCAGTTCTGTTTCAAGAAAGTACCATCAAAAAAGATTACCTCAAATTATGTAAACAAATGCTTTTTTAAGCATCTCTTGATTCATCTATTAAAGCATTGGGCTTTTTTTTTTATTTACCAAACAGAACCTGGCAGTAAATATATTTCGATGTTGTTACAAGTGGGTTTGAAATTGTTATTCAATTCAAAAGAAGATAAAAACAAAGTGGTTAAAGCAACAAATGGAGGCTGATCCATTAATCTTCAAACCTGGATTGAATCCTTTGGTGACAAGGGCGTCATCTTTGGATCAAATGAGCTCTCGTCAGTCAGCATCAGCAGGAACTTTAATGGTTGGATGTAATGTTTATTTAATATTTCTTACAAGTGGTTCATGTAGGCTGTGCTATCAAAGGTAGGATTAATTAAACAGATTCATCACAACTCATTTATTCTAATGACTCACAAATACATGAGTTTATATATTCATATGATGTATGTATGTATGTATGCATACAACCAAATTGTGTGCAACCACCCAAGTTAAGCAATATCGAGCCTTGTCAGTAGCCAGATGGGTGAGCATTTGGGAACACCAGGTGGTGTAAACAGCAATAAGATTTTTCTGCAGCTGTACCATACCATCAAACAACAGAATTTCGAGCCAAAGGATGCAATCTCACATTATGCAGCATCCTATTTCAGTTATGGAGATATGATATATATTTATATATATGTGTGTGTGTGTGTGTGTGTGTGTGTGTGTATATATATAATATATATATCATACATATATTATGTATATATATATATATATATACAATGTAATGACCACAAATGTAATGATGCAGCAAATTCTGGAAATAGGGAAACAAAAAAATAATTTAGCATCAACTGCATTCAAACTCAGCAGATGAAGCAAAGTTTTCATAATTGCTGCCCACTGACTTTACTGTTACTCTTCCATTTCGTTTTCATCATCATCATCATCATCAGTCTTTTAGCGTCCGTCGTTGGACATAGACCTTCCCCAGGATTTGCCACACTTCTCTATCATGGGCGTCACGGAGCCAGTACTTCCTGAACCTGTCTAGTTCATCTCTCCATCTAATATTTTGCCGGCCTCGGTTGCGCATATGGTCTCGGGGAATCCATGTTGTGAGTCGTGATGTCCATCGATTGTCAGCCATTCTTGCAACATGGCCAGCCCACCGCCATTTGAGATTTTTTATGGCTTCTATGATGTCTCTAACTATTTTCAAATAAAATATTCCTGGCAGAAGTGGAGGAAACAATTGGATGATTAAACACTGAATTTTTGACTGAATCTTTGTCAGTGGTCAGGAATAAAATGCGAACATAACTGACCAAGGGAGTGACATTTTGATCCGAGTCAGAAGTGCCAGTTTACATGCAAGTAATCTCTGATAGGTACTCTGCTGGGGTTCAAATATAGCAGAAGGTTATGACTTGAAAAATGTCTTGATTAAATAAGAATCAAAAAAATGTTTGCATTATAGAAAAGAAATATTTCATGGTCTTGCATTTCCTCTAAATATCACAGATATACACACACACACACACACACATATGCAAAGAAAGAGAGAAAAAGTGCAGAGAGAGAATGTGTGTGAAAGAGAGAGAGAGTCAGTGAGTGAGAGAGTGACAGAAAAAATTCAATCAAGTAGAGTTCAATGGCTCCATAAAATAAAGGCATAAAATGTTTACCTAATCTTTCATAAACTCATTACATATATATATATATATATATATATATATATATATATGCATATAATATACATGTGTGTGTGCACAAGCATGCATACTTGAGGAAGGAGGAAGCATAGAGCAAATGCCAAATTGATGGAATTATTTTATGAGGGAGAAGAAGTTTTGGATGGAAACCAATTTTCTAGTAAGTCCAAACCAACTGGCATGGAGTGGTTGTATTTAAAAAGCCTTTCTGAAACGTTCTAAGTGCCTGCACAGGGGAATGTCTCCCTTGGCTTTGCAATGGGGAAAAGCTTAACATCCGAAATTTAATTTCGTCTCTATGATTTTCAAATTAATTTTGCTCCCCAGCCCCCAGCCCCTATCCCATCCCACCCCTGTAACCTTGCATGTTTTCTGCTTGAATTTTCATTTAATATTTTCGGCTTCGACTGGCGGTAGGCACATGTGTATTTACTCAGGGGCTTAATACACACTGAAGGCAGTATTGATTTTGAACGTATCATTTTGAGGGGGGGTAGGGATATTGCCTGCCCTACCCTCACATCATCTGATCAGCTTTTGCAAATATACATTTTCTCCCTTCAGCTATTGAGGAAGATCCTCTGGTAGATCTATCAGACTCAAACGTGTGTATGTGTGTGTATGCTTTCACAGAACGTAAAAGACATTTTGGCATCATTAACAGCGGGCTGAAGTGATGGTATTAGAATCATTTTTAACATCAACAACAATAGTAGAATCAACTTGGGCTACACAAGTGGTGAAAATGATTTTTATTATTATCACTTATTACTAATAACATTTATTGTTAAACAAACAGTTTAAGGTGGGCGTAAGCTAGGGAAATTCATAGATTAAGACTTAACATAAGATTTGGATGAAGATTTTAGTAATCACTGTTTACATATTATACATAAATGCAGTCCATGTGTTACAGATAAGACCCATTCCTCCACTGTCAAAGTCATATTTGTAGGTAAATTGAAACAGGTAACGACGGTTCTTATTTTCAGTGTCTGTTAGTCAAATGTTAATCTTAGTATATTGTATATATTTGACTTTTCTATGTATATAAAACACTTTGGAAACATTTTCAAATAAGCTAAAACGTTTTGAACATAATACAGTGCGTAATGATATCAATAATAATAATAATAATAATAGTATTGTAATGCCAGATGTAACTTCATACAGTCCGGTACATTATTGTACTGGAGAGAGAAAGAGGAAGACAGAATCAGTGTGTGAGGGAATACAGTACTGTAAAAACAAACTAAAAAACATTTCCTAAAACAAGGTATAGAAAAAATTGAAAATAAAGAGGACATGATTAAAGATAGGATTTATGACGGACCATTTGTAAGTCAGACATTCTTAATCAGGGGACTGTATTATATTTAGAAAGTATTGAATAGATGATATATGCTGTTTTTTTCTATTTTTGCCTCAATAAACACTTCCAATGGAGGGGGTTTCTCCCAATAGCTACAAGCTAATCAGAGTGAGTTACTATCAAGTAAAAAAACAAACAAGAAAGATAACTTGGAGAATGAAGCTGACTGCCCTCACTCAACTGAGTTAATAAATAAAAGCAATGAAAGTGAATCAAAACTAAACAAAGAACTACATTTTTTTAGGTCTTATTTTAAAAAAAAAGGTCTTAATGAATCTTAAGAGAGAAAAATCTTAGTGCAATTTCAAAATAAATAACAATTAAATTGTGTGAAAGGAATTGCAGATGAAAACAGAGGAATTATAAAATCTTAGCATTGTAAATAAAAA
Source organism: Thysanoteuthis rhombus (assembly GCA_963457665.1). Taxonomy (NCBI): domain Eukaryota; kingdom Metazoa; phylum Mollusca; class Cephalopoda; order Oegopsida; family Thysanoteuthidae; genus Thysanoteuthis; species Thysanoteuthis major. The sequence continues at coordinate 5,958,634 of OY735231.1, forward strand.
TAAAAAAGCAGCAAATAAAGTACTTTTTTTTGTTTTTTTTAAATCTCATGTTTGCACAGAATTTGAAATATTTAGGGGTGATCATCACAAGAGATTAAAAACTAAGAGCATTTCACATCGAAGAACGAGTTAATAATTTATTCAAGAACAAAATTTCAAATTCCAGAGATGCTCATAATTATTTTGTCATTTTGAATCAAATTCATATAACGTAACAATCAAAATTTGTTTTTGGTGGATTGAGATAGTTTAAATGACTAAACTGGCCTGACGTTGCCACTCTTCTCAATTGAAAGGTCTGTTTATCAACTCCCAATCAAAGCTTTTGAGACTAATTACTTTGGAAGCGAATCAAATTTGAGCTCCCCTTTCTCGAAATGAAGCTCTAATCTCTTTTCTCTAATTACTTTGGTCAGTCCACTCATTGAACCGATTCAAAAAATGAAAATTCACGACCAATACATTTACGCAGAATTGAAATGGAGGCTGAATTGGTTACGTTTTTCATCTTATTAAGAACACGAGTTGGAATCTCACAAAGAGCTTATTCATTACTTTTGGCCTGCACTGTTTACTCACTACCATAGAGTGACAGCCTGAGTTGAGTGGTGATAAAAAAAAAAAATGAAAAATTAAGATGAAGTAAAACAGAAGTCAAAATTAATAACGGTTGTTACATTTTTAGTTTTGAAAACAGTGTATCATATTTTGCAAAACAAAAATTGTCTGATTTTTTTTGTTTTTGTTTTTTCAAAATAATTCCGAATTCTTCTGACAGGAAATCAATTCGCTCTTTTGCCAATTATTTTTTTCACGTGTGATTCTTCCTAAATTCAGGTTATTGCTTTTTCTATCAAGCAGACGAGACTATGAGGCAATCATGAAAATTATTTTGAACAATAACAACGAAAGCTTATAAAAATCTAGCACCCAATCAGGTAACAGCTATATCATCTTTATTTCAATTTAATCTAATTTGTTCTCATCAGATGAAGTATTGTCAACTAGAATTAATTTTTGATGAAAGAAAATACAAGTCGAAAACCAAATCAAGCATTGGTGACAGAAATTAAGATTCTATTAAATCACAATAAAAACATCACAATGGTATTTATACTTTTGTGAAAAATTCATCAGATTTTTTTTTTGTCAAGATGATTTTAAGAATTATTGAACTAAATAAATAAATAATTTTCGAGAGCCAAGAGAACAAAACAGGAATACCTTGAATAGTGCATTTTGATTAGTACAGGATTTGATGTATAATGGTTAATGTACTGCAGTACAAATTAATGTAAGTAGGTATTTACTGGAAAAAAAAAAACATTAAATCATAAGACTCTCATCTCTCAGTCGAAGTTTACATCAACTTGGATATGAATTTACAGATGTAGATGGAAGTTTTGGTACCAACATGAATTGAATGGAGTTTTTTATATAGACAAATTTTAATGAAGGACAGAAATCCTTCAAAGGCATTCTATTTGGAAAGTTTGAATTTACTAGGACTAATTAGAAGCTGAAATGTTGAAATTGATTGAAGAGTCAAAAGTGAACCCTTTCTCCCAATACTGCCTAGAAACACCAAGAGCTTTGAATTTTTCAATTTTTCAAGTATCAATATTTGTCTGTGTAATATCCAACTTCTAGGAAGAGTTAAGATAGATTACTCTAACTTTGCTGTTGCCTATATGTGAAAAAATTGTAATATATAATCTTTTGCAGAAATGTATTCATTTAGAATGAAATAAGTCTGTGCATTCCTGTAAATTTTTGTTTATATCAAAAACTTGTCAATCAGTAAGAGAGCCTCCGGACAATCAGTTGGTTGTGAGTTCAAATCATGTACTGGGAAAGTGAATTTTGCATATTGGCTTGCACCCTCAATTTTGTTGACAATCGTTCTTATTGTTTTCGGAAGGAAAGTGAAGGAAACCCCAGCTTCGAAGTCTGACAACAGGGCTATTTTATCTGACACCTGATTGTTTGTTTTCTATTTAGAAACAATAAAATAAATGAAGGTAGATATTTATCCTGATCAGAGGCAAGAGCAACGATGTTTGTTTGTAGAATGGAATGAGGAAGTCACTTAGTTCACAACTTGGCAGATGCAAACAAGCACTCTAGGAAGAAGAAATATGTGTTGTATCAGTGAGATAGCCTAATTGGCAAAAATTTCAACTTTTCTTACAAAAAATGAATAAATAGTTTTAATTGGATGAAAAGTTTGAGTAAAGAAAACAAGGATATGAATAAACTGTTTTTACAATCTTTTGAGAGATCTAACTTTTTTTTATGAAAAATGAGTGAATACATGGTTTTAACATTTTTTTCTTTTTTACAAAAAATAAACAAGTATGTAGTTTTAATTTGATCAAAGGTTTATGTAATTGATGTAAATTCAAAATTGAAAAAAAAAAAGAAGCAAATTTCACCAATTTGGCATAACACAGATATCGATTAATAGATATATAGATATGATGATTATTGGTGAGATCAAACTTTTTTTTATGGAACAAATCTACTGATATACATATATAGATATACATACCTACATGAAAACTTTCTATACTATTATGGGAAAATTTTTTTTTCAGCAACATCTTTAGAGCTTAAAGCTGCAAAGCTTTCCAGACATATATATTGTGTGTATGTGTGCATACATACATACATGTACGAGAAAGTGAGAGAGAGAGAGAGAGAGAGAGAGAGAGAGAGAAAGCCGTTATGGCCGCGGTAGAGAAAGAGTGCAATTCGAAGTGTAGATGTCTTAGTGCTGAGCAAAAGATCGGATATTGACCCCTGCTGCTGATGACAATGTCACCAATCTCACAGAGTGGCAAAAAGTCAGTGGCACTGAATCACGGATCTGTCACTGGAAATGCGGATATCTATTGTTGTTCAGCCCAACACCTGAATTTGGAATCAGAATGTCAGACAAAGGTTTCGCTTGTAGAGCCAGAAGAACTCCTGGCAAATAAGCACCTTTCTCTAAAAGTGCCACGTTTGGCACCATAGAGAGACAGCAGTTTCTACTCACTGTGTTGTGGCGGTGCTGTTCAGTTGGTTATGGCTTTAGCTGGAGGCTATCGCAATTTGCAGCAAAGGAGATGGCGTGGCTTGGGCTCGTAGTGGCGAATGTGATTGTAACGCTGCTTGACTGGCTGGCTGGCCTCTTGGGTGAGGTGAGGTTAAGTTAGGTGCCACGGATTTCTGTGACAAGGTTCTGTTGGTCTGATAAGGGTGGAAACAAATTGTACAATATAGGGGCACCTCCCTTTAGCCACCTTGACTTAAATGTGTCGGAAGAGAAGTTCCGATTGCAGGGGTTAAAAGGAACTGTCATTGATCTACTTATATAATGAACAGAGTGACTTTTTTTGTTTCTCTGTCCATGGCAATGAACTCTTCCACTTAAAGGTAACAATTTCTCTGATGAGAATATCTCTGACGCACCATTTGAAACAATAGACACTTCCACTTGAATGATTCAGGTGCTTTCTTTTCTATAAAAATTTTCTTTTTTTCCAAATCTCATAGAAATAGAAACAAAACTAAAAATTCATTTTATTTCTATGATCTTTGCAGATGGTTCATAAAAGTGAATAACAATAGGCTTCACCTATGGCTGCCACTGATACTATAAGTGTGACTGACATAGTAGGAAAGGAGAGGGGTGAAAAGAGTTGTGTAGTTTGATAAGAGGGTATGCAGGGAGAGGGGAGAAGAGAAAATTAAAAAATTTAACGAGAAGTCAGAAGGAAAAGGGAGGAATGGAAAACAATTTAATGAGGGTTGGGAGGGGGAAGAAAAAGTTTAATAAGGGTAGGAAGGGAAAGGAGATGATGGCTGCTACAGATACAATGTGTAACAGCTATTGTATATATATATATATATATATATATATATATATATATATATATATATATATATATATATATATATATATGATATGACGATTTTGGAATGTTTGCATTTTACTAAACCCAGAAACACATTTCTCAGTACTGCAATATCAGCTTATTTATTTTGCCTAAAATTAGCACTGAAATTAACCGACAATTAGGAGGTATTTATCTTGATGATTGATGTGGGGAGCGGAGAAGTGATGTGTGGGTGTGGAAAGCCCATTTTACGAAAAGATATAAATTCCTTTTGTATGCAAAACAAGTTGTACTCACTTCCCAACCTCATTATGACTACCCCCTCCATGGTGAACGGCTGGTATTTTACAGTACAATGAAAAAAATTCAAACAGAAAAAGTGAAATGCTTACACTTTGACAAATTTGACAAATTGATATAAAAATAAATTTTGAGTGGTTGCTATGTCAGCTGTCCTGTTGACCAAGGGTTCAGTTTACAGTGTAAGCTTATGATAAATTGATCCCTTACTTTGTGTCTGGCAATGTGAATGGACCGACGTTCAGGTCAATGGCCAGGACAGTAGAGATGGCAACTATCTAAAAATAATCTTTATTTCAATTTTGTCAGGTTTTAAGTACTAGACATTTTTGAATTTCAAGAAAAACCCAATTTTCACTCCACCTTCCATGATCCATGTGATTAATTTTCACTGCTGAATTAAGTGCATTGACAAGGAAGTTGTACAATTGTTTTCTTTCATTATTATGCTCTTGACACATAGATGAACCAAGGTAAGATCTCTACCTTCTTGTCAAAATAAAACATAAATAAACTCTCAATGCTAAAGTGAGGTCATCCATTATTGTCATTTCTTCAGGGAAATACCTGGATGACATCAATAATAAAAATCATTGAAATAGTGTAGTCCTCCCTCATAATGCAGCTGTTGAGGTCCAAAAAAGACAACTGAACCACAGATAATCAAGTGTCAATTACAGGGAATATTCAAATTCATAAGTGAATGAAGGTGTTGTTTTCAATACAAAATGAAAGAAATGCATAAAACACCATATAATTATAAACCAATTCATTGCAAATTGAAGAAGGTTAATTTAAGATTAAGTAAGTCTTTTGAAAAAATTCTCTTTTTATTCACAGTTTTCTGGATGAGGCCAACACTAGAGGTAAAAATGTGGGGTCCACAAACTACCTGCTTCATATCGAACTATGCTATATCAAGGGACTCCAGTATAATCAAATTTACAAAACTGTTTATAATTTCAATATTTCACACATCAATTTTTTTTTTTTTAAAACTTTTATTTCAAGGTTTTTTTCTTGTTAAAATTCGGTTATTAAGCATCCCTGAATTTGATTGTAAAAATATTCTATATAGATCCGCAAGGAATCAAATGTTTATCCTATGACATCAAAATAATTGATTTTATTGACGACCGACGATTCAACATTTTTTTTTCTAATTATTATTATACAACAATTTAGGCTTTCATACATGCTTATTTAGTAAGAGGAATTCATTAATTTGTGGATTTTTTTTTATAAATATGATTATCAGAAGGAATAAGTCTTGGATGAATCTCCCTATTGATCTATCAATCTGTGTGCGTATGTATATATATTATGAATCCAGAAATACAGAAAAGATCAGGCTCCAAAACATGAAAGTAAACATTGATGAAGAGAAAAGAAAAAAAAAATGCAATTTCAAAAATGCTTTGATTGTAGAAGAAAATAAAAGGAGTCTTCATGTTTTTAGTTTTACTTAACAACAATCATGTTATTTGAAGAGAAAAAGAAAGAACCTCAGTGAAAGAAAATAATTGTATTGAATCATTTATATCAAGTGACCCTAATGTTGTCATGGAACGAAAGAAGGCATAAATATTGACTTGGTGATCAAATTAACTTCACAGGATATCCCATTAGGAACGTGATCAGCAGAGTAATATACCAATCTTTTCACAAAGAAAACTGCATCAATGAAAACGGCAGAAAACTCCCACATAAAAGAAAAATACCTGCTTATATAAGACGCCATGTGTATATCGATTTTTTTTTTTTGTCCATAACATTTGTCAGGGGAGATAACTATTAAATACCAATTATAGTGTGGGGTCCGTTTTCCTTTTTTTTTTGTTTGTATGTGAAAAATTCAGGTTCTACAGAGTGACTGCAAAATTATCTTATTACTGCGATCATTTTTGACAGCTTGGGTAAACTAGTATATTAATGTTTTCTAAGCTTAGTCTCGTTTGGCACAAGGCAAGAAGAGTGGAGCACCTAGTGAAGATTGAGCTCACCATAATGATAATGGTCTGTTATATTAATTTGCTGACCCTCATTCTATTGTGAGGAGTCCTAAGGAAAGTTATTGATATTTACTATGCTTGGTATGGCTCAAGGCCACAAGAGATGAGCACCACAACAGTCATGGTAAGCAAAAGAGCTTCCTTTGTCTCAATGATTGGTGTTAATTAGAAAAAAATTATAATTCTTTAGAAATTCGATTTCTTCTTTTAAAATCAAAATTATCAACTTTTTCTTGAGGATGGTATGTCGATTCTTTACAACAAAAAGAAAATCTGGACACAATATAGAAATAAGAAAACAATATTGCACGTGCTGACATACAGGCAAATATGAAATGAGTAAGTACCAACGATGAAAACGCTACAGAAAGATTGAAGGAAAAGATATCTATGGACGAATTCAACAGAATGATGATAAAAACTTTTCAAACAAGGCTGGGTTAGAACAAATATTATTAATAGTTCCATAACTTGTCTGGAAAATTCTGGGACCTTTCCAGTACCTTATAGCAAGCGGAAGAACAGCAAAGCTTAGCATGCAACTGTTTGGACTTGCGGCAGTGCTTTTCCAAGTAATCATACAAATAACAGCAGTTTGAATGGGAAAAATTCTATTGTGATCTTTCAAAAAATCACTTGATCAAAAATCCTTAATAACATCTCTATATATATCTCTCTCTCTATATATCTATATAATCAGTATGGAAATAAGTAGTATGTGGAGGAGGGGGTGTAGATATTATCCCATTCCTCTCCAACCAGAGCCTCACTAACCTTAGCGTACCAATAGTTCCAAGAAACAATTTCCATCACTGTATATAATGAACAGAGACCTTTTCCATGTGTTCCTACGTTACTACATCTGTAACTATAAGTGTTTCAAACAGTCGGTAAAAGGTATTTTTACCAGCTAATACGTAATAAAATAGAGATGAAATTAATATTTTGCTCATAAAAAATATCTTGTACCCACATTTGAAACAATGGACAATTTTCACTGAAATGAGACCAGTCACTTTTTAATGAAGCCTCAGATGTGTTTATACTATCTACAGCTTTGAAGTAGTGAACTTAATTAGGTCTTAAAGCAAGTAAGAGTGAGTGAAGAAGTCACTGAATCCACAAAAACACATCATTTTGCAAAATGCAGTATGACTAATTCTAATGAATATTTCCTTTTTTTTTTCTAAAACTAAAAACAAAAAAACCCAAACATCAGCGTATTTTCCGAGGTTATAAATATTAACTACAGGTGTCCCCCATTATAATGCATGTGCTGAGGGACAAGAAGCCAACCTCGTTACAATCGAACAATGAGAATATTTAGCCATTCTGAAGCTACATCTGGCTATTTTAGAGCTAGAATGATATTATGGGGTTCACTATCTATCCCTTCGCGTTATGACACGAACCACGCTGGGATGCCTATATCAACTAATAATAGAGAACACCCATATGCACAGTTGGAGCGATAACAGATTCAGATACGTCAATCGGACCGTACGCATAATTTCTCAAGCACAATGGTAGTGAAAGAAAAGAGATGATAGACCAGGACGATTGTGATGAAGAGAATAAAGCGTTTCTTTTAGTGTTCTTGTGTATTAATAATACATTGAATCATTCTGTCTGATGTGGTGGAAGGTTGGAATCTCACAGCAGGATTATTTATTATTCGTTGATTATATAGACAAATAACAGGGAGAATCAAAACTGTTAAAGTACAACAAAACACTTTTTTCATTAAGAAAAAAAAATCATGCTATCTCGGTCCAATAACAGTTCTTACACTTAACGTATGAAATACAAATGCAGATGTAACATCTATTACGGGACGGTAATCGGAGCGGGTTATTTTACAAGTTGTTTCAATGTTGGCCTTTGTGCGTACGAAGACTATAAACATGGCAGGATACCATACGAAAAGTGGGGCCCAATACCGCATACAGACAAATCTATCTAGTCTGTCCATCCAATCCTCTCACAACCACAATGACTAGAATATACGTATCACTCTTCGGATGGATCGGCTGGTTTGTCATTTTATTTATTTAGAATTTATTATTGTCTGCGGACAAAGACCAATACAGAGAGGCACTTTGCGTTAAGATACGCTAAGAGTGATTTGAAACAAAACCATTATCAACTTTGTTCTGAAGCGGCAGTCTGTCTGTCGAGAAGGAAAACAAAGCGATCAGGTTGATGTTGATAACACGGGATCAAGTTCAACAAGTAATGAGAGAGAGAAGGAGAGAGAAAGACAGAGAGAGAGAGAGAGAGAGAGACTGATTGGTGGTAGTAAAAACAAGCACGTGCACACATTGAAGCGGGGGGGGGGATGGCCTGGGATGCAGACCTAAACATTGTTCTTTTTTGATTTTGCTTTGTGTTTCAAGAAAAAGAGAAAAGGCCAGAGACTGAACAACATGCTAAGATGTACTAGAGACAACCAACAAATTCTGGTTGACTCAAACCCGAACAACAGGAAACAACATCCAGCCGACACCAGACACAAAGAATTGAAATATTTCAATCGAAAAACGAGAAGAAAAAGAAAAGCCACGTGTAATTTCCTATCGAGTAATGTGGTTTCGTTTTTTGAAAAAAGAAAACAAAATCCGGATAATGGATTTATAGCAAACAAGGTATCAGGTAATATGTTCCTTGTTTCAGAGAGGAAAGCCGAGTTGGTGTGTGTTCCAACTGGCCTGTGCCTGTAATGGAAATCGCTTGACTCCTCACAGCGAACCACTCAACTTGGAGATACACACACACACAAAAAGAAGCGGATCTTTTATCCAGGTCTTCCCTACTATAATGCAGTTCGTTAAAGTGCAGTTCACGTCAAAACGCAGGTGGACAGTGAACCCCAAAATATTAATCTAGCTTGAAAATCGCCGGATCTAGCTTGCAAATAGCTAGATCCTGCTCCCAAATAGCCATATTTTAATGCAACTTATAATGCGGTTTGCTTTCTTGAATCCTAACACCCACGTTATAACGGGGAAGGCCTGTATTTTATATGACCTGAAGGTAAATCAAGCAATTCTTTCTCTTATTCCACTCCAAAAATTGACAATATCCAAGAGACAATATCAATATATCCGTGTGCGTGTCATTCAGATTTTACCAGTGAACAAGGCATGGTTGTACAATCACGTGTTTGTCATATTGTGTGTGTGTACGAGTGTGAATGTGTTTTTATGATTGGGTCACTATGGTGTTGTCTATTGTGAGGGAGTATACCTGCCCCAGTGCTTGTTTGCGTTGGTAAACTGTGTATGTACGTGCGTGAATGAGTTTTCATGAGTGGGTCAATGTGTAATCTATTGTGAGGGAGTATACCTGCCCTGGCGCGTGTTTCTGTTTGTGCGAGGGGGGGCTCGGCTTGGGATAGGAGGGGTTTCAGCTCGTGTGGCAGGGCTCGGAACAGACAAGATGGCTTATTATAAGAGGAGTTTACCTGGATGGTAGCCGTAGGTAGAAAACAATGAAAGTAGCAAACAACAAAAATCAACAAAAAAAAAAAAAAATGAATGAATAACAGGGGAAGGAAAGAAGTTTTATTTTGTTGCCAGCAACAACATTATCTGACCCAAAAGAATAGAAGAAATAATCAAAAAGAAAAAAAGACCACTGTCATACCTGGGGAGAGGAAGAAGTGATTGGGCAAGGGGTGGAAAAGCACAAGGGGCTCTGAGCTGCCAGGCCATTTGAAAAGTTGAGCAGCACAGCTGGTCATCAATAAACGACTGATTACAGTGACCAGTAAGCTGGCCAAATATCCAAGGTGGACACAAGGAGGAAGGTGGGCCGTGGCTACTGGAAAAAGCCTGATTTGACAAGGCAGTCAGCCTCTTTTGACTAAAGTACTGTTGGCTAGTGTCAAGGTTGAGCCATATATGCCAAGTCACAATGAGTGGAGAGGAAAGGATGAAGAATGATTCAAGCTATCTGGAGGCTGCTAGTCTGAATTAGCATGATAGAAGCAGCGGCAGTGCCAGCAGCTGTGGCCAACATCTACACAGGCCATGTGTGTGTGTGTGTGTGTGTGTGTGTTTACACATGTTCCAATGCTGCCAGGGCAATAAGGGACTACAGTTGATCAGGTGAAAAAAATATCAAACATTATACACATATATATATATATATATCTATATCTATGTATATGATAGTGTGTGTGTATGTGTGCACATGTTAAATGTTTGGTGACTTACCTATCAGGTCGCAGCAGCTAGATTCTTTATTATCTGACAGTGTCGTCTCTCTATACATGGCTAGGTGTGAAGTGTCTAGTTCTTGCCGTGTTGTCCCTACCTTCTCTCTGATATAATGAAGGTAGCAGAAGCGATGAAAAGAAGAACCATGAGGATGAAGATGAAGAGTAAGGAGAGGCTGGTGGCGGCAGAGGTAGTGGTTGCGATGCTGCCACTGCCACCTCTAATAATGATTATGAAGATGGTGATGGTGATGATGATGATGATGATGATGACGAAGAGGTAGGTGTGACAACAATAATAATGATGATGAGGATGCCAATGATGATGATGATGGAAGAGCTGGGGAAATGATCATAATAATAAGTACTGGCTCTATCAGCAGGGGAAGTGTGGAGTGCATTCGATACACAACACACCGCAGAAGAGATCACACAAACAGACAAATCGTGGTAGTAATAGTAGGAGCAGTAGTAGCAGCCCGGGCCTCCATTATCAGCAAGGTGGGAGGTGGCAGCGGAGGCTGCTGGTGATGTAGCGAAGAAGGGAAGGAAAAAAGAGGATGCTGTGATGGCAACATAGGTGCCCCATCCTTCAGTGCTGGCCGTGGCTGCTTCTGTTGTTGTTATGAGACAGAAGGTAAAAAAAAAAGAAAAAAAGGATGAGGCAGAGGCAGTTATGACGAGGGGTGGGGGAGAGAGAAAGAGAGAGGAGGGAGAGAGAAAGCGAAAGATGTAGGGACTCCCATCTGTTAGGTGGTACCAGGCCCGCTAAGACAGTTTTGTTGTTTTGGGGAGGACAGATCTTGCTTTCTCTTTCTTGATTGTTTCTCTGTTTATTTCCTTTTTTTTCCCCTCCCCCCCCAGCTCAGTGTCTCCTCCTGAGTAAGCAGGAAGCCCCCCCCCCCGGATAGTGGGTGGATGAGAGCCTGGAGGAATGAAGATAAAGGATAGAGGAAGAAAATGAGGTGACCAGGAACGAAGCAAGCTGAGGTGAAAATTTAAAATGTAACCATTTTTCCAAAGACTGGGGCCTGGAGAGTTCAAAAAAAGGACCAGGGAGAGTGCGGATAGGTGTGAGATTGTCTCAAACTTAGAAGAAGGGTAAGGAATGGGAAAGAATACAGCAATTAAAATGAAAAACAACTATGCGGAAAAAACTACAAACAATATCATTCTCTGGTATATCAACATTTATATGGGTCATGTGGAACCATGGAGCGGTTACTTTCACAGGGGCTCTGAAGTAGTTTTCAACATAAATATAACACTGGGCAAAGAGATTTGAGAAAAAAAATTGACTTACACTGCAGACCCTACTATTTCTAACATTCCTACAAAAAGAAGTCAAGTCTGTATTTCTATTATTTTTTTTAAAAATCCATTCTTAAAACAGGTGAATATTTTCTGCAAATTCTCAGATGAAGCTACAAGCTGAAAACCCGAGTCACAGGGTGGCCTAATGGTTACCGGCATAGAGATTGGAATCAACGAACAGAGTTCAAATTTTGTCCCAAGCTGATGAAATTAGATTTTACAAGCACATGAGAAGAGTATTCTTGTTCTGGCTCAAAATAAGTTCTTTTCTTCTTCTTCTCTCAAATATACATTTGCAATGACTAGAACTAGGATTGAGTGCCTGCTTTACAAATTACAGCAAACTGAGAAATGTCTTCTTCAAGAGTTTGATAGAAGATTTCAGAGAATTCAAAGTAAATTTTATTCAATACTTTCCAGTTTCTGTCTTTTGTCAACATTACTTTTCTAAGAAGAGGATTTCTGCTGGTGAAGGACATAAAATAGGCCAATCAAATAAGAAAATGCTAACAAATTCATAACCTGATCCAAAATGTATGTGCACCTTATGAAGATTGAACTCACACTGAGCTGGTCTACAAGATGTAGTTGCTAACAACCATTGCGTCATAGTAGGAGGTGCCGTTAGCTCACAAAAGAGTTTCAATTTAAGATGGGTGCATGTTCATCTGACCCACAGTCAAATTTCATCTCTCATCCAACAACTGAAAAATAATCACATGAGGTCAGGGAAGGGTCAGGATGGAAATAATAAGATGGGATTCTTTTTTATACTGAAAAACAAAACTTAATTGAAACGTGAAAATCACAAGCTGCTTCAACATGACACTGGGTGTCCCTGCCACTTTTTCAGGAAAGGGGGGGGGGTTAAAAAATATATTCCATGAAAAAAGATACATCCGGTTTATGGTTTTCAGGAAAGAGACTAGGGAGTGCTAAAGCTGTGAATTGTCCTCGGATGTCACTGTTCACTGGTGACCATCTTAATCTTCCGGCCTCTCTAAGGTTACAACTTTCAAACCCCTCGATCCCCAACCCCTTTGGTGAGAAGGTCTGACCCAGGTGAGGAGTGAGGGTGTCAAATGTTCCAGCACAAGACATTAACTTGATATTGTTGGATTTAATGAATCCTTATTTTCCTGCAGTTCAAATGAGAATGTAAAAAGAGACTTGCCATCACTAGTCAATAATCGAACATCCGTAGCGTCAAAATATGAAGTCATGAAAAAGAATTCCATCAAAGGATAAATATGGTCAGAATAAAGTATTTACGACATCACTGGCTTTTTCCAGAGGAAAACATCTAACATAGAATAAGGAAATATCTAGATTCTGGAAAAAAAATTCTTTTTAAATGGGTCAAATAAAGCACTGATGCCAATTTTCTAGTCTGTAGACAAAACAGTATGGCCTGGAGCACTGGAACACACACAAACCAACTGACATTACCACACCCACACATAAAAAAAAAAAGGATAGAATCCATCGCCACTTTTAATGGCTATAGTCGTTCAACTTTTGATAATACCTCAGTTGGTGATTTTTAAGGTAAAAGTTAAAGAAAATGTTTACAATATCTTTCTGGATGTTCAAGTTGTTTAGATTGTAAGGTGTAACTGGGGAATATTAATCATCTCTTGGCAAGATTTCCTCTCACCTCACTAAAAGTTTTTGTTTCAAATTTGTATATTTATCTATCTCAGCCAATTTCTTTTATATATAAATATATGATTATATAATATACACACACACAAGCATACACATAAACGCTCACATACACACACACACACATATATATATATATATATGTATATGCAAACAAACATTTTGCACCCTCCCACAAACATTATGTGTATGTAAGTCAATACAAGATATCTTTTTCAAGTCTTATCCAGAGGATGATTATAATATCACCAGAGCCAATTCATCGGAGGATCTCCTACGCTTTGCCCAGGCATGTGCCCTGGAAGGGACGTTCCATTATCTGTAGTGACAGAACGTAGCCCATTCAAATGATATGAAATAGAAAAATTAAAACTGTCTTTCCATAAGCTGGAATGTTTTCTTACCAACATTTATTAGAAGCAAACAAAACATAAAGATGCAATTCAAATAAAATTAAATCCAAAAGACTACATAAGGACTCTGATTACTAAAAATAGTAAAAATAACAGTAAAAATGCTCTTAATGAAGCCAATTATAGTCAGTAGTAATTGACCATGCAGAGCTCTGAAAGGCTGGGAGAGCTTGATGACGGAAGTTAAGTGGCCTCTAATCGAAGCCTCACTGACCAGATGGCAGAGACACAACATGAGAAGTGGGGGTACGAGAGAAAGAGAGTGATGCTGGCATTGCAAATTTATAGTACAATTGTGGGTTAACCATATGTAATGGCGTACCAAGTTTATCTACCTTGGCCTTAGAAGTTGAGAGAGAGAGAGAGAGAGAGAGAGAGTTATAGGGTGAGAGCGAACTATAGAGAGAGAGAGAGTGATAGAGAACTTGAGAGAGAGAGAGAGCTAGAGAGCGAGACAAACAGAACTGGAGAGAGAAGCAGAGCTAGAGAGAGAGAGACAAAGAGACGGATCTAGAGAAAGACAGATAGAGAGACAGACAGAGCTAGAGAGAGCGACAGAGACAGACACAGCTAGAGAGAACGAAAGAGCTAAAGAGAGAGACCTTGAGAGACAGTGACAGACAGAGCAAGAGAGAGAGAAACAGAGCTGAAGTGAGAGAGACAGAGTTAGAGAGAGTGAGAGTGATAGCGCTAGACGGAGAGACAGAGCTACAAACAGAGGGAGCCAGGTGAAAGAGCTAGAGAGAGAGAGATCAAGAGGGAATGTAAAATGAAGTCCAGAAATGAAGTCAACGGACTATGTGCCTGTAATAGCACCATCACATCATCAGTCATTTGTTGAAAGTAGCCGAGAAGGCCACCAAGTCCCAAGAAAAGCAGTTGCGGACGTGCCTACTACACAGGGGACTGCAAAAGCTCAAAGCATCATATAAGCATTAAGAGACACAAGTAGTAGGCGGTGGTGACCACGGGGGGAAAGAATGAGGGCGACTCACTATGGCTGTGGGTTGTGGGGACTGGAAGCTTCTGGTGCAAGCACACTACCCTGCATGGACTAAGTGCACAACAAGAAGACGACTGACTAATAGTTATCAGGTCGAAGACCAAAATGCAAAGTTAGTTGCTATAAAATCATATATACTTATATGACATAAAAAATCTATAATCTGGCAGGGGATGCCACACACACACACACACACACACACACACCACCCCATACATATGAATGTTTATATATAGATATATATATCCATGTATACATAAATATATATATATATATATATATATATATATATATACATACATTTATATATACACACATATATATATACATACATATATATACATATATACACACATATATATATACATATATACTTACACACAGAGCAATTTTTCATTTAAGCAGGTTCTATTGAAGATAGCAAAAGATTATTTCATCAATTGTTTAATGAATTCCTCCAGGAAATTCTCATACACTTGATCCGAATATTTTTGTTACCTTGAGAAAGAAAAGAAGAAATTCTAAAGAAGAGAGAAAAAATGAAGAAATTGATTAAGCAATCCTTGCCTGTCACCTCCAATAAAACCTGCTAATATACACACACACACACATACATATGTATATATATATATATATATATATATATATATATATATATATATATATATATATATATATCAGATTTGCAGATTGGTTTTCATACATGTATATGCATATATATATATATATATATATATATATATATATATATATATACATGTATGAAAACCAATCTGCAAACTAAGCAGTAAAATGAACAGATTTTTTGCATATGTACCAGAATGTTGAAATCTGAATCATTTAACTTGCTCTGAATCTTTAATGAAAATTTTCCAGATGGGCTCAAAATTAGTCTTGGGGATCTAATTCCCGTTGGTTTTACCTAAACATAGCAATTTCTGAAGTACAGTCCTTTAAATTGACAGAGAGGCCCGAATCTTATCCCAAGCACAACTTTACTATGGACAGTCACACATGCGAACGTGTATGTGTGTGTGTGTGTGTTGGTAATAATTCTTCGGGGGGGCAAGGAAAGAATCTTGCAACCTGTTGAAATTGATAGTGGATCCAATATATTAGACACTGGTACTTAGTTCCTTGCTTACATAGTGAACTCCCACTCCTTTCATTACCAAAAGAACTCATCCTCCTGCCCTTACCTCATCCAACCTGTGGAATTGAGAACTATCCCACCTTCCTCTGGTATTTCTGGTAGCCTAGTGGCTACTACTAGATCTACGACTGGATGTGCGTAGATTTCCTTTTCTCTCAGATATAATAAGCATACAATTTTATGTATTAGTGTGTGCGTGCATATATATATATATATATATATATATATTTCTTTCTATACTTATACATTACACTCACACACACACATATATTTATATATATGCAAATACACACAAACACACACATTCATGTACCACCACAATAAGGATCCACGGACAGATATGCATTCAAAAGTTTTATTACAGTAAAAGCTCAGATTGATGGCCTTAGGCATGATGGGATGTTCAGTATTCTTGTATTCAGTATATAAACTAATGTATTCAGTGTATGCACTAATGTATTCAGTGTATATACCAATGTATTCAGTGTATACACTAACGTCCCAAAGTCCAAGGCTGTCAATTTAAGCATTAATTGCAATAAAACTTTTAAAATACATTTTTTTCCAATGGATCCAAACTTTTGGGACATCCTGTAGATATTTCTCTTTCACTGTACATAACATATATAATGCTCACACACGGTCCGATGATTGCACCAGCATGAAACTGAGTCACCATTAGGGACTGAATACACTCACACACACACATATATGTATATGTATGTATATATATATATATATATATATATATATATATATATATACACACACACACATTTCTTGATGCATGTATATATCTATCTCTCACACATCCACATACTGACAGTTTGTATTCACTTTGCACTGATACCCCAGAGAAAGTCATAAATTCACCCCCCCTACCCCAACCTAGCTACAGGTAAAAAAAGTTCAGTGTGAATTGTGTGACATCACCTCGGGTGCTTGTTGCTTGTAAGTCTATTTCACATATCGAACAGGCCAAGTAAGTACAGGGAGTCCCCTAAACCCTATGGTATCCTGTACTAATATGAAAATGTTGGGCCTAAGCCGGGATGGATGAAGCCATAGCCAGCGTGGGGGCAACACTCACTTATATCCACACTGTCTACATGGATAAAGAGTGACTTTCAAGTGTGTTATGGTTATGTGATGTTAGCTCTTGTTGTATTGACAGTAGTTGGACCGACAGTCGTCACACAAACTAGAGAGGTCAGTGCACTACTGATGAAGAGAGCTAATAAAATGGATGGTGCTATTATTATAGAAATCTCATTTCCATATATGTGGGCCTAATCTAGGCTAACTAACTCTAACAGTGTGACGGCATATGCGTGTGTTCACGACAGAGATAGGGAGTGCGTGTGCGCGAACGAGCGAGCGTGTGTGTGTGTGTGTGTGAGCGAGGAGAGAAAAGAGCGTGCATTGTGTGGAGTGCAAATAGCAAGGCGATTTTATGTCCTTTATTATAATTGATGTTTATTGATCTTAGTGTATGTCAAGCCGATGGCTTAGGCAGAGGACAGGAGGGAGAGAGGGAGGAAGGAAAGAGTGAAATGGCAATTCATACACACGCACACACACACACACACGTGCATTGCTGCAGGAAATACATAGGAGCAGTATAACTAACAGTGTTATAAGGAGAAGAGAGAAGAATCGGATGAGGGTGGCGATAGGGGGGGGGGTACACACCGGTCCCTGCTGCTGCTACTTCGCTCGGGCTAGAGACGGACACTCACATGGCTTGGAGAAGAAGATGAAGATAGAAAAATAGTGATGAAAGAGAAAGAGAGAGAGAGAGAGAGAGAGAGAGAGATGGTCATTATACTTTGTTTCCGTCAAACACCTTGAAGCAAAGAAAAAAAAAAAATCTGAATCGGACGCTGGACGAGTGGGAGTTATCAGTTTATTTACTTATTTCTATCCGAATAGTATACAACTTCTACAAGGCCTGGGTTAGCATGTACAGGTACATATATACGTATGACTTTCCAGCACGTATCTTTTACAGACAATTCAAACACAGACACACAAAGAGTTTGTGTGCACACACACACACACACACACACACACACGCACACACAGATAATCTTCAATAAAAATATACCTTCTTGATGAGAGTACAAAGATTTTCGATTATGACTAAACATTTTAATGGGTTGGTACATATATTTTCAAGAATGTGTGTATATAAGAGAGAAAGATAAGTAAAGAGAGAGAGATAGAAGCACACAATATAAGCTCCCTTATTTATGGATATATATTTACGGATACACATACACATCATATATATATATATATATATATATATATATATATATATATATATGTATGTGTGTGTGTGTGTGTGTGTCACATATTTTTCAAGGTATCAATATACAAATCTATTTTAGTCTGGGTTATGATGAGAGTATGATCACACATTCATATACTTCTGAAGATATATATAACTTATCCATCAAATAATTATTGAAAACTTTCAACTAAAACTGTCAACATAGGTTTCTCCAGTTTTCAAATTGGTCTGGCTGGTTACATATTTTACATACAGGCTGAACCAATGGAACTTGAGGGTTGCAATATCAAACATTAACTCTTTAGTATGTTGAGAAAAAACGTTTTTGTTTTGTTTTTTAAATTCCCCTTGAATAGTTTTTCAGAGGTGGGGGTTCAATTTGCAAAGTCAGTTTTATGTAAAATTGGTTTGTGTCCAGCTGCATTCACACTTGTTTTTTTTCAGACATTTATTTTTACATTCAGACTCTTTTTTCAGTGATCACCACCCAGCAAAAGGTGAGAGAAGGAACTTATTCACTTATCACTCCTTTTCCCAGTTTTTTTCGACTGATCATCCCCAACACAATATGCAGCCAATAGATGTTGGTCACACGACAGTTTCTTTTGAGTGATTAACTAAACACACACACATATATATCTGTATATATTTGAAAATCTTTTGTCAAGTCAAACAGAATGTACTATCTGTAATGAGCCATTGACAAAAAAATCTTTACTCATTTTATAACTGCTCTACTGATGGTATTGAGCACTTTTTTAAAACTTAGGTCTACTCAATACATGTACACACACTTATATATTTTATTATTGATCTCATACATATATATCAAACATGGCTTTGCTATTCTGACAGTAAATCTCATTTGGCTTTTGGTGTAAGAGAGAAACAAAAGAAAAATTTTTTTCTCTTTTCCTGTATTTTTTTTCCTTCACTGCATTTCAATTCATTGTTGTTTTTAGACAATAAACCTTTTCTTTTCCACGAGGGTTGGTTGAGGAAATAAATTTGTGTTAGAAGGAAATTATTTAAAGAAGACCCTTCACACATTAAGGGAAATGGATAACTAATCTCTCCCTCTTTTTTCTTAATGGGTACATTGTTCAGTCATCAATTGTGGTTTCATAATACCAGGAATCCTGCCAAGGATTCCACTGATTTCTATCCTCCATTAGAAATGAGGACAACTTTAAAACGACAGTACTCTCAGGACATGGTGTACAAATAGGTAACATTTAGAAGGCATTAGATTCAATCAATATTTCTAGAGAATATCCTACAACATTTAATTTGCACAGTGACTTGTGCAGCTACAATAGAAAAGAAGACAAAAGTACACCAGGTTCTGATTGGTCTTTCAGCTTGTATGCTGACTATCTTTAGAGAGTGGGTTTCTCCAGGGTGGGATCGCAAGCCCCACTCCGCAACTTTTCTTGCTATTCTTACCTATAGGGAAGGAGTGGATTCTACTCCTGGTTTGGAATTCAGAGTTGTCCTCCTCCTAGACTAGTTGCCAACTATGAACAGAGAGCTCAAAAGTGAAGTAGCCTTGGGAAATAATACAATCCTTGTCCCATAACAGTGGTTTCATTTGCATGATATTTTATAAACAAAATGTTATAACTATTATGGGACAGAGATTGCACAAAATAAATCTGGAGATAAAGAACAAAGAACAACCGACATCCTCTCAATGTCGTGAATGTGAATGTGTGAGTGCAAATGTGAATGTGCTTGTGCTTGTGTGAGTGTGCGGGTGCATGCAAGTGATTGACTGTGCTATTGTGTACAAGTGCGGGTGGGAACATATGAGTATGCGTGAGAGAGTGTTTGGGCAGGCACATCAGGAAGGGAGGTGGGTGGGAGCGGCTGTGGACCCCATTGTTTGCTTTGACCATTCATTGATCATCACAAAGTCTGTCTGATTGACCATCAAATTCAAAAAAAAAAAAAAAAAAGAGAATAGTTCCTTAACTACTTCCCCACAAGGGGAGAATATGATTCGAGGTCAGTTTTAATGTTGGGGGACCCACATGTGTATGTGGGGGCAGCACATGCTTACAATGTCTAATGGCCTCAAGCACTCCCCCCAACCTAAGTACTGATCAGGTTAGATGCTGCTTAACCTAGGTGATCGAACAAGAACTGGGACCCTTGGCAGGATTTGAACATGAAGAGAGTATTTGTTAATTCTTACTTAGTGTGGCACAAGGCCTCAGGTTGCTTACAGTACCTGCTGTTCATAAGTGGTTACCCATCCAAGTATCGAGCAGGCACTTCACTGCTTAACTTTGTCAGTCTAGCAAGAAATGGTACTACTAACAACAAAATGGGTATTTCATAACCAGCAATTTCCATATAGAGATGGGAAGTGAGTGAGTAGTGCCCTTATGCCGGATATGGCTTCAGTCGTCCCTGCTTGAGCTCTACCCATCACGTTATTACTTGGCCCCTTTGCGATACTCGGAATGACAAGCAACCAATGCAGGGGGGGGGTATATTCATGCCTTTCCCAAGCGCATTTAGTGCAAAGTGAATGCAAACTGTCTAAGCTGGAGTTTGAACCTAGCTTGTCCAGTCCATTCTACATAGCATTACTTGCTCAGCCACCCTTCCAGCACCCCAGGGTGGATAGGGGGTGGAATGAAATCGAGCTATAACGAGCAGCTAAATTACCAAAAAGTAAATTTAGGGACCTGATATGAAGAACATTTTAAAAAGACATTCTTTTTCAGGCAAGTCAGATATTGTGAGGGCCTTACATAGATTTTCATATTAATTTCTTCATTTTTATTTTCCCTTCTACGGAGATCAATACTGATTGTATAATGAAAAAGTCTTTGCCGAATTTATAGTTGGAGTCGAGATTAAAACGAGGAAAGAAAGCGTACACAAAAGGTAAATGCAATGAAGTCCATGCAACGTGCTTGCATAGATCACTCAGATGTGAAATAATTTCTCAACTTCAAAGAAACTCGATTGCTTTCGTCAAAAATTCCAATTATGCTTTGAATCAATAAACTAACAAAAAAACAAGACATTTAGGATCTGAAGGCGATGTGAGAGCAACATTTACTTCAATAAGAATCAAAACTTAACACCAACACACACACACTACATTATTATATATAAAGAGAAAGAGAGAGTCCTACTCACACACACACACACATAATGTGATAAAACTGTATTTTACCAGAATTCTTTGAAATAGGTGTGGATATAAACTTAAAGTAAGGAAATAATTAATATGGACAGTTTTGTGATTTTACAGAAGAAAGCTATCATGACAGGAAAGTATTGAAAAGATATGACAATATTCGAACAGCATTATGCCTTTGATATTAGAGAACTGCTTTCCAAATATAGAAGTGCATATCAATTAAGAACTGCTCCCTAAATATAGAAATGCATTTTATAAAAAAGTGCTCCCAAAAAACAGAAATGTATATCAATATAGAACTGCTATGAAAATATAGAAATTCATATTAATTAAGAACTGCTCCCCAGAAATGGAAATGCATATCAATGAAGAAATGCTCCCTAAATATAGAAGTGCATAATATTTCTCTAATTTTATTCTTTTAGATAATGAACAAGATTGTTCTTCTGTCACTCCAATCAAATCTGTGGGCTAGAGAAAGGACCATGGATGACCCTCAAAAAAGGCATAATTCCTGTATATACTGCACTATAAGATAAATAGTTTACAAGTGTATTTAGTGAACTACCACTCAACACAACTTCATCAAAGCCCCCATAAATATCCTAATTAAGCTCTAATAATTGGCCACTCACTCATAATACCAGTGGATTGGTTGCAGTGTATCATTAGCAAATATTCTTCAGATCAAATCAAATGCCTGTCATATATCAGTATATATATGGCTGGTTTGCCATTGTTGGAGACGACCCAAAGACTTCTGTCTTTTCACTACTATTTGCTTGGACAAAGGTGGATATGACTCCTATCCTTGATTTGACAACCATTTGCCCACAATCCTACTCTTTAACACAGGGGCATTGAGTACCATTTTAAAGTCTTTGGTATGACTCAGCCAGGGACTGATCCCAGTTGCTTGATGATCACCCATCTAGATAATGACTAAACTTCATGTTGCTTAACTTCAGTTATCTTGGGAGAAGTGGTGTGCCCAACATGATTTGATTGTATACATTTATACACATGACAAAATAAAAAAGGTGAAATTTAAAAAAATACAAAAAACAATCCAAAGAAGCATTTCATTTGACGAAAACAGAATTTATTTGCCGTCTTTGGAAGTGCTTCATTTTTCAGGTGGTCAGGAATTTTTTGTCTAGACATGCAGATAAATAAGGGCTATTTTTAACTACTAACTCAGCGGAAGAAACAAACCTAAAATGAGTGTACAGTCTAAATAAATTCACTTCCCCATAGTTTCTGATAAATCGTTTCTCGTACAATAAATTTTAGGAACTGATTTGTGTTCAGATAGATACCAACTGGGGGTTTATTTTGGATAAATTCAAGCATCAAGGGAAGAAGAAGAAGTGGGAGAAGAAGATGAAGAATGGAGAAATCGCATCCAGATTTAAACTGGAAATATCTATAATATTAATCTTCATTTGAAATCAGTCAAGTTTTGGCAAAGTGGAGCAGGAGACATGTGAAACCATTATCAAGATAAGATAGAAGAAGAATTTGGGGATATAAATAAGATGAAGGAGAGAGATAGGCTAGTAAGAGGAAGTGGGAGTAGAGAGAGGGAAAGGAAGGGAAAAGGAAGAAAAAAGTAGGAAAAAAGTGGAAGAAGAAGAAAGTGGAAAAAGAAGAAAAACAAGAAGTATGAGGAGGGAGAAAAAGAAATGGTAAAAAAGAGAGAGGAAAAGAAGTGGAGAAGAGTTGAAAAAGGAGAAGGAGTACCACAACAGAGCTCCAAGATAAGTGATGGTTACTTCTGGGAAAATGGTTGCAGAAATGTGGAAGAGAGAGAGAGAGAAAGAGAGAGAGAGAGAGAGAGAATGGGTGAAACTTCTAGAAGAGCAGGCGTGTTTTAGATATAAACAAAACAGGTGTTAGTTCTTGCGTTGTGCCAGGCAGGAACTTCACAAGATTGCAACTTTACAAAAAGATGGATCTATCGGGCGGAATTCCACCACGGAATTCCTTTTTCAAGTGTTCAAAATAAATAAATAAATAAATGAACAAAATTGATAATGATAGATGGAAGGAAAATAGATGTTAACCACAAACACAAAAAAAAAACCTTCAAACATTTTACTGAAAGAATTGGGAACGAAGAAAAAAATATGCCAGCTAGTCTTTGCCAGGTGGAAAAGGGAAAGGTAAGAAGGCATGTACTTGAAAAGATAAAATGAGGAATGATAACCCGTTTTTATGAAGACGCGGGGGTGGGGAGCATGGGTCTCCAGACTCAAAGTTGGGGGTATAAAAAAACAAAGTATCTGAAAGAATGATAAAATATGTACGTATAAGAAAGGGTGGGAGTTGAAAAAAAAACATTTGTTCTCAGCTATCCTGTCATAGAGGGGGGGGGGCTGTATTGTGGGTAACTGTATTTTACTAATTTCCAAAACAGTAAGTTCCCTTTGAAGAAATAGTCTACATATGTTATCTAAGCTAGAACATCAAACATGAAGCAGGATTAGGTTTTTTTTTAATGTTCTTGCTTAGATAACACATGCGGACTATTTCCAAAGTATATATATATATATAAATATACATATATATATAAATAAATATATTTATTTACAAAGCTTAACTTATTAAGGCACAAAGCTAGGAGGTGGGGCTCTCAGTTAGGATCAAACTCCTAGAATAGTAAAACCTTGAAAAAATTGTATAAATTGCATCAACAGATACTGGGAAATAAGTGACAGAAGTGAAACAAAAAAGTATTGAAAAAAGGTGTTTAGTGTTCAAAGCTGTTAAGGTTTCTAGACTATACATGTATATATATATATGAACAGTGTATCGATGTGGATTATGATTAATCAGACAATATTAGAGTGAAATGACGATTCAAGAAAAAGCCTGGATGAACTGGTGGAACAACGGAATAGAGAGAAGAAATCACATAAGTACTTAACATGGCCTTCTGAATTGTCAAATCATTCTAATATATATATATATATATATATATATATATATATATATATATATATATACACAAATGTGTGTGTATAGTATTGTAAGGTACTGCTGAGGGAATACATGTTAGTGGTAATGATGTTTCAGTCCTACAACCAATTCTGGCCCTAGGGTCAGCATCTGATGAAAGCTTAGTTGTCCAAACAGCTGTTGTTTTCAAGCAGCATTTGTATGAAATCACTCTCTTTCTTACACACACACACATACATATATATATATGCACACACACACACACACACAGAGGAAATGTGAAAACTCACTCTACCAACAGAAAAGATAATTTGTCTCTGGACTTCAAAAGTAGAACATGAATCTTGAAATGAATTAGAATATACGTTATTATCTCACTGGCGATTGGATTTGCAAGATAATCAGGTAATTTAATATGTAACACTGACATTCACTAAAAAGAAGAATGCCTAATATAACAATAACAAAATTAAAGAGAGGTCACCAAGTGCTGGGGAAAAATTTTAAGTTCAAGAAAAAAAAGAAGAAATGGGGTTTGAAACCAAAATATAAGACCTATATCTTTTTTTCACAAAGGGAAAGGAGGCTTTCATTTTTATCTCCTTCAAATAGTTCCACAACTCAATATCAAAAACAAAAACAAAAAAAAAACATCAAAAAGGTATTAAAGAACAAAAATTAAATTTAACAAAAATCACCCCTCTGGGGGCCTCATTGTAAAATTCATGGAAAACTATGTATGGTGATTATTTTTTAATGAATTTAGTGGCCCCGGGGGGAGGGGGAGCTGGTGACGAGAGAGAGTTGAAAAAGTGGGGTCAGATTAGGCGGAACTGATGCGGATGTTAGGGGGTTAGCATTAATTTCAACCAAATGACTACCAGGTAGAAAGATTGTCATGAACAGATCTTCAATCAACCTGACAGTTGAACGGGATGCAGAGACCCTATGGATTAAATCCCCATGCCCTATCATGGAGCTACACCTGTGAGCAGAATATACAAAGGTAAATATGTATATAATAGGGGGGGAATGGGGTGAGGAAATTGTCCGAAAGCATTTGAGGCCAATTATGATAAGTGAGTAAGTAAAATGTAGGTCAACACATTCCGAGCCTCATCAGTAAGCAGTAGAACCAAGAAGAGAACTTGTTCAATGACTGATGACATTTGACAAAACAGCAAATACTTTCCATATCAGATGGAAAGGCTTCAATGTTAGTAACATTGGATGAGGGGAGAGAGAGAGGCTGATTGAAACAGAGAGAGAGAGAGAGAGAGAATGTAGGAGTAAGTGAAAGAAAGTGAATGAGAGAAAGAGTGAGGATAAGGGGAACATGAAAAGAAAGAAAGAGCCAAAGAAAAAGAGAGGGGAGAACAGGAGGAAAAGGAGAGGGAAGGGAAGATGGAGATGAGAGAGAGAATTGCAGA
The DNA here is from genome assembly GCA_963457665.1 of Thysanoteuthis rhombus. Lineage (NCBI taxonomy): Eukaryota > Metazoa > Mollusca > Cephalopoda > Oegopsida > Thysanoteuthidae > Thysanoteuthis > Thysanoteuthis major. The sequence continues at coordinate 5,984,444 of OY735231.1, forward strand.
GAAAGAGAGAGAGAGAATAGGGGAAAGAAAGAGAGAGAGAATGAGAGACTATAACAGATGTGTTATATTTAGTAGTGATCAGTAACTCCATCTCATTTGTAATGACTGGGCAACTGAAGTCTTGTAAGTCAATGTAAATAACGTGTCTGTTAATTGACACAAGCTACAAGGAATCACCCGCTTAGAATGGATTTCAGTCATTGTTCAAAGTTGAAACCCCGATACCTGGACAGCACAAAAGAATCAACAGTCAGCGGTAGGAGGTGGCAGCAGTGTACACAGTCTTTACAAGGAGCACTTGTCACATTACAACACACAAACACAGATTCCCACTCAATGAAAAGCAAATCTTTAATTCCAGGGTGTTCAATCAACTAAAGTAAAATTCTACTCGGTCAGTGGTGAATTAGTGCAAATTATAAGTGATGTGAATGAAGAGGACAAAGCAAGTTCTTGATTTTAGCAGGTTCGGTCAGTCACCCAATAGAAATCATCAGCTGACCAACATCTTTTGGGGATGATTAATTAAAAATTTGGAGAAAGGGGTGATCAATGAATAAGTTATTTCTCTAGCCAAACTAAAGGATCACTGTTATGTAAACTTACAGTCAACTGAACCTGCCCTCTAAAAATTTAAAAAAAAAAAAGGCTTTCGCAGAAGACCAGAGGGTACAACAGCCAAAACATTGTGACAATCAAAATGAAGATGAGGAAAACAGTTTGAATAAATCAGTGTATAATGATACTTTTAGAAGAATCAAATCTCCTTACCAAACAAGAAGTGTCAATGAACTTGTCAACACGGCAGTGTTGATTAACATATCAACAAAATCAAGTGGACTTCAAGTTTGTTTTTCAAATACTGATTTACTCCAAAAGTTCCAGAGCTACCTACATCCTTTTCATGTGTGTGCGAGTGAGTGTGGTTGCACCCAACTAGGAAAGGTGGGAGGAAAACAACAAACACCCAACCACCTGGGAGAGGGGAGAAAGCAGGAGGGAGGAGGAAGAAGAGAGGGAGAGAGAGGAGAAAGAAGAAAGAGGTGAGAAAAAAAGAGGAAAGAAAAAGAGAAAGAGAGAGAAAAAAGAGAAAGAGAGAGAGAAAAAAGAGAAGGATAGAAAGAGAAAGACAGAGGAAAAGGAGAAAAAAGAGAGAAAGAAAGAGAGGAGAGAGAGAGAGAGAGAATCTATCAATAAGAAGCATTTCTTTAAAGAAATGCACAGAATAAACAAACAGGAAAAAAGGGAGAACCAAAAACAAAACCCACACCAATCCAAAAAAGGTGTCCGTGAATGCAGCAGTAGGTGACTAGAGGCTAACAAGTGTCCATCGAATTGTTGGATGTTTGCTCATCAAGAAACGGCATTGGACACCAAAGTGTGAAATGAGAAAACAACATCGACTGATTAGCAAGGAGAATGTTTTAATTAAACAAATCGTCCTATGCTGAAGAAACCCAGTAACATGGGCCCCGTTTTGTACTTCTAATCAACCAACTGATCATACTCTCATCACTATGGCTACTGTCAAGTGCACTGGCATCGTTAGCGTTGTTAAAAAGTCTAATGTTTCAAATAGTGCCTTTTTGATTTTGTACGCTAACATAGAAATTAACGTCACCAAGTATAAGCCAGAAAGAAAATACCTACTAAATAAGACCTTGAAGAGTGCGATTTTGAGCAGTATGGAAAATTTAGGAACAAATTAATTGTTCTATTGAAGGTTTACCTGTGAATAGTCGCTTGTATAATAATCTGCTTCTTATTTTATAAATGATAACTGAGAATAGGTAAGAATTATTAAATTGAACATACTTTCAAAGATCAAGCTGTTCATTTTTGATTTAAACTAAGATTCAAATTTATTCCTAATTTATCAAAGAATATTTGCACATAATTGCAATTCATATATTCAACCCTTTAACTGTGGGGCAAGTGCATTACATTTGCTGTCTTCTAAATGCAGCTGTAACTTTGATTAAACAGGATGGCACAAAATAAACTGAACAGTTTGTTTCCTTCGTAAACGATGGACCCTTCCATTTGAGGATACACAAATCGAAACAAATAGAAAAAGTTGTAACTTCAAGTGGAAAGGTCCATTGTGTAACTGTTAGAAATTCCAGTCGTTAGCTGTTAAGCCAAAGTAATGCAATAATAATAAGTGCAATGGAGGTAAAAAAAAAAACCCAAGTGGTTGAATCCATTCAATAGAAAATAGAATTTATCACATAATGGCATTCTTATTTTCATCTCGTGAAAAAATAAAATGTCAGAGGAAATTAACAAATACTACCTGGGTAGCAAAAAAAATCCTTCTATTCATGTGGAAAGCCGAAGAATGAATCTACCAAAACATGGTAGTAACAAGAAAAAGATTGAGCTCAATAGTTCAAACGACTCGGGGAAATGACAGTGACTCATCTCATCGATGTAGAAGATAAGTAAATCCAAATTTATTTACAGAAAAAATTCTGATTTTCCATACATCAGTTTCTGTCATTTTTTTTTTCTCTCTCCAGGAGAGTGTTTAATGATATCAATCATTGATAAAATCTAAATATCAAAGAGAAAAAAAAAGAAAAAAATCAAAACAACTTTTTGTTTGTTCTTAAATTTCACCTTTTTAGTACTTTATAATTGATCTGCATGAACACAACACGACAAAACAAAATTGATCATGTTGAAGACAGAAATTTAGTTGTTTGCGTTCATTTGGGGAAACAAGAAAGGACGGAAGATGCGAACGATGATGAGCCACGTCTTGCTGCTTTACTAAATTGTAGGCAGATATGGTTAAGTGATCCTCGTTCCTTTTCGCTTAATGGCAAGGGGAGGGTTCACTGCAGTCGGTGAAGCCAGTCCTAGAGGACAAGCCCCACACAACCCAAACCCCCATGCTCTGCTCAGTGTTCAGACATGGAGAGACAAGATACATATCGGCTTAATTAGCCTCACAGCCAATCTAATTAGTGTTCACAAACAATGAGACAAGTTTGCAGGAAGGCCCCAGTGCTTGATATCATCTATCTATTCAGGAACGATAGCCGATAAAGTAGGAAGTTAACATAATCAAAAGCCTAATTTCATAAGTTGTAGCAGCTACCCCAAGCATTTTCTTGTCATCGACCGACAAAGGCGATTTTTGATGTCCAAAACAGTTATTAGAAACAAAAAAAAAAAAGATTAAAAAAATAAACAAAAATAAAAAAAAAACTTGCTCCCACGAAATAAAGTAAGGACAATAACAAGAAAGAAATCATTCTATGAAAGATTTGCTTTTATTTTTTTTTAATAACTTTTTGTACCCCACCTCTGATTTTTTTTTTTTTTTATGAGGTGCTTATTTAACTGATGAATACAAGAGGGTTGGGGGGGGGGGCGAAACCATGTAAAAGTTTGGGGGGAGTGGAGGGCATCAATAGGTTCATTAATTCAAATCATGATCAACTCGATTTTTATGGCAAATGACAAATTTCTTCTTTTAGGTGAAGTTGGCATATCCAAGTTCAACCTGGTCTGGCCGAAATTTGAACAATGCCTTCCTCTGTAAGCAGCACCCCCATCACCACTTAGGGGCCAACTCATTCACCTTCCTCATCCAACTCTTGAGAGGAGGAGGAGGAGGAGGAGGTTATGAATAAAAAGATGTGGATGTGGGGGAAGAGAGGAAGAGTAAAAATGGGGAAGAAAAAAAAGACTTTTTTTCCTCTTTCTTCCGAATAGGTGAACAACTTAAGTTGAATAGTAGACATCTCTGAAACACTTGGTCTCCTCTTTTTGATTTCTATAGAAATCATTTTTATTGGTGAATCTCATTAAAACTGCTTTAAAAAAAGGAAGCAGCGAACAAAGGTGGGAGATTTTTTGCATATTTGATGGAAAGTTGAAAAATAAATGCAGAACAATAATGGGAGAATAACGACGAGGATGAAAACAATGAAGGTAAATGTCAAGAACTGAAGTAACCCAGTGGATAAGGCGACCTTCAGATAAGGCGAGACCCCAATTTCAGTCTGAATATCAGGGTTTCATTCAATGTTTAGAAACTGTTTTCGGATCTGGCTTATAAGACGACCCATTTTTTTTTTTATATGGGGAGGGTTCTTTGAATGCTTCAAATTTTGATATGTCCCCTGAAATATGCAATAGTTATTACCCGTTAAAAAAAAATAAAGTAAAATTGCGGATATATTAGAATTCCAATGAAATGATCTTTTTTAGAAAAATATATATTTACATTGATTCCCCCATTTGCTTAATTGATTCTACCCAACACGTCATGCTCCTAAAAGGCACATGACGGTTTCTATTGAGTGACTAACCAGACCAGCCTTTCCCTTTTTTTTTTCTTTTGCCAATGAAGTGACCAAGTGGCATAAAGATATATTTCCATTTGCATTAAAAATAGATTAGGGCAAGCAGCAAGATAAAACACAATGAATAAATCTATCCATCCAATCAGAATGCTATAAATCACGTGACTTGAGCAGCCATGATTTCAAGGTGTTATAATGTATATATGTTTGTTTTTTTAAAATTCTATATTCAATAGTTACTTATTTTAGAATATTGATTGATAGAGTCAGCAGCGAACATTAAAAGGTGTTTGAACATTTGAAGTTTCTCTGTCCACACAAACAAAATGTTTCAACTGAAAAGGTTGGTTGCCATATAGTCAAGATATCATTTATTTACTTTTACTTTTTAGTAGAGAACAAATGATTTGGAAAAAGTCAATAAATCTCCATAAATCACTTTAACCCTGATAAAAAAGGATGCAATACTTATATTTGTCGAGGTTACGATACATGTACATTTTGTGTGATTATTGCAGTTAATTTGTTCCCAAATTTTCCAGACTTTTCAAGGTCTTATCCAAAGTTTATACATAGTTATATTAATTTATAAAGCAATACCATAACCGAAATACATCAAAACCTATTGTAACCAAAACTAACCAAATCAAGGTATTGCTGCATTCATTCTTGTTACAAACGTCTTCTATGAAGTTCTTGGAAATCAAGTTTAATGGTGTCTTCTTCATCAAGATTATAATCATAAATAAATGAGCCACTTTTTAAAACTGAATATTTTTCCTCCAATAGAATACAAGAATTCTTTATTATTTAACTGATTATCTTTTTTACCTTCATCCTAACTTTCATTTGCTTTTTATCACAATTAGGAATCGGACCATTACAACTGAATATTGCAATATTTCATCCAAGAATAAATATGAAAGAATCAAGAATTTTTCACTCACAAAAATGTTCTGTAGAATTTCCACAAATCCTAGTGTTTTGAAAATCAACTATCTAAGTATGTATTACCAATGAAATCATGTACAAGACAGATGGACCTTTTCATTTCAAGGCAGGCTCTCCTCACTTGGGATGATTAATGCTACACTGTGTTTCAAACCCCCTAATCCATTCATTTGACCTAAAACCCCCTTACTAAGCTCAATAAGCATCATAACAGAGGGACCTTTTGATAAACACTAACCTATCAAGGTACTTAATGTCAGAACTAGAATCCCCCCCCCCAGACTTCTAAAAGAGATCTACAGGACATATTTAGGTTGAGAGAGAAGGAAACTCCCTAAATTTCTAATAGGGAGTTAATTCTCACCCAAGCTCTGTATCACAGCAATGATAGATATCTCGGGATATATATGTCCCAGGCGTATTGAGAGAGTGAGAAGAATCAAGAATGAAATCTAATTCATACTTTAGGTTTGGCAATGTATGGAAGGTAGTCTCAATTGTAAATTGTAAAGTTTAACACCCTCGCCCTCTCAATGTTAAAGACAGCACACAATAAAAGAATAAATGAATGAATGAATGAATGAATGAAAGAAAAACAAAAGTAACTACATAAATTATATTCTTATTGTTTTGGATGAATTAAATTGCAAAATTTTTTGTATTTATTTGTGGACCGTTTTTAACATGAAGTGAGTGAGTGTGTGTAACTTTGTGATCGGAACCACCTTTTCTACATTGTGCCTAAAGTTTTTACCAACCACTGATTTTTATTCTTGGAATTCTTTGTGTGATTCTGATGGGAAAATCATGACATAGTAAGTGAAATGGACGCTAATTGATACTGGAACAATTCTTGTCCTTCTAAAGGTCACACCCATTAAACAATAGATCATATAAAATCTATATAGAAAGCTGGTTTGTTTCTCCTGACTGACAGACAGACACACCGATAGGTTCCACCTTCAAGAAGCTTCTTTGACAGCAGAATATTAAGACAAAAGAGGAGAGAATAAACACAGCATTTCAGGAATCATTATAATCCAAACATTCATTTTTATTATTTTACATTCTTTCAGGAAGCCAAAAACTGATGTAGAGCAAACTTTTGGAAATACGGGGTATGCCTCAATTAGTGTGGTTGATTTCTTCAAAGATTTTCCGTACTCTTAAAAATTGTTCAATGTCTTACTTTAATTTAATGTGTTAATTTTTCCAACTTAGAGACATTATTTGTACAGCAGTACCTCAACCGTTCTATACATCAAAACCAGTACTAATCAAGGTATCGATCTACCTGTATCCAAGTATGTTTCTGTCTCAATTTCATTGAGACCAGATGTCGTAATCATTATATATTGGGACGTTATCATTTGAACTAATCTGTGGGTTTCTTTAAGGAAAAAAATTAAAAGAATTTTTTTTTTTAAATCCCTGGGAGGACATACAGAACTTTCTTCTCCACACTGCCCAACAACTCACACTGATGTGATATACGGCACAGCAAATGCATGCCTGTCTAAGAATAAGGTTCTGATCTTTTAAAATACAACCGACATTTGAGTAAGGCCGTAAGGTATGGTATCTGAAACTTGATGGAAAAAAAGACGAGGAAATTAGTTTGGAGATGGAATATGAATTACTCATAGGCAAGTATATGTGCCACAAATCCGTAGGCTGGACCATTTTTCAAAAATATTACTTTCTCATTAAAAATTTGTGATCCATAGCAAATCAAGGGCTAACACTTTTCATTTGGTCGAAATAATTCCAACACAAAAGGAAAGATAACAACAGAGTCATATCTATAATGTAAGAGTTGGATGAAAAAAAATGAATAAATAAACACAAGTTAAGCACTTGGCTGGACAAATGCCAAAAGCAAAAAAGAAAAGTTGCTTCCTGTGTCACAGGACATGAGAGGTAAATGATTTGGTCTCCATTTTCCCTAATAATCCATAGAGACCCAATCATTGTTTCTGTACCTGCATGTTTTAACAGGACCAAAGTGCTAGGCCCCCCCCCCCAAGGTGGACTACCTTACTGGGCCTAAGTGTTCCAAATGTCCTGAGAATTGCTCAGGAGAAATATATTCATGCCTTTCCAAAGGGTGTTAGTGCAAAGTAATTGTGAATTGGCCCGACTGGAATTTAAACTTTGTTCACTGATTCCATTCTCCATGCTGTTTACTATTTGGCCACCTGCACATCCGAATCCAAAATGTCATGAAATGAAAATAACAAATTTTATCTTTCAATGCAAAATTGCATTTGACGAAGTGAACAGTTTGTTCGATCTCGACCGAAAGAATATATTTTGTTTTTCAGTCCAATTTGAGTCAAGCAAAACAAGACGGTATCATATCTAAATAAGTACCCCACATTTGGCCAGAAGGGGAGATAATCCAAGCTTTACCATGGAGACTGACCCAAAACAGGCACTGGAATAATATGAAATTTGGAAATTGAGATAGTCTAGAGACAAAGGTTTTATAGTAGCAACTTGATGTTTGTTCCTCTGCACCCAATGCCTGTGTTGGGTAAGTCAGTAATGAAACTCAGATCAGCTACCCTTCCCACCAAATGTGGCAACCCTGCATGTAGGTAAAAGCTTTTCAGGTTTTATCAATTGCCATGAGAATGCATTTCATTGTGTCTCCGAAGGGAAAATGACTGATGAATGATTAAAAATTTACATTCCACACAGCTTTCAGCCTTGGACATCATTCCAACACCTGCTGCGGTCTCGTTGTTTTTGTCACCTGAACCCAAATTTCCTTGAAGAGAAATTAATCAATGTCACTTTACAAAATAAATAAATAAATGATACAAATCTCTCTTGTTATTAATCTTGCCTATTACCGGTGGGGGTGGGGGGCAGGGGGTGTCTCTTGGGTTGGCTTTTGCTGATGGATCAAAGATAAGCAAAGTCAGTTATCAGATGGGTGACATGATGAAACTTTTAGATGTTTTTTCAGTGAAACTGACCATGACTCTTGGCATTAAAATGAGAGTATGGAGTTGGAAACTGTTTTTTGGGCCTTTGCACGACTGGCAGCTGCTTCGCTCAATAGGAAGAGCATCTCTACATTGAAGTGACTACCCTATTGGCTGCAGGTTTGATTCCCGCAGCAGCCCCATTAATTATTTACATTGTCTAGGCTAAATGATATATTCACTGTGTAATAATGAGAGATCATTTCAAATAGGGTTCCAAAATAAAATATCGCAATTTATATATATATATATATATATATATATATATATATATATATATATATAAAAAATCCTAGCAGCCTGTATCAAGGTTGACTATGGGGACAACAGCTTTAGCTTTTTGCTGCTATTACTTGAGCAGGTAAGGTAGTTGTAGGAGAGTGGTTTCCCCAAGAGCTCACTCACCAACTCTTTTCCATTAACCATTGGGATATGCAAGAGACAAAACATTTTGTCAATACATCTGGAAATGGAACAGCATAGAGAGAAGTGGGTTCATGCCTTTCTTAAAACACATTAATGCCAAACAAACATAATTGGCCTAAGCCAAAGTTTGAACTTTGTTTGCTCATTCCATTCGGTGTGATTCTAACCATTGTGTCACTCTGCACCTCCAGGTAAAAGCTACTATCTAAGGACTGACAATAATATACAATCAGACATCGACTCATGCATAACAGAGTTACGCACATCCCTTTAAGAGCTCAAAACCTACTGATTGCAAATGACGGGAATATCAGTAATTGCAGATATATGGCTCAACTGGGAATGACCAAGAAATATGTCATGTTTGTTTCAGGTTCACCAGACACAGAAGATGAGAAAGAAAGGTACAAAAGCTGATATCTTGCAGGCTCCAGCTGATGACTTGATAAAAGAGTCGTCCCTTTTACTTCGGAAAGGCAAAGACATACGTGCAATATGAAGGTCTAGGTAAATATCCGTGTGTCATGATATTTTTTGTTGCGCAGAGTGTATGTTTCACTTCACTCTAAACTGATTGACTTATGCCCAGCCCAGATCCAGTTGCACCCAGTGGTATATCTAGAGTGCGGCAGGTAGAGCACGTACCCAGGGTGCCACTCAGCAGTTCCTATGAGAGTCAAACAAGCTATCCTCGGATAGTGGAAAAAGAATTTATTTCAAACGTACAATCTGCTTTTGACTATCCTGGGTGAGAAGAAGCACTCGGAGAGCCAGATTGCAGAACCACCTATAATTATTTGGTAAAAATACAGAGCTGTGAGTTCTGTTGAGAGCAGGAAGAGAAGAAACTGGAAAAAAAAAACTTTAAATATATCATTTACCATTACATATCAGCAAATGCAAGGAAAGTGGAATTGTAATTTACATTTAGTGCCATAAATTGTTAATTAAAAGATAAATTAGCTCAACTTGTATATTCGAGTTGATATCATGCTCGATTTATCTAAAAGATGGATGTGACTGTATCAGATGTTTGGAGATGGACCTAATTTCAATGTTTTTCCCGAAATACACCCCGGTTGCGTCAATACCAGCTGAACGTAACTTAAATACAAATTAAAGCCTGGCTGTATTTCTGAAAGACGTGAACATTCTATCGACTGAGAAAGATGCTTAGAGTAGATGCCTCAAAGAGTAGAAAAAACAGATGATAGAAGATAAAGAAAAAAATAAACAGGTCTGGCCGGCCACTAAGCAGACACTATCACGCAACCAACATCTTCAGGCAACATACCACTTTAGGGGTGATCAATCAAAAAATTGGAAAAAAGGGTAATCAATGAATGAGTTACTTCTCTCACATTTTGCTTGACAGTGATCATTAAAAAAGTTCCAAGTTTCAAAAGACAATCATGAATGTTATATATGTTATTATACTTCATCCAATAATAGTAAAGATTGACACATGAATGCTGTCAGACATAAAACTAAGAGACCAATTTAGCATAAACTTAGATCACAAATAGGACCCCCCACCAATTGAATACCTATGAATAAACTATTTCTAGGCGTAATCAGGAGTAAATGCTCTAATTCTCAGCTCAGCTAGCTGTACACATGATACTTGCATAGCCAGCCGGACCAACTTGAGAACTGTGGAAACCTACGTTGACAGTTCTGATGACAGTTTCTAAGAGATAGAAGAAAAAGAGGAAGATAGCTGCAAGCCAATCACACCATTCTTGGAAGAAGGAGAAACAAAAAAGAAAACAAAGAAGAAAATGAAGTTTCTGAGAACGAATGTGTGTGGGGGGGGAAGAAAAATTCCTAAAACCATTCTCTCAATAGAATTAATAATTCTAACAAGGACAAAAATGTTTTATATTTTATCGCAAAGTTTACAAAACAGCAAAGATTACATTGGCAATTAGTGTTCTTTGGCAAAAACAGAGGAGTGGCTTTTTAAATTTCTCCCTTCGTGGAGTGGGGAAGGGGGAGAACAAAAAAAAAAAAAGAAAAAAAACAGAGAGGGAGAAAAATGTGAAGCTTGGATTTTGTGAATGTTTCACTTAAATAATTTCAATAATAGGCTTCATTCAGAAATGAACTTTTTTTTTCTTTTTTTTCCCCCCTCCCCCGGAGAAAGAGAAGGACCGACCCAGCATCACCCTCCGTCACCACCGCATCTATTCTTTCTGTTTTGTAACCAGCGTTTCGTGGTTGTGGTTGATCAAGTCTTAGTGACTGGAGAAACAATGCAGCCACTTACTTAGACTGAAAAGGCCAACAATTTGTGTGATTGATTTGCTAACAGAGCAAAGGAGAAAAAAAAAAAAAGATTTTGAATAACAGAAATTAGAAAAAAACACACACAAAAAACCAGGATCGGTGGTGTGGAGTGGCGTAATGGTTACTAGGATGGAAAAATGGAATCAGAAATAAGAATTTCAGTCGAGGTTGTTTTACATTCATTTAACATCATTGCCCTTGGGAAAGGCAAGAATCCACTTTTCTCCCCATAGCAAGGGCAGCTGGAGCCTTTTGGTCTTGTAAGACGGTCCATCCAAAGAAAATAATACTCTGACAAAAAAAAAAAAAAAAAAAAAATACAGCTTGGCAGTTGTCATAGCTAGTCCCAAGCCCAGATAAAGAAGGAGGGTTGGATGTGGCCCTAGCATCTTTACCTTTCGAAAAAACCCTACTTGTTACTGCAAAACATAGCCGAGTGATTGTGGCTCTCCAAGAAGTCTTCAAGAGTAAACAGAAGAAAAATACCATAAATACATCTAAACACTTCCATAGCAGCCTAGATTTCCAGATAATCTCCCAAAACAGTCAAAGCTAAATCTTAATTAAACATCCTTATGATTATTATTACTACTAGCACCTTTGCTATGAAAACAAAGTTGCAAAAAACACTTAAAGCGTAAGGTGTAAAAAAAAAAAATGAGCAAACAATCATTTATTTGATATACCTTAACTAAGGAAATTGTGTAATCACCGTGATTGTTACATTGCTTGAATTTCAGTTTGAATGATTTTCTTTGTTTTATTATATTTTTTTTTAATTAACAGAAAATTGCTAATTAGGGGTTGCTTTTAGTGAATGACGAGGAAGAATATTTGATTAGAATCAGTTTATAATGTGCAAATTAATGCTAAATATTTTTTTTAAATTAAAAAGGAAGAATCTTATTTTTTTTTCATTTTTGGCTGAAATTTCTGGTATTCTTGTTGAGGCTTCAGACAAGGGTTGTGAAATTCTTTCTGAATGGTTCCTTACATGAAAGCACAAGAAATGTTTAGAGTGAAAAAAGAATGTAAATAAATCAATGAGAGAGAGAAAGAGAGAGGGGGAATGGGGAGGGAGAGAGGGAGAGAGAGAGAGATTGAGAAAAAATCCTATTCAAAAGTGTCTTGATTGCAATAAGAACAAAGTCAATTTTACCTTTAGTTACATTTTATTTCTTTCTTGCTTACTCGAATAAATGAAATCTTTTTGTTTCTCTTTTCTAAAAGAAAGAAAATGCAAAGAGAGAAACCAAACATTATTTCCTGATCCATTGACATCAGCACATCTAGACAGCTATGTGTACCCAATCACCCCAAATTACAAACCTGAAGACCTCATCACATTTTTCATCACAGTTTTTATCAGAAGACATCATGACTTGCAATCTGAAAATATTACACCTCAAGACAGTAGGTTCAAATTTTTTTTCCCCCTGCTCTCAATCTTTATTACTTTGTAGAATGCTGTGGCACACACTTTGGGAATCGATGCCTCAAGAAATGGCATCCTCTTCTTGTCACTGATCCAATGCCTTATTTTACTTTTTTCAGTGAAAGTTACATCAGTTACATTTCCTACAATAGCCTCACAAAGGTAAATTGACATCGGTCTGGTTAGTCACTCAATAGAATTAATCACATTACCAGCATTTTTTGGCAGGCAGCATGCCATGTTGGGTGTGTTCAATTGAAAAAAAAATCGGAAAAGGGGGTGATTAATGAATAACTTCTCTGACCTTTTGTTGGGCAGTGATCATTAAAAAAATTGAATTTTCAAAAAAACGAAACATGACTATTACCAGATACAAACTAAGGGATCAATTTAGCATAAACTTGCATTGCAAATTGAACTCTTGATTAAAACTTATTGGAAGAATTTTCAAAAAATGAAAAAAAAAAAAATTTTCGGTTGATACATACATAGCCAGACCCAATCAAAAACTGATGAAACTTATGGTGACAGTTTTGCTTGACAGTTTCTAACAAACAGCAGATACTGAAAACTTACATAGGTAAAGCGACATCTATTAAAAGACTTTGGAATTCATGGTTTCTAGAATGAAGAGACCATAAAGATCAAACAACCAAGTCAATTATCCATATGAAAGATATGCCATTGCCTGTAGCTGATAGTGAAAATCAGTTTGTTCTCTCTCGTTCTCATTCTCTCGATACATGTCCTGAAAATTTATCCATACTTTCACCATTAGTTAGTGATCAAGCAAATCATGGCTCAACTTCAGGAATCAAGAAAAATAGAGCAAGCAAATTATCCCCCATTTAAAAAGGAATTATCATTGAATGATAGACAGATAGGGAATGGATCAAGTTTGGTGGGAATGGGACACTGGATAGATAAGTAAGGAGTATATGATCCTGTTTGACCATAATTATGATGAGCCAATGCGAACTGAATCAGAGATTGATTCCTGAACAATGATACCAAGTGACATCCTTGTGTCTCTTTAGGACAAGAGGTTTTGGCAGTGATGAAATGTTTACTTGAACTTACCCTGCCTTTCAGAAAGTGTCATGCCTAATGTTGCCCTGCCTGATGCCAACAGTCCCAGACTTTTCAGAGTCATGGGGCCTGGGGCCCTGAAGTTATCTTTCCGTTTTTTTTTTGTTGTTTTTTTTTTCAAATAGAAAGGTTTCTATCTATTACTTTAGTCTTTGAAGAATTTGGCACGCATGGTTTTGCTTTGAGCAAGTTCACTGAAAATTGGTTAACAATGCATTGTCTTTGATAAACAGAAATGAGGGACTATCAGAAAGAGGTAAAGGCCACACAATGATAGGATACCAGCAAGGTGGCCTAGCACTGCTCAGAACAAAATGTTTTTTGTAATCATTACAGCATATCACCTTTTCTCATAAATACATTTTTTCCTTCTCATGGCTGAAACTTTCATGAAAACAAAGCAAAATTCTGATAGATTTGCATGGCAACATTCTCTTTCCACATCAAGATATTGAGCAATGCATAAAGTATCAGAATATATGCTTGTAAAAATAGTTATTTACTAAAATTAGATTGAGGTGACACAAGGCAACAATAGTGGAGCTCCCAGTAAGGATCGAACTCACTATGCAGGTGAATGGTCTGTAAGAGTAGCAATCTACTGCAGGTACTCTATTTACATATATTAGCTTAGTTTGGCACAAGGTCACTATAGTAGGACACTCAGTAAAGATTGAGTTTCATGTAAGTATAAAATAGACATATAAAAAAACACTGGCTGCTACAGGGTCAAACTCTACTGCAACTTTTATTCCGACTGAAGATGATTACTATAACTTTTGTGTTGTATGTATAAGTAATAGAAAGTAATTAACATTTTTTTTGTACAAAATATATCGATTAAAATTAAATTAGCCTGTGCATATCTGTATGATAAATTTTTGTCAATATCCAAGACTCGTCAATTTAGCTCAATCAGTAAGACAGCCTCCTCGCAATCAGTTGGCTGTGAGTTGTGGAATGAAGGGTGCTGGAAAGACCACTGTTGCACCTGTATAACTAGAATAGTCAAATTTACAATACCAAATGATACACTTTAGAATACAAGTACTTAAATCCATCTTGATAGCATCAGAGGTGTATTACTGAATTATGACGATGACCTCTGATGGTCTGGCAAAAATGCATAATCCAGCATCGTTCTGGAACAAAGAGTGTTGGATGATAGGTGGTGTACCCACAGGCGCCTACTGACACTTCCATCGGGAAGTGGGGTATATATATTCGGAATATAACTCAGGGGCAACATAGTTACCATACGAAGAATAATACCATTTTTTTTTATGTAGGTACCTCAAGTTGGGATTACAATAAAACAATTGTACTTCACCATTATCCTTTATAGACTATACGGTTCTTACTTTAAAAACCCCTCTTACCTCAAGTGAAAAGGCCTGATAGGACAGGGGATGGTCTTTGCCCGGCCCCCACCCCCCTGCTTCAGCGGACGCCTATGGGTGTACCTGTAATTTTATTTTCATTTTTGTACAGTGAGTAGGTATTTTCGGAGCAAGCTGATGATACTAGAATTTGCAAATAGTCATTTCCTGTCCCCCTTTGTCTTTCGCTTTTCAAACCAGAGGAAGGGTGTCGTCTTTTGCGGCATTCGTAAAGAAAGAAATGTAAGGCCAATAAAGTGCCAATGTTTGCAACTGACACTAAGTCACACACTAAATTATCAAATTCCTTTTTTTTTCCGCTTTCTTCCCTCATCCCCCTACAAACCACGAATATGTAACCACCTCGCCCCTAAGCATTTTTTTCTCCCTCTTCTCAAAGGAGCCTTACTTATATAAAAAAGAGACAGAGAAAGCTTTGCTTATCTGAGAGACAGACACAGAGGTAGAGAGAGGAGGCCAAGTTAAGTCAGTGTCTGCTAAGCCTCCACTGCGATTTTCTCTCCACACTTAAATATGACACTATCTGGCCCATATTTTGATGGCTTTGATGAAACAGGACATTTCCCACCTCCCGCACACACCCCATCACATTTTTTTTATTGGTTCAACCACTACCCCTTTCTCTTCTTCTGTGTCTTTTAGCAGAGCTTAAAGAAAGCAAGAAAGAGATTAAATTGCTAACCACTTGCTTCCATAGACAGGCTGGCACCAGCTGATCAACCTGTCTACCTTCTCCCCCTTCCTCTCCCCTATCCCGGCCGTGTCCCCACAAAACACCTAGCAACATCATCATCAGCAGCAGCATAGTCATGATCCAATTCCTAGCTGCCCCACACTACACCACTTTATCTCAGAGAGTTAACTTTCTGGTAAGTAAATCTCTCACAGTTTCTCACAGGCCAATTTTTTTTTTCTATAACAGCCAAGGGAGGGGGAGAGAGAGACACACACACATGTGACTCTCATCCATAATTCCTTGTAATTTAAAAATCTACAAGGGAGCCGACGTGCAAAAACAATAACAACCTTCATGAGGAGAGAGAAGGGGGTAGGGGAATGAAAGAGTGAGAGAAAAGGCCATCTGAGGACTGAAGCAGAACCAAATCTTACCTACCCCCCCCCAACCAGTGAGGGGTGAAAAAAAGGGGCAAGAGAGAAAACGTTCTTAGAATTGTTTTATGTCTGATTAGCTTTAACTCTTCAACTTATAGCTTAACACTTTTCTTCCCTATTTTTTCTCCCCAGAAGCAAAAATATCACAAAGACTTGATGGAACCGAAAGTGCCAATTCAGAAGCAGTAACAATTCTAAATAGGGCAATGAGAGCAAATTAGAGAGACTAATTCCACACAATGAACTGCCAACGTATTTTCTCAAACCTGTCGTCCCAGCTAAAATAGCTTCATTTACAGGTAAGCAAAAACCGTTGGAAGTAAATCAAAGGCAAAAGATGAGTAAAAACTTTGCCATTATTGTTTTCAAAGAATCTAATGATATCAAGTTTCTAATCAAATACCTGCAAAATAGCAAAAACTGAAAATTGTACCTATTTTATGCTAAGGTATCACTACTTTATTTAGGCAATAATTTACACTTTTTTTCTGATACACCTTGCCGCCATGTTACATGTTTCTTTAAACACATGATTTTTTTTTTTATTGTGAATATACATTAGAGTCTAGAAAGGTTTACTGCTTAAAACACTGAATATATAATAAAAAAATTTAAAAAAACTTTTTTGTGCCATTTCAGTCACTTATTTCCCCAATTCTGTTAATGTAATTTCCTTGTGTTTTACACAGACTTTGATATTATGGTGCTGTGTGTGATTTTTCTTGTTAGGATCATCAGCTATTTACCATGTAACCGTTTCAGGAATTTAAAAACATAAGTCACGTCAATATGGATCCTCAGCTGTGATGATCAAACACCACTAACCCTTCAGCCATGATTCTAATATAGAAACCATGTCATACTAAATGCACTTTGTTATTTTATATTGGGTATTATCATTATGTATTGTATATGGATGTTGTTTTATACTACACATCATTTAATTTTTCTGAAACACAGGGCTTACCTACGTAGGTTACCCCCAAAAACCATATTTGACGATAAGGGATCAATAAGCATAACAACAGATGTGACTCATTCGTGTCACTTCTATTGAGTGTTCACCTATGTGAATACTAGATCTGTTGCGTTGGTCTTAATCTCAGACTACATGTAAAGCAACTTTATCTTTAATATATATATGCACACAAAGCACTCTCATTCTCTAAGTTATGTATACTATCAAAATTCATCTGGTGCTATCAAAGTTGAATCCGTCTAAACACACTTCCAACCCTTTGTTTGATCCCTTGTTTACTTAATTGTGGATGAATACCTTGTATTGAGTGCAATCTGTTACAGCATGGCAAACATTAAGAATATTGAGATCATTCTGAACTTGATGAATGGTATCAAGCCATATCAAATTTGAGAACAGGTGGGATACAGAGAAAGTGATGACAAGCTTACATCACATTCCAAGAGCTACGAACACTTCTTTGAGATATTTGAGTGTTGAATACCAAAAATGACATCACACCTTCTAACACTATAAAAAAATTGAAAAAAACTGACTTACAGAAAGGAAATAATTCTCTGCCAGAGAAGTTTTGTCGAACAGACAAAGGTTCTTATCTTGTATGTGTGTGTATATGCATGTGTGTGTGTGTGTGTGTGTGTGAGAGTGTACGTACATGTGCGCAAAAAAAATACCCTTGCCATCCTACCTAAGAATACTGTCAGACAATATACCTATCCCTATCAAAATACATCCAAACTCCAAGACACTCCAAACTCTCAACTGTTTTGGAATTAGGGTAGAGACATCCTCCACGTTTCTTCTTTTTTTCATATATCTAAGCAAAGCTGAGAAGCTGATAAAAGCCAAGTACAAAAAGCAGACGTTCAATTGGCCCGTGTAAGTTAAAGAGAGACAAAGTTTCAAGTGAAATAATAACCATCAATCTTAGGGCCCCGTCTCCTACACTGGACCCCTAGCTGAACAAGGGTTGCACTTCACTTCTCAACCATCAGGCCCCTGCACATTATCTTGACACTTTGGTTTTTATCATGTTCATTTAGGCAGAAAGAAAATACCAGGAAAAACTAGCAGTAACAAAAAAAAAAAGAAAGAAATGATGACACTCCTACCCACAAAAAGTTACATAATGTCATCATCTTCTGAAACCTGGATGCATAAAAGGAGTCAAGAGTCTTATCTAGAAGCAGAAAATGAGATTCAGAAGAGGAATTTCCTCAAGAATGACTTTTTTGGACAGAATCAGATCTGGGTAAGGCTGAAATCTATTGGAAAGAATCGTACTTGGGTAAGGCTGAAATCTATCATCTAATTTCTAAATGGTATGGCTCGAGGAATATTTATTAAACTGAAATACAAATAAAATCAAAGTTTTAAGAATTATCCATTCCAAGGCCTTTGATATGATTTATTGTATTTAGTAAATGATGCCAAAACCCAGTATTTAGAAAAATCATTTCTTTTAACTGAACAAATTAACAAGCAAATTTTTTAAAAAGACAAAAAAACAACAAAACATCCACACAAATATGATGAATACATACAAAGTAGTGTATGTCAACAGATTTTCTCATATTTCCTTCCTTTGGCTACAATATCAGCCCAATATTCATTAATAAAAGATAATTGTTAAAAAAAAAGTTAAGTGTCCTCTCAAGACACGAGAAAAAAAGATGAAACCACAAAGAAAGATAAGATAAAATTATGACAGCTTACCAAAACAAATCGCTTTGCCTTAGAATCTAAAGTGTAAGTAATATTGAAGACGTTTGCTGCCACAAGTCTAACAGGTGCATCCCGTAGCATGTTGCGTACTTCCTGTGATGCACATGTGCGTCCATTCCAGTTTTATTCAAAGCAAAACAAATAAACGCAGCAACACCCAAGACTCGGTCTTGTGCCTTGCAGCACAATGCAGAGGACGTGCTTATTTTGTTGCACTCTACGTTGAGCTATCCAAGTTAACGGTGAACGTGGTAAGGCCAAATTTAAACAACAGAGTAGATTTGATTGTTGCTGAAGAAAATGTACTGTCCCCTCCTTTCCATATATTTATTTTGATACTTTATCATCTGGATATTCATCCTAAGAGATACTCCCATCTCAAATAGGAAAATTGCTCTTTGGGTGGCATTTTCCAGAGAGTTTAAAATAGAGACCAGAAGTTCTATCATAACAACCAAATGCACGATATTCAACCATCTAAAGAAAAAAAAATGAAATATTAGGTGTTGGGTTCAGGTTATTACAAAAGCACCCAAAGTGATCGACCAACTTGGAAAACAAAAAAAAACGAACTAATTGACCAACCAAACAATCTACTAATACTATGAGAAGAGAACAATCACTAAAACTAGGACAAAGCAGTTAATTTTTTTTATGGCTAGGCTCAGTTTATAGAGTGTTGAAAATATTTGTGGCAAATATCAGAATAGATTTTCCGATTTTATTCATCATTGTTTTATGAGGTTAAATATAAGTCCACGTGTGCAATAAAGAGACGAGGAATGACAAGAAAACAATACCTACTCAAATGCTAACAAGTGTTCAACTGACAAAGAATTGAGAATATCAAATCAACGCTAATCTATAGTTTACATGCCAATTGTAGTTTTGCTAAAAGAGGTTTTGTCTGACTAAAGGAAACACCTGATTAAAAGATACTTGAGCATAGGAATATAAGTTAAAAAGGGCAGATATAAAAATTTGAAGCATAAACGTTTTTCCCATCTGAGTTTCATGCTTGAAAAAAAACAAAAAAATCCCAACTTGATCTCTTACTTTTTATCTTATTCATTTCATCTGAGGTTTTTTTATGACTAACAGAAAATACTACTTGGGCACTTATAGCTCTGGAAATGAACATTTAGAGACCACAAAAAAATATTGTTCAAGAAATGTTTTTTTGTTTTTTGTTTTCATCGTTTCAAAAACTTAGTGGTCAAAGGTTGTTTTTTTTTTTTTTTAGGGTGTGTCTTTGATAATCCTGGAAAGAGGATTGTCTACTCTTCCTGTCTGTCCTTTTGTCATACTTATAATAAGACTGAGTCCTTGAATGTCCAATTCACTGATCACCCTTAACAATAGAAAACTCAAGTAGAAACTTTTCACCTTCTTAAGTGAGAGGAAATCCAAACATCATGTTTATTCTGAAAACAAAGAAATATCTGGGAAGCTTCATCAAAGAAGTCTCAATTATTAGCTCTGAAGAGACTTGATGTAAAGGTTGTTCTCAAACTGTTAAAATCAGTCACCTGCTCAGAGAAGATTTCACATTTCAAAGTCAAACTTAACTGCACTTCAATCAAGAGAAGGAAATACTTAACTTCTCAGCTGGGTAATTGATCAGTGAATGAAATTTCAACAATTTTGTTCTATCTTCAAACTTAAAATAATAATTTATAATACCTCATCTAATAAATTTTTTTAAAATAGAAAAATGTATTAAATACTGAAATTATCAGAGTGTAAACAATGCCGATTAGCGGTGAAGGATGGGTTTAAGGATGTTAGTTAGACTTCTGTTCCCAGTTGAGTCGTAGTGGCTCAATTGGTAAAGCAGACCAGGCTAAACAGTGCTTTCTTTTGAAGATGTGAGTTCAAATCCCACCTAAAGCTAATTCTTCATTTTCCAACCAACGCTATTTACCCACTGCTCGACCTGAGCACAGAGTACCAATAAAAAGCAACTAATAAAACTAATGAACATAAAAAGTAGTCACAAAACAATTTCTCTGAGGTTTTTCTTGATTACAAAAATACTTATAAAAAGATATCACGGCTGGATACTAACAAATAAAATATTTTGCAGTATTCTTTTCTCTCTCTTTTTTTCTGTTTAGAGAATATTAAAAGTATGAAAAAATGTAATTACAAAATTAAACAAAAACCAGACATACAAACAATGAAATCATAAACTTCATCAATCATAAAATACACAATATTACCTTACCTGGACTTATTGAAATTTTTGCTAAAATCAGAGATGACTTGAGCAGGACAACTTTATTATAATTTTTTGGACAATTTTCAACTTTTTGTTGTTTGTGTTGGCATCAAGACGTTTTGGCCGATCTCTTCTACAGCCTTCGTCCAGAGTACTATCTGAATGTGATAATGGTAAGCAGAATTTTTCCAATATCACATTAAGATACTACACTTGGAGAAGGCTGTAGAATGGATTGACCAAAACGTCATATTAACAGCAAGAAGGAATTTAATCGTACAGAGAACTCTTTGAATGTAATGTCACTTCTCAAAAGTATAGTTTGCTTTTTTGTTATTTTTTTTCCGAACTAGAAATTAACTGAAGGTGATTTTCAAATTGAGAGGAAAAACAGGGGATGGGGTTGAGAGAGAATCTCCCAAACGGCATTGTATTATAATTGTCAAAGCATGTTAAGTGGTCGGTTACACACATTTCAGGAAGATATGGTCTCTCTCCTTTCTCAACATGGATCAG
The DNA here is from genome assembly GCA_963457665.1 of Thysanoteuthis rhombus. Classification (NCBI taxonomy): domain Eukaryota; kingdom Metazoa; phylum Mollusca; class Cephalopoda; order Oegopsida; family Thysanoteuthidae; genus Thysanoteuthis; species Thysanoteuthis major. The sequence goes on from OY735231.1 coordinate 6,005,900, forward strand.
AATAAGGGAGAAAGTATTAACACACTTCTTAAATACAACCCAATGCAAAGTAGACATTGAAGGGGTTACCTTTACAATATGTACCTGGTAAGTCACAGACAAAAGGATGTTACACCCATCCCACAAAAAATAACATGATAAGATTATGTAAGAATACATGTAAAGTAAAAACTTTCTGGGTGTTGAGCCTTTTTGCTGAGAGCGGAAATAGCCTACTTTCTCAGTACCCTATATTTTTTCTCTGGTATCTTCTCTCACCAATAAAACTTGCTGATTTACTCGTTTTAACATGTTCTTGATTTTATTACTCCTTTCCACTCTTGATGTTTCACCGCTCACAAGATTTGTGACAGTAGCTCGTACAAACGTATAAAAAAAATCATAAACAAGAGAAGATAGTTCAAAACACAAATAAACAAACATAAAAAGTCTTCCAAAAGGTTAGTCAATTCTTGAACTGTACAAATTAAGACAATTTATGCAATGAAGGAAGGTAAAATATTACATCAAGTCAATCAAGAGCATTTTCATGACTAGAACCAACACCAAAGTCTATTGTTATTGTTATGCCATCACCGAAAAGAAAAAGCATTGAAAAACCAACAAGGAGGAAATTCCATAAATTGATAACATTGTGTTCTAAGTGGTTATACTGTGTAACAGTGATCAATTGGACTTACCAACAAGTCTTCTACAGCGGCAACTACTACCTTAATTAGTATCAACAGCAGAAGCAGTAACAGTTGGAGGGGGGGCACGGGAAAGGACAGTGGGGAGAAATACAGGAGCAAAAGTGAACCACACAAAGAAATAATAAATGACTGGCTCTTGTTGCAAAATGACATGACATTCTTATACTGACAGCAAAAATGGCCACAAATGGCTAACATTTTACAGAATTTACAAACTAGTTATTGAAAAGGTGGTACAAAGTTTCCCTAAGCATTTCATATTGTCTCAAGAGAATCATAGAACAGAGAATGGACAGTAAGTAATAATTTTGAGGATCCTTAATGAATAGAGACAATCCATATATAAAAGTCATTCTCTGTTTGTTCCAATTTGCAGGCCTCAGTTCTGCACATGGAAAGCAGAACTTTGGCTTAGGGATAGATCTCTTCAAGGTTAAGGTTATAGGTCATGTGATTTTTTCTGACTGCGTGTGCAAGTGGATCAAAATGTTTTTGTTCTCTAATTTTACAAAATTTTGCTTATTTTATCAAGACAATAGCAAGGGGGACAACACTATAACTTATCAAGGGAGGCCACTCTTTAATATGACTTTCTTTTCAGTATTTAATCTGTTATACAAATATTCTAACCAGAATTATTATTTAAAGAAATGAGTCTGCCAAGTAGAATCAGAATAACCATGTCATCTTGCACAACAGGTGTGTGAATTTAAGTGGTTGATGTGAGTAACTAAAGCTTGCAGATTTTGTCATTAGAACCCAAACTAGGCACAGAAAAAAGTGGAGTTGGTGACCACAGATATTTTGGGGGGTGTGGGTAGGCAAGAAAAGCTCAGTCCAAGCAGAGGGTGGTGTCAACAACACGGTAATTTCACCTGTCTCAAGACATTGTTTGTCTCAGATTCAACAGAAGTAGTAGTAGTAGTAGAACGGTGTGGTCCTTTGCAACTCTGTGGTAGCAAGGGTAGCAGTAGTCATAGTCATGCATAGTATGATGGAAGGGCACTAGTATCCAGACGGCCAGGGCAATGGCCAGTACAAGGACACTCACTGCATCAACACCTGGAAAGATAGACAAATAGCCATGCAAAAATACTAATCAATCAAAAAAGAAGATGAAACAATTTCCTTTCATTTCCCTGATTGAAATCACACAAATATACATTTGAAGGATTTTATTAGAATTACCAGTATCTTCAAGTTCATGAAAGAGGGAGAGGAGAATAGTTTTTCTGAAAGGGTAGGTAAAAAAAAATAAATATATATGACTCCATATTACATATACGAGTATGGCAGCTCCTTGGAGAGCACAGTGCCCTGTGTCCTCCCTGAAGCACTGAATGTGTGAGACAGTGCTTGGTCCTAGTTTGGTGAGAAAATGCTCTGTTAACTGGTGACAAAGCATTGGCTGAGACAGCTGCAGAACAATCTTGTTGCTGCATACCTGATATTCCCGGATGGTCACTATCTGGGTAATGTCCTGGCTCAACATTGCTTAACTTTGGTGATCTTATCTAACACAGTTTGCTGATATATGTATCTCATCCTTCTGCACAATAAAAGTTGATTATATAAAAATGATTTAAATTCTTAAGAAACAATAGAGATCAGAAGAGAGATGGGGAAGAAAATAATGTCTATTCCTTAGAAAGTAATAATAAAAAAAAAATTTTGTAGATTATCTCTTCAAAATCAGCTGTGTTTCTTATTCTAAAAAATCTAAAATTTGACAAACGAAATAAATGTTATGTTTTTTTTTTAAAAGAAATTTGGCAGATTTTAACTTATGATCAATGAACAGAAATATAAAAGACCTTTGCTTTTAAACATGCAAAGACTGAGGAGCTTTCCTCGGAAACCAAAAAGTTTTCTCGCAAATGTCATTATTTTAAATAGTTTAAATCAAAATAGGGAGAGAAAAAATATTGCTTTCTCAAAATAATACGGCAATTCTTTGGCATTCTGATGGAAACTCATCAAGAAATACTTGTGAAATTACAAAAAAAAGACAAGACATGAAATCATATTAAATACAAGTGTTTTTTTTTTCCTTTGCACAGGGCAATGGGAAAATTACCATGACAAAAAGTGATAAAACTATCATTAAATATTATCTATAATAAAATTCTAAAAGTGTATCTCATGAAATAATGAAGGCATTTCTAAATGAGAACAAAAAAGTTTTTATGCAAAAATACAACATCAATGCATGTATAGCTTTGCAATGAATCCGAATGAAGAAAAAAATCTGTGAAAATGAAGTCAGTTATGAAAATATTGTTAATTCAATATCAGTCGCTGATGGCACAAAGAAAATGTTAACGAGTTTTACAATGTATAAAGGAATCAACAGAGTTAAGGAAAACCGCCTCAAACTAGTTTAGAAATCAAATGAAATTTAAAAAAATGTTTCAAGATAACGAAGCTGATGAGCCAAATTATAATAACGTTCCTTGTCAGTAATTTTTGACACTCCACAAAAATACAAATAAAAAACATAAAATGAAATAGGTGTAAAATAAAAGCACATGGTGAGTGTTATAAGTCACTCAGCTATTATCGAAAATTCATGCATTTCTTTTTGAATTTTGGTTAATTCAGCCCCACCCCTAGCCAGACACAACTTCCACAGATTTGGTGGAAAAATTTTAAAAAAGCTACAAACTAAAAAACTCAAAAGGATTAATTATTAGAAATATAAGAACTGTAATGAAATTGTTTTACATCTACCAAATATTTTTTTCAAATTCTTGTTAATCCAGCCCAACCCCCAGCTCGACATAACTTTCACAGATTTGGTTTGAAAAGTAAAAAGAATCATAAATGCATGAATTGTGATAAAATTGTTCTAAATCAACCAAATATTTTAAAATAGATCTCCGAATAAGTTACTTAGAAATTAATTGTTTATCATTCGATGGTTTGTAATGAGATATTCATAGGATGATCCCACATTGATTTGAGGGAGGTTGGAGAAACGTAAATTAAAAAGAAAAATGTTCATGATAATAATCCTTCTAAATATCATTAAATGACTAAAGTTAAGTAATACTGGGAGGAAAAGAAAAAAGATCCTTTTTAAAGAGAAGTCAAGAAGAAGAATTCACTGCCCCTGGGTTGTACCTCCATAAAACTAAACTTTTCAGCTGTGTTTAATTGTTTAGTGTACATCTTTTGCTCTTATGTTCATACTAAACAGGATTCATTATATCTCATTTGACTGATAATGGATCCTGGTTGAAATTTTGGTGAGGGCTTTTTCAAAGAAAAATCTATTAAAAGAAAGATATATAGATTGAGTTAGGCTGAATTATATAAAGGAGACAGGAATATAAAATAATTTCATTATTCCCCCACACACACACACTTGTATTTATACAAGTATGAATTTACCCCAATATATGTTAGTGTAAGAGATTATACCCAATGTGAGGTCAAATTGATTGGGGAAGAAAGGGTTTAGGTAGTGAGGATAAATGAAATATAGATGAAGGATGCCAGGCCACTCTCAAGTCATTTTTGAATCGTTCGACCAAGTACATCAAAAGAAGGTATTGATAGAGAATAATACGTTCAAAAAGCAATGTTCAAAATCTGATTAGCCACCCATCCTTCCCACTTTCCACTGGGATTTCCAACACTATCCGAAATGAGCCAAACAGTTTTGAACCAGTGCAGCTAAAAATGAAAATTCAGTTTGGGAAAACAGATCAGAAAACCTCTGTTCGTTTTTAATTCTGTTTTCTTTCTAATTCTTTTGGGGTATAAATCAGAGGAATAGTTTTGGAAAATAAAGCCATTAACCCCCCCCCCCGCCTTTTCCTTACATTCTTTTGGCATTAGCAAGAGACGGGGATCACAGAAAGGAAAGAATTTTCCCTTGATTCCGCTTTACATATTTTTTCCTCAACTTGATCTCATATCATTTTGAATACGTTTTCAAAAATTTCAATCAGTTTTTCTTTCTTTTTTAAGGTGATACATAGATGAACGTACATCTTTTCAAAAGAAAAAGTGATATTCAAATTCTGATAAGTTTATACAGTTTGAAGATCAGAGATGACTGTTTAGATGTTAACCATCAGACGTCACTTTGAACGTGAATGCATTAGGAAGATATATTGTTGGCCTGTTCTACACATGCGAGGATCAAGAGAGAACACCACTCCCATCGGCATTAAGTGGAAATCAGCTCACACACACACACACACACACACACACACACACACACAAACACACACAGTCCAATATTCAAGTTTGGTGACCTTCATTGGTAACTCTGCAGGCTGAGATAACCAAGGCGACTACCAAGCCATAGGTTTTTATGTCAATCCTCTTGGATGGACTGCCTTAAAGGTCTGAGGTCTCCGTCTGCCCTATTATTTTACAAGCTGGAAGCCCAAGGGAGTGGATTCATGTCTTTCCCAAGGGTATCAGGGTGAAGTGATTACAAATTACCTTTGAATTTGATAAGCCAATTCTATTTTATGTGTCATCAACAGTAAAGCCATTCAGCATTTGAACGGAGCCTCAAATAACTAAACAATTGTTTAATCACATCTCTTTGCTATATTATGAAAATCTAAAAATGAATTTTGTTAAACTCAAGTAAATAACTTTCCAGGTAAAAAAAGTTGATATTTTCATCTAAAACAGAGATTATGAACATGATTGGTATGTCCCGTAAGGACGTAATATAAATATGTTGGGGGGGGGGCAATAAGGAATTTGGGAGAGCGAAAAGTGTTCTATTGCTCAAAACCAAGACGTACAAATCAAGAAGAAACTAATTAGATATCACAAAAGGGGGAGACGGTAACTATAGTTAGGGTCTTATTAGATTATCAGGCATGAAATCTAAATTTGTGGAATTATACCACTAAATCACACTCGCTGTCAAAAAATGACTGATAATTAAGTAATTTTGCAATTGCTTTGTACTTATGACGTATCAAAGACTATGTTGTATATCATCTTTCTCTTGTTCAATATTTCCTGAAAATTAAATTGAGTCAGGATATAATTTATCAAGTGTAACATAACAAAGTTCTATATCTACAAAGTTACGTCACCAGACATCACTGATGACGTAAGTATGTCAGACAAATGTCCCTTGCTATATGCATGGATGAGGATATCATATTTGATGAAAACTTTTAGAACTTGATTAAAAAAAAATTCTCTTATTGCTGAAATTATTTCTTATAGATTTGATTTTTTCTCCTTGATTCAAAACTGTGAATTTAGGTAAATATTCAAATTAAACATCGTATAATCCCTTCTCAAGACCAAATTTGTTTTATTTTAATAAGGGAAACCTCAAATTGTTTGGCGCTATCCTATCAAGGTGGGTCACGGAGCCCAAAAGGTTGAGAACCACTCTATCTAAGAGAACATTGTTGTTCCATTATCTGAAGAAGAAGGTTATCATAATGATTACAAAAAAGAGATATTAATGAATCACAAGAAATAAGAAAGGAAAACTAGGGATAGACTTCAAGAGCGAGAAGTCAGGAAAAAAATTGAATCACAGAGAAGTTAGATTCTTCGGAATGTTCAACTTTTTGAGTTATGGTAAAAAAAAAAGAAAAAAAGGCTGTTTCAAAAAACCAGGGTAAGGAACAAATGATCAGTCATACACAGTGGAAAAGGAAAAAAAATAATATCAACACAAACAAACAAACAAACAAAAAATGCACACACACACACACACACACAGACACACACAATTAGGCAAAATATAATCAGAGATTATAAAAAAAAGAACCTAAAACAGAACAAGTATCGCCAATCATTTGGACATTGTGAGAAACAAAGATGTTTGCAACAATAAATTTTAATTACATTTTCACAAAGCACACAAAACAGAGGCTAGAAAAAGATAAAGGGGGGGAGGGTTTCTCCTAAAGTATTATTTTCCTTTTTCTTTCCATTCATTAGCTCTGCACCTCTTACCACAAGTTTTTTTTGTTTTCTTTTTTACAGTTTTTTTTTCTGATTGTGCCTTTTTGGCTACCTTGAAACCAAAATGGTTGCCTCTAAGTAGGTTAGATGGCTTTATAATTAATCATCAACTTAATAGAGTAGCACCAGCTTGAGTTCCATCAAAAAGTTAGCCATGGGTTGAACTTTGATAACATTCAGACTTAAAAGCTGGGCAGTGCCTGTTCCAAAGGAGCACATTTGGAAGTGGCCACGGACTTTATGCCATAATTGTCATTTACAATAATTGCCTTGTGTACCAACATATCTGCTAAATGTCAACTTGGTACATTGGTCAGTTGTTGAGTAATCTCAGTACACACACTTCTTCGATTGCAGTCAGATTACTGAACAGAGTAAAAAATCAGAAAGATCAGTTCCAAACTACTAATTTCTGAATTTTCTATTTGTAAATATTTAGTTAATAGAAAATGTTTAGCGATGATATTATTCTTAGTAGTAATAGTAGTAATAGTATTCAGAGTTTTCACCCCCAGTTGTATCTACTGACTTTCACTGGAGATCAAGTGACAGCAAGTACCCCCCATTACTCCAGATCAGTCTTTTCACTCTGTTATAATTTCATTCTGCTGGAACAGCAACATCCATTATCCAAGAAGTTTCAGTCATTTTTTTTTTTATGGTTACTGGATTTGGTCTTCTGGCTGGAATTGGGTGATTCCAGAGATTTTTATGTTTCTTCATTTTTTTAGAACAGATTCTATTTGCATATACACCAAAGATTTACACAAACGAATCATACATCTTTGCACAGTTATCAGTGAAGTTGCCATTGTTGTTAAAATAGTGGCAACAATGATAGGTTTTCTTGGCTACTCAGTAGAAACTGTCACATGACCAACGAATTTTGGCAGCATGCCAAGTTGGGGGTGCTCGATTAGAAAAATTGGAAAAAGGGATGATCCATATATAAGTTACTTTTCTTGCCTCACATTGGCAGAGAATCTAGACCAAAACAAAAAAAGCATAAGTAAATGTAGATGCTTGAATCTTCAGCCCTCTAGCTCCATTGGTGCAGCCGATAGATATGATACAGATATACAAAGTCAGCCAGACCAACTTGAAAACTGGAGAGAGAAACTTATGGTGACAGTTTTGGTTGACTATTTCTAATTATTACTATATCACTATTTTCGGTACTGATACTGGATTCAAAACATTATATCTACAAGTATCAACTAGTAATAGTAGAAGGAATTTGACAGCCTTTTTGTCAAGTCAGCAGACTAAAGTTTGTTAAGCAACTCCAAAGGTAAGTACAAATGACTTTTTTTCCTTTGTCAGCAACCAGCTTGGTATGAATGTTTATGACTTATCTGGTCACTATTTGCTGACTTCTACAAGTTGAATTCTTTTAAACTCTCAACTGCCTTTTGAAAATATTTTACATACTTTCAACTGAGAGAAATGAAGGTTACGTTCATATTTACTCAGGTTTATTGAGCAGGTTCCAAGATTCAGGAGAGGACGAACAAGTAACTAAATAAGTCAGTTGTGCCCTTATGCTGGCTGAGGCTCCAATCATCCCAGCTTGCGCTGCACACACCACATTACTACTTACTCGGCCAGTTTGCTATATCTGAATTAGACTTAGAGACGACAAGCACCCAAAGTGGCATCACTCACTCCACCTGGCATCATACTACCGATAAATAGGAGGAGAAAGAGATTCACTCCTTTCCAGGGTTGTCGCAAAAGTTTTCAGTGCCCAGGGCCAAAGATAGCACCAAGGGTGTGGGGGGTCAGTTGCACAATGTCCAAGGCATTGAAGGCCAGAGGAAAATTTTGCTCACACTATCCCCTTTCCCCGCTACATGGCTGTAACTTACCCTGGGGTAATCGCACGAAATGGACCCAAACTAGGTGTTTAGATGAGATTCGCAAAAATAAAAGGGAGTTAGTATAAATGCTGTGCATAATAAATGTGTAAACTGTAATCTATACTAGTTACCTCCCTTTTCTTCACAAACCTCATCCAAACAATTACCCCAACCTGTCCCAGCCAGAATTTGAACATTGGCTCAGAATCCATTTTCAGTGCAGTTAACTGCTAGGCCAACCCACACCTCCAGAACGACTAAACAGATTACTATCACCACCACCACCACCACCACCACCATTCTAATAACAACATGGCAGCCAATAATGTTCCTCTCCTCCAGCCAACAAGTTGTTTTTTCAGCCAAGAGAACTGCGGAGTTCTGTCTTCCGCTTTCTGTAGAAAGAACTCAGTAGAAGAATTTCGTTCTTTTCTCCTTTGGCTTTTGACTTTCATGTTTCTTTCTGGTATGTCAGGAATCTTTCATTTTGGAAGATCCCAGAGATCTCCAATATTGTTTTGCAGGTAGAAAAGCAATGTCAACTTCCCTAAGGTACGAATGGCTGCTTTCAGAAATGACACTGACTAATCAAGCAGAGCAAAGTGATAGGACTCCCTAAACAGTGGAGGGATAGAAGTATAATGGGAGGAATGGAGGTATGGAGGAGTGGAGGGAGGGATGAAGGAAAGTGGGTAGGTAGAAATAAAGAGGAATAGAGTTATGGAGGAATGGAGGTACATAGAGATGGAAGGAGGAATGGAGGTATATAGGGAGGGTGGGAGGAATGGAGGTATATAGGGAGGGTAAGAGGAATGGAGGTATATAGGGAGGGTAAGAGGAATGGAGGTATATAGGGAGGGTAAGAGGAATGGAGGTATATAGGAGGGTGGGAGGAATGGAGGTATATAGGAGGGTGGGAGGAATGGAGGTATATAGGGATAGAGGGAGGAATGGAGGTATATAGAGATGGAAGGAGGGATGAAGGTATATAGAGAGGAATAAAGGGAAGTATAAAAGAATGGAGGGGTGGAGTGATTAGGAGAGGATTGGCAGGATTTTATGTAGTCATATATGAAGCTATTTAGAGGCTTCTTGAATACTTGATTACTATATATAGTTGATAGTCAGACTCGTATTTAGATCTTTGTTACCAAAAGCACATTAAAAAACATTGTTAGGATTTGGTAAATTTTTAATCATCAGAAAAATCAATGTCTGCAATATCACATTAATTTCCATGACATAGATTTGAAGCTCACACCAAAAAAAGATGTTAATGGCCGTGTTAGTTATCAGATTAGCTGATGATATTGAATGAAAATTTTACTGAGAGGAAGAAAAATAATTATACAATTTTCCAATATAATAAAGTCAATAAGCAAAAACTTTTCTCTCCCACCCGCTCCAGAAAAATTATATTCATGGACAAATATCAAGTCAATCTAATCTGTGTAGTGAAATATAAACATGCCAATCCAAAATTGGGTTGTAACAAAGATAATTCTCATGGTTCCAAGAAAAGATGAAAATAACCAGGAATGGACAGATTATCAAATGATTCTGTTATTTGCGGATAGTAGATTTTACAAGCAAATAAATATCTATACATCAACCTGTCTTCACATCTAGTAAAAGAGAAACACTGATATTTTTATATTCTCCATTAGGGCATGCCCCCTTTTCAAAAGGGGCATCTGCTTTCATGAAAATCTTCAGGTGGTTCAAACTAAAAATAATGAGAAACTTTTATGGTTATTAATTGGTTATTAGCAATCGAAACACAAATATCGTTGTAAATAGTAATAATAATCAAACATTTTTTAAATGCTGCTACGTCATCTAAAGATAATTTAATGTAATTCAATCTCATTCTATGGAAAAATTTGGCAGAAAAAAAAACAAAAAAATGTATTTTCTCTCTCTTTCCTACTCTTGAGCAACCCCACACAACTTTCTCAAATTATAGCAAGATATGTCAGATCTGTAATTTGTATTTTCTCACAGTATTAGTGACATTTGATGAATTTGTTTAAGGTTCGGTGAAAATCAGACTCAAGTGAAATTCTTTCTGGCATAAGCAATCAATCACAAACTATATTCCAAGAGAAATAGTCAGAAGTCTCAGCAGCATTTTCATTGAAAGAAAAAAATCCTTATAATCTTTTATCAGGAGAAGCATTATCAACCATTATTATTGAATGGTTAGATTTGATCTGCCACCCATAGGGTTCCTGTAGCTCAATCTGTAAAAGCAGCTGGTCCAGATGACCAGGGAAAAGGGATATAAGCTCAAATCTCGCCGAGAGCTTATTCTTTATTTCCAATCTGCAATGTTTACTCACCGATATAGACTGATAACGTAGTCACGATAAAAAGTAACTAAAATTAAGATCAAAGAAAAGTAAAAAATAAATGATAAAAAATCCTTGAGCAATGTAACTGTTAGAACTGCTATGTATGTATGTCAGGTATTTTAGGGTTGATATCTGTGTGTATGGTGAACGGAAAGGTTATTTCTTCTACTAATCTGGAACCACAATTTTCCTTATCTTGAGTGAGCATATAAGTGATGTTCCTGATTATGGACTGAGGATATAGTCATAGCCTCAATCCTTCAAGTATTATGCTCAAAGTCCTCGGCCACTTTTACAAGTGGCCAGGAAGTATAATATTTTAATTACTCTAAAAAGGTTTACGTTCAACAATCAGATCAACCCTGAAGTTCTTATTAAGATTTTTCTCTTCTTAAAAGTTCTCCCTTGATTAGCAGCAAAACTGAAAGCATTTATATTTTGTTTGTTAACAGTGCTTTGATTAAAGCTCAAGATCTTTCCACCGAAGCAATGTTTTGCCAGGTCATGAACAATTGGGTAACCATTTGACAACACAGCAGCCTTTGGATTTCAACAAAAAAAAAAGAAGACCATTTGCCATGAAATTAAGATATGTTCAGTATTGTCAATAACTTTAAGAGTCATAAACATTTCTGGGGGACAATTTTAACTCTTCTAAACCATTAGAAGAAGAGACCAATAAGAGAGACTCATTCTTTACAGAGGGTCAAAGAAATGAATCGGATGAAACATTGAAACTACATCTAAGATGAGAAGAGTTTAAAAGAATTGAAAAAAAGTTGGCACAAATGTACAGTATATGATAAATAAACCAACACACACAAGACTTGATCAATGTCTGAAGCCTGACACTTGCTGAATTTTTAACTGAAATTTTCATTGTTTCATGTTGAATCAGTACACAGACAAGGAGATTATGTTATATGTATTTTATCTTGCTTTAATATAAGCTTAACTCATATAGTGTCAGAAATATCATTCTATTTACATACATATGTCCATTTTTTGGACTTCTTCAAAATGTAAATGAAAGGAGAAAATGAATAAACAACGGTGAATAATTGAAATTTGAATTGCGGGTCAGGAACGTATGTGAAAATGTAGAATATAACGAAAATGACTGTACCTGGTTCACAGAAATTTGAGACTCATATTAACATAAACAAAGGAAAAACATATCATTAGTCTGATAGCCATAATTCAAATTTCACTTGATAACTGTTGTCTCCTTCATCTGCCTTTTGAAGAAGTTCAGAAAAAGGACAAAATGTTAGCATAAAATTTCAATAAGTTTAAAACAAAAATTCCAATATTGTCATTCATTTCTCATTGTATGTATATATATATAAGTACACACACACACACACACATATATATATATATATATATATATATATATATATATATATATATATATATATGCATATGTCCACATTGATAAGTTTATACATAGACATCCACCTTTATATCTGTGAGTGCTGTACTTGATTAGTTTGTGCTTTTGTGTTGCATTGAAAGAGAACTTGAAATATTAATTGAGAATCATCTTTGCTGTCTCATGCTCTTTGTTCATTGCTGACAAACAGAACTAAAATGGTTTTATTGGCCTGATTGGTGAGCCAGGCATTACTGGCATTTTTAAGAGAGATAACTAATTGGATGATCCAATCTCAGAGTGCCAAGAAGAACACGGTGAAAAAGAAGTTTCGAATAAAGCAAAATCGGAATGGAGAGAGTAAGGCAAGAGCGGTGATTCGCGCAGAAAAAGGATACAAGTTATGAGTCAGAAATCTTGAAATGATTGAGGCGATATGCTACTAGCCGAAGACTGCAAGAATCAATCATCCAAATACCAAGAATATGAGTAGATGCCATCTTTTCCAATAAAAGTGACAGGCTGAGAGGGAGAGACGAGGAGGGTCGGCAGAGGTTGAGGGAGAAGAATAACTACCGCATTTGTTATTATAAAATGCTTGGAACTGATAGCAGAAAAACAAATAAGAATTATGATAAGCTGGAAATAGCACTTCTATCCAGATGGCCAAAGAAAACACAAACGGGCCTTTGACGATCAATGTACAAATATGTATTTTCCACGTTGAGGTTCGGGGTTAAATCTTTGATTAAAACTCAAAGCAATAAAGAGGAAGGAAGGTAAGAAATTGAGAAGTGTTTGCAGATACAACGCAATGGTATCAATTCTGGGAAATTATTGGATTTGGAATATATTTAAATAATGATAATAATAATAATAATGATAATAACAGGTCAGGTTAGTCGCTCAATAGAAACTGACACTGCAGAAGTCTCTTGGCAGCATGCCATGTTAGGGGTGATCAATTAAGGAAATTCGGAAAAATGGGAGATCATTGAATAAATCACTCCTCATACTGTGATCACTTAAAAAGCCTAGATTTAAAAAAAAAAAAAAAAAAGTGGACACAAACTAGGGGATCAATTTAGCAAAGACTTACATTGCAAATTGAACTCCCCGTACCAGGGATTTGAAAAAAGAACAAAAAAAAAGTTGTTTTTTTTTGTAAGCATAATAAGGAGTAAATGCTGAAAGCATTAATGCGGCAATGATTCATAACCAGCCAGCCAGCCAGCCAGCCAGCCAAACCAACTTGAAAACAGAAGAAATCTCTGATGACAGTTTTGGTTGACAGTTTAAAAAATATGACAGATTACGTGTGTACTGTTTTTCTGGAATGTTGAAATTGATTTCAATTAATCCCAGCACAAGGTCTATGAAAGGAAATATTGGATTGCAGTTGATTTAAAAAAAACAAAAAAACATAAAAGAAAACCTAATAACTGCACATTAAGTCAAGCTTCAAGCATAATTCATACCTGAACTTTTCAGATGAAACGTTGCAGTGACAGTCCCGCTAAAAGCAGTAATAGTGTTTTGGGACTGAGACGAATTATGTAGTCCCCAAATTTCTTCATAAGTAAAGCATCCCATTGTTACTTTTTTTAAAAATGAACTAGAAAGAAATATCCCTATTTGCATTTCCTCCTCAGTATTTACAGCTAATGTGAAGTTTGAAACTGACCAAAGAATTAATGACAAGCAATCTATTATTCAAATATCTGTACATCACATAAATGAATCTTCATAGACTGCATATGTACTAGAACTTATAATCTAAATTGAAAAAAAAAAATCTTTTATCTAAAATTATTCAAAAAAGAAAAAAATGCCAGCCCAGGATTTGGACATGGTTGGTTCTAAATGACCATAGAGACCAAAAAAAACAAACAAAAAAACTTTTTTTTTTGAAAGAATAAAAAAAATGTTTTTAGATGGTGCCTATGCAAATTTTCTAAGATGTGGCCCCCAGAATGTGACCAGAAGTACCTGGAGATACACAGACAAGCAAAGAGAGGAGAATCTGTAGCCAACTCAGCTGGTTGATCGGGGGGGGGGGACTACAGTGATTCAATGCAGAGTCTCTGTCCAAGTTAGGAAATCTGGTTTCCATTTTTAAGAAAAGTTTTATGAGGTGTGATTTTTTTTTCATTTATCAAGGAGTGTTGTCCAATGTTTTATCTTTGTTGTATCTATTTAACCAACATTTGGAAATTGACTTTTGTTTTAATGAATGACAAAGACTTTATTCTGATCATTAGCAGGAGAATTATATTGGAAATAGATTCACAGAGATTCTGCAATTTGATATCACACAACGTTCACAAATATTTCATCTATTGCTTTACGTAAGCTGCTTTTATCAAACCTAAGAATAAAACATTTTATCAAACTCAAGTCAAAATCAGGAGTTGACCTAGTTTCTCTTCCATACCAACCAAAAACAACAAGAACAATCCTCACCAAATTTGGGGGTAAAAAAATCAAATTTCCTTACTTTGATTTGAAATCACAACCACCTGAGATAATCATGACACTGACAGACTGAGCCTAATTCACAAGTCCTACATATCAACCAAAATTTTTGATGAGAATATGTAAAGGCCTATTTTGTTCTGATAAATACACTTATAAAATTAACCTTTCTCTATTGAGATTTGAAATCATAACCAGCTCATTGGAAATGGTGTCTTTCAACAACTGAGCTAAATTGACAAGTCTTCTACATCTAATAAATAAATATTTCAACAAAAATAACATTTCCCTACTGTGATTTGAAATCCTGACCAAGTGATTGTAAGGCAGCTCTCTCACTGACAGAGCCAAACTGATAAGTCTTGAATATCTACAAAAATTCATCTTATATGCAAGGGCTTATTTCATTCTAATAAATAAATACATTTATATTGAAAAAGATATATTTCAGAATTTGTTAATTCATTCTACATACAATGAAAAGTCGCAGTTGAAATAAAAGTACGAGTGGACTTTGAGCCTGCAGCAATCAGGCTTGTTTTATTAGTAAAAGAAGTACATATATATCAAGTGCAAAAAGAGCAACTAATAGTCTTTCAGTGATAGTATGCAAAGACCAGTTGGTTTTCCAATCTTGTAATAAGAGATGCTTGTATTCCACAAACAGATAAATAAACAACTCAAAATAACATTAAAAAATGCAGTTTAGCATAAAATAGAACCGGATTACAATTACAGAATAACGACTGACTTACTATCAGGAGACTTGAGGGTGGCAGAGGCAAATATGAAATCATTTGATAGGTCAGCGACCAATTTGCAATAGATGAATTCACAGGTTGATAGAGGAATGAAGCATAAAGACAATCAACTGGTTTCTATCATAAATAAAGATTTAGTGAAACTGATAGAAAGAACTGTACGTGAAAAAGATGGAGAGACTGAGTGAGTACTGCGAAAAAGATTGGCATCTTTGACTATTTACCAGAGAAGTTAATCAGTGAAATAGTGTCTGTCAGTAAACACAGATCAAGGTCCTGGAGACAATAATAGAAACCATCCAACAAAACTGTCAACATAGGTTTCTCCAGTTTTTAAATTGGTCTGGTTGGCTATCATTGTATTTATGGGTACAAGACCACACACCAATAAAGCTAGGGGCCTGATAATTTGAACATTTTACTCCTTATTATGTCGAGAAATAAACTTTGTTTTTTGAAAATCCCCTTTCAAAAAAAGGGGGGGGGGCGCAATTTACAATGCAAGTTTATGCAAAACTGATCACTAAGTTTATGTCAGGAAGCATTCACTTTTGTTTTCTGAAGATTTGGCATTTTTTTTCAGTGATCATCACCCAACAAAAGGTGAGAGAAATAACTTATTCATTGATCATCCTTTTTTCCAATTGATCACTCCCAACACAGCATGCTGCCAGAAGACATTGATCACATAATAGTTTCTACTAAGTAACTAACTAGTACAATATTTGTAATTGATGTTTGAAATGAAAGTCTGCTCTGATTATTCATTTTGTATAACCAGTTGTACTTCCTTAATCAGACACTCTGTAGTGTGGTAACTCCCATCAACCGTCACATTTTGAATCTGCAGCTTAAACTAACAGCAGTTTGAGGACAAATCAAAGAAGGCTGAATTTGACAATTTCTGATGTTCATTTTAGCATAGAATAAGACATGTATTTATTCATTTTTTATGAATCTTATGAATCATTTTTAATACAAAATAATGAAAAGCTCAAGCAAACACAAATAATCTTATTTATGATTTATATTATGTTGTGTTGAGAAACCTCTGGCTGACCCTTAGTTGACTGACATCCAGCCCCCACTTCTGGAACATATTAAAAATAAGCAAGGGTTTGTTGAATATGCAATGTCTGCACTTCCCACACATGCATTATGCACCTCTGAAGAAGCCTGTCAGTCAGCAAAATGCATCAGGTTTATATCTTGATGATAATTTTAAAAATTGTGATGTAACTAAGTTTTCCTCAAACATTTCATTTCCTGCTATCAATCATTACTACCGATTTATACATAGAAAATACCTTAAATATAATTTATTTTCCACTCTGTTAGAAAAAGTTTTTAAAAATAAATGAAAAATTTGGCATTTTTTCAAATAGTCTGATTCTTGTAAAATCCACAATATTTTTTTTTTTTTTAAATCTGTAGATATGGCTGAGTGGTAGAGCAATCTCTGCCTCAATTTGTGTTGGAGAATGACAACTGACAACACAAATAAATATGACTTTCTTCTACAGTGATACCTGTATGGGTCACGCAGTATCAATTATACTTTCCTTTTACCTTGAAAAAGGTTTTATTTATCAATCTATTTCTGTTTGTAAGTGAAAATTGAATATAAATCAAAAATTGCCTTTTTTCTGAAATAAATAATGATAATCTTAATCGTAAATACCACAGCAGCCCATAGCAAGCGTGTGAACTCAACAATTGACAGTCCAATAATCTACAAGGCTGAAGAGAAAAACCACAACAAAGATCCCTTCCAACCTCGATCTTAATAATTGTTAAATACCGAGTATCCAAGTGTTATAAAGTACTACTTCTCAACTAACTGAATAAGTTTTCTGCCCAGCCTTTTGATAGCAGAGTTGATACTGTTATGTACCAGTTTTCATCAAAGTGACTGCAATCCAATTGTCACTGTGTTTCTGTGCTTACCACACAAAAGACCTGACTAATTCCCACTTAGGATAAAAGCTGGCCTGCCCTTCCTTTTCTCATTCCGCACCCCCCCCATATTACCCCCCCCCCAACACACACCTTCAAATAAAAACCAGACTCGCAGACAACAGAAGCAGATGGTTGGTAGGATGTGCTTCTCAGAGACAAATTTAGACATCCTTCTTTTATAAGTCTTTTTTTGCTGCTGCATCATGAAAGACGAAGAATTTTAAAAGACAAAAAGTGAACAATGAAAAAGACGGGTTTTTAAAAACATCCGTCCTTCAGATATGCCATGCCATTTTCTAAGGATTTTAGGCCGGTTTAATCATTACGCCAACACAAAAGTGGATCCTCTTAAAAGGATCAATTAAAAATAGCATCAATTTTTAATTGAACTGAACAAAACCAACAAATTCTGAGATTTAATATTTTTGTTTGTCAGATTGCAGTTGGCCTCAAGTTAAGAACCCTGCCATCAGAAAATTGAGACAAGCACATATTTAAAATAAATAATAGCAAAAAAAAAGTTTTAAAAATGACAACAGAATTGACATGAAATAATCACAATTACTAGACATGTGCTTGAGTAGGAATCTATCCATTATTGTATTTCTAGAAAGCAGAGAACTTCATTAAAATATGCAGAGTGGAAAGAATATGCATTATATAAAAAGTAGCACACATACACACAGTAGGTTACAAGAAATCTATACCGCTCAACTGGAGAAATTACGTGTGATACAATTCTTTGGTAAATGTGTGAAACTATGTATCAAATAACATACTTTGCATCTCAAAATTTCAAACAGCAGCAAAAAAAAAAAAAATTTTTCCAGATTTTCTTCGACTAAAAAATGGCCGTGTGTAAGCCTACATCTACTTCGAAATTAGTAAATTTTGTCTCTATTTACAAAGTGTGTCTTTATCTGACGGCAAAATTGTCCGAAGATACGAATCTTTTGTTTAACAAACCTGACCATTCAGTCCATTTCTCTCAGTCTCACGTGTATGATTGTAGAATCAATAAATTCCGATTGTGTCAAAATGAGAAAAAATCTGATGCAAGTCAGAAATTGTATTATTAAAAAGCGCATGGAATCCTAGGATTTGCCTCTGAGAACAATCGTTTGAAGTTAGAGGAAGTGCTATAAAACGCAGTCTTTACTTAAATCAGGGCATCCAAACAAAATTGACCAAAATATATTCTGCTCGAAATTGTGTTACCAATTCACTTGTGACTCTGGGAAAGTTACAGACGTCAGGGTCTGAGACTGGGGTAAAATTTCCAGTCCATTGCATAAAGCTTAAAGAAACACATTGTTAAAAAATAAACACATTCAGGTGAGACTGATTTTTACAAAAGTACGCCTTCCAGTGACCCAGGAAGCATGTGACACAAAGAATTGTGGTCAGATAGAAGGGGGAGAGAATTGTTTGGCCCAAATTCAAAAGCTATGTAGGGTGGAAAATTGCCAGGAGTTCACTAACCAGCAAACACCATTCCCCACCGTTAAGCATGGGGGTGGATCTGTGATATTTCGAGGATGTTGCTCTGTGCCTGGGCCAGGAGAGCTTGTCACCAGAAAGGAAACAATGGACAGTGCCATATACAGCCAATTTTAGAAAAATCTCTTGAAACAAAAAAAAAAGTATTTTCTATTTTCAAGTTGAAAGAAGATACATCATGGAATTTCCAAGGGGCCCTGGCTTGTAATGTAATTTTATCAGATAAACATTACAGTCGATGTGGCTCGATGACATTTATATAAAAAATGAAAAACCAACCATTATATGCTGTTACAGGTGCTACTAGCACACAAGTAGGTTAATGTCAGTTGTTACATTTATTTCTAGTCTAGATACTTACTTTTACGTTTGAACATTAACTAAATGCTTGAAAAACAAATTCCACTATACTGACCCCAACCCGCTTCTCTTCGTACTATTCTGCATAAAAGCAAACCTTGTTCAGAGAAAATAGCATGAACAAGGCAGGTCTTTTGTGACAGAACAGGGACTTATTCTTTCCTGCCTGTGGGTCCTGAAGACTGTTAGAGAAGAATAAATCATTTAAAAAAAAACAAAAAAAAAAACACCTTGAACTTAATGAGCACTGCTGAAATATTAGGTTCCACCTTAGAATCTTTCAGAAGAGTTGAGTTGGGAATGAAATCATCTCTGAGGTCGGGTTAGTAGTTTACAAGTAGTAGGCTTATTAGGTATTGAGGGCAGGTAAGATTACTTGACCTAGACTCTTGACAAGAAGCAATTTTTTCTCAGTCTTCTACCCATATAATAACTAACTGTTCTCCAAAAGGAGAGGGAAAGGAGGTTGTGAAGAGAGACCATCTGATTCTAAGGAGTCAAGGCTACTATTTCAATAGTCAAGAATTTTTCACTGATTTTCCCACCACAAGAGGTGAGTCTAGCTCCTGACTCTACCTCCACCCCTACAACCTACCTTGGTCCCTTTTCCTTTTCTCCCCCTGCCATGTCCCATTCACTTTCCCCCTCCACCCACTTAAAAGTGTAACTCAAGTTTCCTAGAAAGTAATATCTCTTAATCTAGGTAATTAAGCAGCCAGTGTCACACGATAAGTTTCCCAGCATCCTCTGCTTCTAATCTCTGTTGAAAAGGTAGTTGGTGCTGCTTCTCTTCCTAGGGTCCACTTGATCCTGCTAGAGTTCCTTTGAGACAGAACCAGCTTCCTCCTTGTACAGTCTGGCTTATACAGTCACTTGTCAAGACAGATATTAATGACTAGTGTCCCTAGATAGTTCACAAAGTCTCCAAAAACCAAAAGGCCACTCTAAACTGACAATTATTTCACTTCTCTCCACAGGATCCTACAAATCAATGGGGTTTTAGTAAGTGCAAAAATTTAGCAGTCACCTTTCAGAATATTTTTTACATCCATCAGATCAGAATAGCTTTTATTGTCTTTTATTGAGACTCTTCACTGGGCATTTTTTTCTCTTGGTTACTTAAACAATGGACTGCAGAAGTACCAAGCCACTAGCAGATATAGAGTAATATCCAAATTTTAAAAAAGTTGCAGCAAAAGACATTGAAAGGGATTCTATAAGATTCCTGTGAATGACAGAAAATACACCAAGAATCACCAAAGTCTTCAATTACTAATCCAAAATTTAAGAATTTTTTTTTCTTTTATTGGCTTTGGTTATATTCAATCTATTCTTGCTTTCCTATACAATAGAAATGCTGTAAATTTAACTCAATTAAAACTTCGGAGTTGTGTAAAAATGCTTGTTTACTTTTTTCAAATCACAATATTTTCGTTGGTAATCTCCGAATCGTGGGCGTGTACATCTAGATGAAATAAAAACAAGCACACACATGTCTATATGTGTGTATATGTATATAAAGTAGAACAAAACTGAGAGGATGACTCAAATTGCAAAAACTTTCTCTACTTTGAAATTCTTGATTCCAAAACCCCAACAACTTTTTAAAAAATAAACTTTAATGAAATGGATCCTTTTAAAAAGCAAAACCTTTAACACAATATATGATCCAAACTTGAATCTGAATCTATTATTCAGAATTCTTCAGCCAAAAGTAAAATTAGTCTACATCATACTTATGAGCCAATTCAGCTTTAAACAGTCGTTATTCAAGTCAGCAAAACTAAATTCTTGGTTATGGCAGCACAGTAGTGAGAAGGAAAGCTATTTCAAATAAGTTGAGCATAAAGATTGGATGAATTTCTTTGAAAATTTGTGCTTCTTCCTGATCAGCTGCTGATAATGATAAGTAAATTCATTGCCAATTTTGGGGCTGAAAAGCTTACTGCCCCCCCCCCACCTGCATTTGCATAAATTTGCATCAGAAGGATTACAATATAAACACATAGCTTGCATTTTTTTTTGATGGATGAGGTCTATTATTAGATCACAAGACAGTAGAGTTATTGGATAGTGTGTGTGTGAGAGAGAGAGAGAGAGTAAATCAGATGATCAGGGGTAGGGTTGGGTAGAAGCCAGAAAGTGTCAGTAGGCCACTAGGTTAACCACTCACTCACCACCATGCGACTACAAGGGACTTGTTTACATTATTTCATATTACAAGCTCAAATGAATCTAATAAATACCTATAGTAGTTAGATAGGGACTTTTTTTTCCTCAACTATCCAATATACATACATACATACATACATACACATGCATACATATATATATATATGTATATGAATATATATGTATATATTAGCATATACCAGTCAGAAATGACGGTTATGTATGGATCAGCACAAAGAAGCCTTTAAATTAAAATTTTTTTGAAGTCTCAACTCATCTTAATGTACGATCAGGCATGAACTCTTAAAAGTTTCTATGATGTAAATTTTATTCTTAGGTCATAATAGGAGGATAATGAAAACATCTCAATTGAGTTCAAAGAAATAAAAAGAAAAATTTGTATATAAACACACTGTATGGTTGTATATATATATGTATATAGTAGAGAGTAGATTCTCTTCACAAACACGTTTATGTTTCTGCCCTGTTTAAGTCTCTTCAGGTGAATGATTATGTATGTTTTAAATTCCTGTTTGGGGAATTTGAAGAAATTTCACATTTCTTAGACATTACTTTCAACTTAAATAACAACACTTATGAACCATTTAGAGAGGGAACCTCTTTGATTAAGTACATCTACACTAGTTCTAACCGCCCAAATAAAATCATCAAAAAGATCCACAAATTGATAGAAACTAGATTGATATATGACTCCTCAAATGGAATGATATTCCACAAAGTTGAAAAGGACTACATAAAAGCCTTAAAAAAAAAATTAATTACGACAAAAAAGTGAAATCTAATAGCAAGAAACAACATAGAAACAACAAGAAAAAAAAAAAAAACAGAAAAAGAAAAATCATCTGGTGTATACCACCATCCAACCTACAAGTAAAAACTAATTTAGATAAAATATTCATTCAATCAAATGAAAAACATTTCCCCCAAACCACCCACTTATTGAAATATTTAACAAAAACAAACTGAAAATCAGCTTTAGTTGTACTGAAAATTTCTAAAAACTTATAATGAAACGTAACAATATAGTTGTTTGAAAGAATATGAATAATGATTGTATAAACATAAAGAAACAAGACTGTGATTGTACCAAAAAGAATAGTTACCCTCTGCAGAACAAATGTCTCAAATCAAATTTAGTACACCAAGTAGGAATATCAACCCAAGAAACCCCCCCCAGAAGTAAAATACTAAATCAGGATATCTAAAACATCATTCATACTTGAATTAACTGACCACACATCATCCTTTACGAACAAAAAATATGAAAATGATACATCGTTATCTACTTTCCACTATATTTCCAGCTCTACTCCAAATCAACCTAACATTCAAAGTTTAAAGTTGAATGTATTGATCACTCTATGAAATATATCCATCACATATCAGACATAGCTTTATATTGTAAACCTGATTTGTACTATATATATATATATATATATATTATATATATATATATATATATATATATATATATATATATTCAAGACAAGCATAAAAAAGGAAAGCCAAACTTTTTATAAATAAGTGACTAAAGTGATAAAAAAAAATCAAAATGAATTTTTTTAATGACTTCAGTGTTTAAAGATGCAAAACTTTCAAGAATATATATATATATATATATATATATATATATATATGAAGATACGAGCATACACACATGTAGATCAATAGGTCCATAGCCTGACAGTTATCAGCTGAAGTCAGATTTTGAAATAATCTACCCTAACAAAAATTCTCAGAATGGCTTTTTCTGCAATATGGCTCAATCAAAATATCAAACAGCATGAAGTGTTTACCTTTCCTCTCAGTGTAAAGTATATTTCTCGAACCAGAAATGCTATTTATTCTGTCACACCCTATTTTAGGTTCAGTTAACCCAGACATCTTGGACTGGGCAATACTGGATTACCTTGCTAGCCTTGAAATGTGTGTCTAGTAAGAGTGCTTATGATGCTGAAAATGCCAATGTAAAGCTTAAAAATTCCATTTTGTATTGATTTCTCCCTGGTTAATTACTTACTCCTTCATCTAGACACAATGGAGAAATCTTCAATTCAAAATAGTGAATTCCATGGCGGAAAAGAAAAGAAAAAAAAAGAAGAAAAAGGTTCAATTTAAAAGCCGCCAATATTGCAAGCCAATGGTGACGGGGTATTTTTTTTTCCTCTCGCCCCCCTCTTTATCGTTATTTGATCTTGAATAATTTTGAGAGGCCTTAATACAAAGAGGTGATAGAGACAAGCTGGCATTAACAGGCACATAACAAGTGAACAGTTCTCTTTGTTCTTGAGTGACTATCAAAAACGTGTGATGGAGAGATACGTATTTAAATGTGGGAAATCACAATTTGGTATTCACAAGATGAGGTTTTATTAGCATTTATAAGTTTGCTGGCTTTTGTTGCAAGGAGTGTTTGGACTATTTATGCTAATCTTCGTAGCTTTTGCTCGTCTGATTAGTTTGTTTTCAAATCCTCATCAGATTACAATACAGTCGAGCACATTGTAGACAAAAAAAAAAAAGAAAAGGAAAAAAAACTAAATGAAAATTAATGATATGGAAATAAAATGAAGACATTGGAAGCATTCCTGCCGTTTTTACCTAAAGAGTGGAGATAAGGTCATTACATACTTAAGATTTCGTAGACCTGAAAAGCACAGTTTGATAGAAGAGAAAAAAAAAGAAGAAATTTAATATAATACGCCACATATGTCTATATATTTCGTATGCAACATTTGTCAAGGGAGATAACTATTAAATGCTAATTATAGAGAGGTCCCCTTATTCTTTTGCAAATGCATAACAAATCTAGGTTCAATCTAGCTGAACAAGAAAATGCTGAGCTACAATGTTTCTGATATCATTTCAAAAATACGATGCAATCGCAAAATAATATATATACTACCGTCATTTTTTGACAACAAAGGTAAACTAGCTAAAAATAAAACTTAGGTCAACACCAGTTCTGTAGAGCCAAAGTAAACTTAATTTTGTGCCAACAAGTTTCCTCTAAATAAAATCATACGTGTAATAAGAGCCATGTCTGTCAGACACAGCACCAATTGCAGCAATCTATCCCTGACTTCCTACCCTCTTATCAAACTACTTACTTTTTTTCTCCACTCCCCCTCCCTACTGTGCATCAAACTTATAGCATCAGTTGCAGCCATCAGCTAGGCCTATTGTACACTCATGATAACTGTCAGCAAAGCGATGGGCTATGGACTGGTATACTAAGATAACTAAAACACATAGAAAGTAATGCAGAATATTTTTGCCAATAACATTTTTCACATCATCTGACAACTGGTACAATATTTATCAAAAACGATTGCTCTTTCGTCGATCCGGGTTGAGATTGTCTAGCCTAACAAATGGAAGTATCATACATTCAATGAGATATCTATTTAATACACTAAACTCTCATAACAGCTCTACCTGATGACATATACATTTTAATGGCAGGTTTGCTTTTAGATTCTCGCACAACTTGTTGGAGATTATAACTTTTCCTGAGCTAATTAAAAAGTGAATAATTTGCTCATCATATCTTTTTATTCCACCTAGTAGGATATATTCTAACATTTACGCACTGGTTGCTATGCAAATCTCCGCACCACCACAGACATTATCTGAACGATGGTCAACAGACAAAAATGACATCTTGAAACTTGACTTGCTTAGTCTGAAAGCAGATCTCAGGGGGCTGAAAGGATGATGCCTACTTCGACAAAAAAATAAGAGAATAAAACAGATCTGGTTAGTCACTCGACAGAAACCAAGTGGCCAATATTTTTTGGCAGAAAGCTGTGTTAGAGGTGACCAATTAAAAAATGAAAAAAAAAGATGACTGATGAATAAGTTACTTCATTTATTGGGCAGGGATCACTAAAAAAATCCAAATTTAAAAAAAAAAGCAAGCATGAATGCTGCCAAACACAAAGTAAGTGGTCATTTTAGGATAAACTTATATTGCAAATTACCCCCCCCACACACTAAAAACCTATTGAGGAGAGAAATTTAAAGATTTCAAGCCCTCTTGCTCCATTTGCATAGCCTATACATGTGATTGATACACACATACATACACATCCAGTCAGCCAGCCTAACTTGAGAACTGCAGAAATGTATATCGTCAGTTTTCATTAACTGTTTCTAATATAATATAACCTCTGTCCCATAATAGCTGTTACATCAGCATATACATTTCATACATTGAATAGTAGTACAAAAAAAAAAAATGAACAGGTTACTGCTCTTGCCTTTTGTTGGGCTGTGATCACTGAAAAAACTCTGAACTTTCAAAAAACAAGTGGGCATAAACTGGTGACAAATATAGGATACACCGTATATTGAATCCCCTAAACATATATATTGGAGGGCAATTTACAAAAAAAAAAAAAAAAAAAAAAAATGAAAAATAAAAAAAACATTGCTCATTGAGAGGAGTGTGTGTACAAAATTTCAACCTTCTGCCATGATCAGTCGAGACAGGGCAAAGTCTGAATAGATAGATAGATGCATATAAATGTGAGAACACACAAATGATCTAAACCCACCAACAATGATTAAAATTGAAATAAATATAAATCGTACAAAATTGGTGGAGTCTTCAGACTATTCTTGAGTTATCATCCATCGACCGAAATGATTTTAATATCCTGCTTTCACTCGAGGAAAATTCGTTATGAACAGCTTGACCACAACAACAAAGAACAAGAAAATGCTGAACATTACAGACAAAGAAATATTTAAATGAGATAGAATTACTAATCAATAAAATCTGGCTTTTTTTTTCTGCCCCCCCCCCGGCTCTTCTCCGCAGCAAAACCCTATCCTTCCTTTTCCCTCCTTCCTCTTCCTTTGCACACGTGTGTCTTCTTTATGACCACTCGGACTGTCACTGGCTGATTGACTGCTTCTAATCTACAACACTGACTACCCAACAGCCTGGTTGACTCAGGTGAGAAACATAACCTTTAGTTTCCGAGCCAGATGACAGACTTCTTCAACACCCCCTCCCCCACTATCACCCACCAAGATGACAGGAGATAAAGAAATGGACAAACATACAAATCACACCTTGATGATTAACAATAATGATTGGCGTCCCCAAATTCAACTGAATGAAACAGTGTCTAATATTTTGTGGGATCTGTTAGGGCTGAAATTCAACTTAATGTTTTAGTAAATATAAATAACTAGGGACTACTTGTGGAATATATATATATATATATATATATATATATATATAATGTACTTGAATTTCAATGAGATTTTCTTTTTAAAGAAAAAGGAACTATATATATATATATACCCAAGCAAACACCCTGACCAGCAGGTAACCCCTACATCAACTCACACACACACTCTACCAAAAAATGAGGAAAGCCCCCTACCACTAAATATGGAAGGGGAGTTAGAAAACCTGATTCCAACACTAGTAAGCAGTTTAGAAAACTTACTAAAACACTACTACACACCACCAAAATACTAAACTGAACAACCCTCACCACACAGAACACTAATACACACAACTCCTACCATTAATATCCTCACACCCACATCTTAGAAACATTCAATAATGGAAGCTTCAAAGTCACCTAGACCCATAGGAAAAACTTCACCTTAGCCTGTTATAACCCTTGTTCAACTCATAGCCGAAACATTTTCAGTAACTTTTAAGGTTGATACCTATGTAGCTCCATAACCCCACCACCCCTCCTACACTACCCCAAACATACCAGAAAATCCACCTCTACAACACTACCCCCTACCTTGACACACTCTGCCCTCCCCAAGGCAAACTGCTGCTGCTTTACCAAAATCCCAATACCTGCTGGTCATTCTTACATTCAGCAGGAGGCATCTAGTAGCCCTGACAACAAAACTTACCCACAATGCATAGTCCCTGGCAGTGGACTCTGGTTCCACATGGTACATTTTAATCCACACTCACACAACATTCACCACTGATGATGGGAGAAATCCCGAAACATGTATGGACTATAGATATATAAGGATTAATAAACCTTACCACCAAAAACTTCACTCCCGAGTCTGTCTCACTCTCTAAAGTACACATTATATATATATATATATATATATATATATATATATATATATATATATATATATATATATATATATATATATATATATATATATATATATACACTATGCATTTGTCTACTTGTGTTTCTTTACTTTTAAACTTTATAATTTGTAACTTCAAAGCAGCTGATAGAGCACATAAATGTTTAAACAATGTCTTCTAAGGTTGATATTAAGAATTGATAGAACTCATTCCAGTCAAAAAATCCCTTGTTCCAATTTATGGGTTAGAGATATCTTCATGAGTGAGGTATGAATTCTACTTCACTTCTATTATGTAATCCAGACAGATGAACAAACAGAATGCTTAATATGGTTCATTATATAGATAGATAGAATATGACATACACTCATGGCCTATTGGGCAGGGGGCAACTGTGCCCCTTGAATTTGACCCAATGGTAAAATTTGGTGCAAATCAGTGTGATTTAGGACAAACTTATGTGAAATTTCTTTGTCTCCCGTAACCAAAGAGTTCCTATACACTTTTGCATATACTACACTATCCATTATCAGATGATATTTTTGTCGATTTCTCTATTTCCTGAGTTGTTTCAAGAGACAACTGCAGATTACGGTTCCATACAATAAAATAACCATGGATGTATTCTTGAGTCTAAAAAAACAAATTCGAATTTCATAATAACAGCAATAATGACATAAAAAGCAATAATGATTCAACCATGAAGGAAAGAGAAAAACAATCCCAGGGAACAACTATAGAAATTAAAATCTGTCATCAATGAGCCCGGAAAAGCAATTGTGAATGAATTACGAGATCTCATAAAATATTGTAAGCCACAAAAACACTTTCGGGGTTAACAATCTACAGGCCAACTTAAACAAAGCCAGTTGATAGAATTCGCATATAAATAATTAAGAGCCATAATGGGCACCACCCCATAAGGGGGATAATTTGAATATATTGAAGGTCAAGTTGGAATTAAGCAGTGTGAAAAGAGTTCTGACTCAAAACTGAATCATACAGAAAAAAAAAAAAACCCTGATAGGTGTCACAAAAGATGGAGACTGACAACTGAAGTGAACTAAACTAGAATTCAAGACCATTTGTAGAAAAAATCAGTTTCAAAGGTCTCACTAGATTACCAGACTAGAAAATTTGGATCTATTTTGAGTGGTTATAGTAAATTTAATGAGATATCAATATAGGAAACATATTCAATAAATATTTTAAAGAACTTCATGGAAAAAAATTTCATGTGGCTAAAATTATTTCTCGTTGATTCAATTTTATTCTCCTTCGTTGAAAAACATAATTTTGTATCAATAGAAACTCTTCAAATACACCATTTTTTTTCGTAACATTAATGCAAGACTTTAAAGTTATATTTCGCTTATTTTTACAGAACACATATTTCACCTTTCAACTTTTAAAATAACTTGCTTTTTTTTAAAATCATTTTTTTGAAAATCATTTTTAAAAAAAAGCAAGTTATTTTACATTTGAATTTTGACTGATGGAGATGTACAATATTTCGAAACTTTTTGGCTATATTACATATCATATCATACTTAGAAAAAATTAGAAATTCTCTACGCGGATATTACATATTACACATGAAGAAGGCCATAGAATGAGTCGTCCGAAATGTATAGGCATCAAAGATGGGAAGAGATCGGATCGGTCAAAAAGAAGGTGGAATGTTAATAACTCTTCTGAAAGTTACAAAGAAAAGAAATGAACCTATGGCTAACCATGTATCGACAGCCTATTGGTAGGTAGGTACCAGATGCCAAGGTGAAATCTAATGACCAAACGGAAGACAGTAATTGAATGCAGGCAGGTAGAAAAATCAATGGACTGATTGCACACTGAGTGGGTAAGGGTGGGGTCACGTTGGGGGGGGGCACAGATTGATGACACAATAAGAAGACAACAAACAAAAGAACTCGACAAAAGGAAGGTGATGAACAATCAGGGTAAGAGAGAAGTGCGGGCTAACGACCAAGGCCCAGTTCTTCGTACTCACTGATATGACAAAGCAACTATCACATGGTATTGATTCCTCGGAGAATGGCTTTTTGATTTCCATTGTGTTTTATTTAAGGTTTTCTGCGATGATTTATATGCAGGACATCTAACAGATTGTTATTAGGGCTAGACTGATTGCAAAGGTGAAGAATATCCTGGCAGGGTGTGAAACTGAATTTTATTTTATTTATGCAAACATGTGACAGTAAATGTCACTGACAGAATTGGAGAGAAAGAAAATCTGAACTGTTTGCTGTAACCTAGTGGTTCTCAAACTTTATTCTATGACTGCACACCAGGACATATATTTGACTTACACAACACATGGATGGTAAAAATGATATAAAATGTTAATTAAACACCCCAAAACAATCTTAGAAATAAAAAAGATTTTTAATCCGCATACTGCATTACATTACAAGAAAAATGCTTTACAACAGTGGTTTTGAAACTGATGTTTGCAGACTACAGGGAGTCTGTCAAATGATGCTTGGCGTCCACTGTGGTATTTCTTCTGAATCCGATATTGTGAATCTTGTGGTAGAGAGAAAGTGCAATCTATCACATTGTTAGCGGCAAACAATCATTGTAAACAGACCTGTACCATATATTTGAATACACATAATTCATTTTTAGATAAATATGATTTTTAAAGGTCAAAAATTGCCTCTTATTGTAGTTCATTCATCAGTCTAAGCTAGATAACTAGTGCTCACAGCAACTCATCAAAGCTCCATAACTGTTCATAGCTCAAGTCAGTGATGGAAATCCTTTTCAGCAAAGTGTGTTGAAACATTAATTTTCTGAATAACCCAATTACCTGAGTGTCACATGTACACATCTATTTTATTTTTCGGCGAATGATTATAGATAAGCAGTCTATTTCTCAAATATATTCATAAAACTTGGAGTTTAATGAAATATAAATGGAAATTTCAAAGTATACTTTTTAAACTAGGATAATGAAATTGGAAGAGACAAACTTTCCTAATTCTAAGTCCACGTCACCTAAAAACCTGTGACACGTCCCGGCTGACATGTTCATCATCCCTGACTTCAGTAGACGACCCCCTAGTCATAATGCCAGCACATTGGATGCTGTGAAATATTTGGATTTCTTTTGAAAATTGAATTTCTGTCTTATATACCAAAACAGATGGTAAATATAAATTTGGCTAGTCACTCAATAGAAACCCATCACATAACCCAACATCTGTTGGCAGCATGCCATATTGAGATGATCAATTAAAAAACTTGAAAAAAGGGTGATCACTAAAAAAGTTTGAATTTTCAAAAAACAATAGTGAACATTGGAATCAGAAAAAGGACCATTTTAACATAAAATTTCACTGCAAATTGACCCCCAAACTAATCTATGAAAAAAAAAAAAAATATTCAGCCCTCAGCTCCGATAGTGTGGTCTATAAGCATAATACATACATAGCCAACCATACCAACTTGAAAACTGAGGAAACCAATGTTGACAGGGTTTTTTTTATACCAAGTAATGAGATTTTCATTTGTCAGATTTTCAGATATCAGTGAGAGTTTCCAATAAATTATGGGAATGAATCCGAGAAAGCAACTCTGGATCATTAAAGAGCTTTTTGCAAAGAATAAAACAGATAAGTAATCATAAACTAGTTTGGGATTCTTGCAATATAATGCATTTCTCATTTATCTATCCACTTACATTCATATACATGTATGTATGTTCGTGCAGCCTGTACAAACAGGTACACAAATCAATTTGCAAGTCTACTAAAAAAGACAAAAAAGAATTAATGTGCAACCAAATTTATGTTCCCTAATTCTTGTGTAGCAGACAAAAGCAAGGGGGGGGGGGTAGGTCAGAAAATATCACCATGGCAACAAAATTGCAGTCAAACATGATTTTAATAATCATAAATATTGCCAAAATTATTATCAAGATTAATGTGAAATATAAATGCATGAGTTCTCAATTCCTAACAATTGGATTCTCTAATTGTTTTTCAGTCCTAACGATGCAGATTGTAATAATTGAAATCATGGAGTAGGAGAGAGAGCAGGAGAGAAAGAGACAGAAGGAGACAGACAGACAGACAGAGACAGAGAGAGTGAGACACAAAGAGAGAAAGAGAGAGAGGTGGGGGTGTGGTCCATTTACTACAAAAATGAGAAAATTCATCAGTGAGTCTAAAAACTTCAGGAGTGCAACTGGGCCACGATGTTTTAATGACATTAATGTAAGTTTTGCTGTTCCCTAATCATTGGGAAATTAAATTTCCGACCCGTTCAGCTATATCTTCAGATAGTGATTTCATTAATCAGAATTTTGACCTGAGCAAAACTTATGAATTAAGGTCAAATTAAATGCTATTCAGATACACACCATATATATATATATATATATATATATATATATATATATATATATATATATATATATATATATATATATATATACATATAAAGATAGGTATAGATATGTACACACATGATAGTTATATAAGCTATGATATCTCAAGCAGAATTCATCAAATAAATACTCCAAAATGGAAAAGGTAATCCTTGTTCACTTTTAGCACTGACTATATTTGAAAAAGGTTTACATACACAAGTTTTTGGCTTTTGACTGCCTACTGACTTAACCACAACTCTACCACTATAGAAGACAAATGTCTGGTCGTCATGATAGAAGTCTACTCATCTTAAAATGGCTGTAGACCAGAGGTTTCAAAACTTTGAAAACACAATGTTCCCTTTTATAAAAGAAAATATTCGGGCAGACACTTATTTTCAGCATTAACTTTTTAGACGGTAAATATTGAATGACAATAAGAACTTTTGACCTCTAAAAAAATCTTTTCTTTTTAAAGTGGATTATATTTATTTGAATCCTAATATATGATAAAAGTCTGTGTACAATGATCATGATCTTCAATAGTGGTCTTACTGTAGAGTTCAGTTACCCTGATTTCAAATTCACGTTATTAATTAAAACTTTCATCTGCGAACCCCCAACCATAATCTGATGATCCCCCAGGAATCTGCCAACTCCAGTTTTGAAATCACCATTGTAGACACTTTTTACAAAATCATTGTTGGTCTGAAGTGAAGTCAGAGTTTCAAAGGCTCAACACTCCTCAAAAGAAAGAGGCTTCATTTTAGATGTCGACAAAATTACAAACTCATTCTCTTCTGTTTAATTATAGAAAGGAAACAAATGACTCAATAGAGGTTGACATATTGAATGAAACAATGAAAAATATTGCACAAAAAGTTAAACCAAAAATAATTCATCGCAGACTAAATATAGATGAAAACATTAGAAAATGAGCAAGGAAAACTGTGACAGAAGGTAAATTTGTTTCTATAATGATTTTGGGGGGTTTTGTTCTTTTGTAATAATGGCCTTAACAAGGTTTGTCTAATTGTATAGAGAGAGCATGTGTAATGAATTGGTTTACACTTGAGGGATTCCCTAAAATGACTAACGGACAGAGCAGATTGTTTGAAAGGATGCAACTGATCCCATGCACCTAGTACATATGGTCTAAAAGGCATAAGGGAGAGAGAAACAATAGATAACACCTTGAAACAAACAAATAAAAATCTTTTAATCTCCTCTCCCTATTTCAAACCCATCCAAAAGAGGGTTGCCAGATGTCTTTTGCTGCACTAAACCAAATTTGTGTGGTCTTGGGACCAAATCAAATAACTACAGTACCAAAATATTCAATTTACTGAAAATCTATCATCAGAATAAGCTTGCAGGAAATATTGATCAAAATACATATTTTCTAATCTATTGTTCATGAATGATCATGTCATATAATTCATGTGTAAAGGATTGTTATATTTTGAAAATTTTTGTCCAATACTGAATCTTTATTTCCAGATCCAAATAGCTTTATATAGTAACAAATTTATCCCCCAAAATACCAGATGGGAATCTTGTCCAAAGGAGAAAGAAAGAATGAAGAAAACCCTAAAACAAACAAACAAATCTTTTGATCTTTCTTCCCTGTTGCAAACATGTCAAAATAAATCTGCAATTTGAAAAACGGTCCACCACAAATTTGTTATTTATTTCCGAGGCTGGCACAAGGCACAAAAATTACTAAGTCAAAACAAGCATGCTTTTAAACAAGTAAACTACATTCTGCACACTAACAAGCACTTGCAGTTTCGGTAAAGGGGAAAGATGAAAAGCTGAACTCCGACTTCTATGAAGTACTGGTCTACAGGAGGAAACCGAAATGAAAAGTACCAGCCAAATACTTGTAAAATCCAAGCTACTGTTGACGCAGAGATAGAACTACCACTGACCTACTACAAATTGCTGCGAAAGAAGGAAAGGGAGCTTTTTCCAACATTTTTTGCACTATTGTTTTAGATAATGCAATGACTGTTTCTCAAAGGTCTGGAAACAATTAACTACAGTGAAAAACCACTTTCTACTTGTAGGTACAAAAATGATGGGGGACGGGTGGAGAGTGAGGAAGTGTGAGTGTGTGTGGGCGGGGACAGCTAGAGAGCAAATTAGACTGCCTGAATCCTGTATCGTTTTTTTCGTTTTGGAAAAGCTAGAGACAGGAGAGAGATGTAGCCAAACCAACCCAGTTTTCATTGAGTATTGAAATGAAAATCCAATGCAGACATTAACATGGATTATTATTGAGCAGTACAGATCGGGATGTCTAATTATGCTAATAAAAATACTGGAACAGAGCAACCCTAATTGGAATTAGAAGAAAAAGAAGAAAATCATTAATTCAGTGCCCCTCGTCCACTGCACCTCCCCGATTTAGTACTGGCCAGAATTTAATCTAAATGAATTTAGCAGGAACAAGACGAGATGGACAATGGGGATGGTGCCGGGTCATCGTACAACACTGACTTCACAGGTGTATCAAGTCAATAAGTTAGTAGCGCCCTTCCACTGGCTAAGGCTTCAGCCATCCCAATTTGAGCTCCATCGCATTCCTACTCACTTGGAACCTGTTTGGAATATGTGAAATAGACCTAGAACAGCATCACTCACTCTACCCTGTACTGTTTTACTGGATTCATGTCTTTTCCAAAGACACTGGTATGAAGTGAACACAAGCCGTCTTGGCTGAGGTTTGAACTTGCCTCGCAGAGTGCATTCTCCATGCTTTTACTAACTAGGCCACCATGCTGTTCCGAACGAGTCAATAGCAATTATTAACAAAACACTCTGCGGCAGTACAATATTGATTTTTAAAATACTTCCAAGGTATTCACATAGTTATATCGAGGTTGAAACTAATCTCCAAAAATATACTTTTAAGTAATATTCTAACGATAAGAATAAATACTAGAGCACGTTTGTAAATCAAATATCAAATATAAAATACACATGAGAAAAGTTTTTTGCAGTTACTTTCTATTTTAAACTTGTTAGTTGAACAAAGTCTGTATAGTCACATTTTTGTATTCATGACTGAAGCTTTGCCCTTTCAGGAATTGCTCTAGCCCTATTGTCGTTCAGGCATTGTTTTTGGAGCTCGGGGAATAAAAGTCTCATTTATCACAATAGCCTAGTCTGAATTAGTAATAAATTTTGAGGTACATAGGTTACAGTGATCTTGAAGGTATGTTGGTCATTATGATACGAGAGGTGTTATTTGTAATTATACAAGACGTACGCCAGTCGTAACAATATGATATTTCAGTCAGATACAGGATATTGAATGCTGATTTTCAAGGCAAACAAATTCTGTTTCAAAAATTGGTGATATAAGATTTTACTTTTCAGTTACTACATTCATGTGCTTATGAAATTTGTGATAGCTACAATTTATAAATCTCTCTCCATATATATATATATATATACATACACGCACATACATATATATACGTACACTTTTGAAAATTGTAAACACACTCACTCATAGGTCTATGTGCTAGTTATATATATATATATATATATATATTATATATATGCATACACTTAATGACTAATATAGATACAAATATACACACACAAGTATATATTCATATGTATATGTATACAAGTGTGTAAGAGAGAAAGATCTGATAGAAATAAACATAATACTATATGAACATATACTTTTTCTCTTATTATGCTTATAAATAATACATAAATAGTGGTGGTCGGGTGATGGAGAGAAACATCTTTTAGCTGGATAGAAAAAAAAAAAAAAAAGGATGTATACCTGGTTAATCAATAAAATTTTCACACAAAACACAGTAAATTCTAGTAAGCAATGTTACACGCATACACACACATCTAGACATACACACACACAATTGTAATACCATGCAACTTTTTTTTTCTTTTCTTTAAAAATATTAGTGAACATGAAGACAAAAAACTGACTACAGATAAACGGAATTAAATGTGTGGAGGGGAAAAAAAAAATCAAAGTCACAAAAGTGTATTCCAAACAGGTGCAGGAAACTCACAATGTTTTAAGTTATTACATATACATATATATATATATATATATATATATATATATATATATATATATAGTATTGTGGTAGTAACTGTTATGACTAGTAAAAGTGGTAGTATAACATCCAGAACACAAAATCAAAAGTGTGAATATGTATTTATGACTTTTTATTGGACCAAGTTTCATCGAAAATGCAATACACACACATGCTATATACACTCACACTCACACACACACACACACACACACACACATGCACACATACAACATACATTCACACGTGCACACACATGCCACATACATTCACGCACAAATGTGTATGTATGTCTGTATTTTGCATTTTCGACGAAATACCGTTCAATGAAAAGCCGGTGCCACGATTTTTGTGAGGGTAGAACAGCAAATAACGGGGAATGATTATTATTATTTTTTTTTTTCAAATTCACTGGAGACACGAAGAAAGGGTGAAGCAAGAGCCATGCTGTTGACAAATGTTTTGGTTTCCCAAGCAGAACACCAGAGTGTCATGATGAAAAATGAAGACAATCATCTAAAGTCCTGGGGGCAGAAGAGAGAGAAAGAGGCAAGTTCCTACCTTGAAGTGATTTCAAGTTATGTTGTCCTGGAATGGAAAGTTTACAGATATAAATAAAGCAACATTTCAGAATTAAAACCTCAAACAATAATACAAGATGGTAACCTGGAAAGTTTGTAGGTTGATGATTTCTCTTTAAAGAGCACGAGGAGAGAAGGCTTTTTGTGGACTCTTTAAAAGATGGTCACTTGGAGGTCAAACTACAGATTCTTTACCTAATTAAACTTACAGTATCTCTCTCACACACAGTTATTCAGATGTTGCATCTGTTCGGTGGGGGAGTAGTCATAATTAAATGAACCATTCAATCTCGTATCCTCATCTTTATTGTTTTAATCAATAAGCTGTGTTATTACATCCGAAAAGCCAAAAGATCATCTTACTTTGCAATGTCGACAAAATTATTTTTTAAAAATGAAAAAAAAAAACACAGAAGAAATTCCTGAATCCACCCCCAAATTGAATCAATTGTTCCCGAGCCTAATGCCCATCCTTTAATAAAAGGCCATTGAAATTCAACAAGAACTTTCGGAGATATTGTGCAGACAAACAGACAGACAAATGAATAAGTGAATATATAACCTCTATCCAACTTTGTTGGCGAAGGTGAAAAGAAAAAAAAAAATGGAGATGGGGGATGGGCTGGGGGCAGGCGCTTAAGTTGACTGAAGAACAAGGGAGAGTCAAAGAGTGAAGGAAGAGATGACAAAGGTTCGGTCATTGAAAACACACTCAAGTCATAATGAACAGCTGGAAGGAGAAGCTGAATTCGTATTGAAGTGCGTAGAGCATAACATGAGATTTTTAGCATGTACACACCTGTTTACATTTCAGACAGCAGTCGATCTAATCATTAAAGTGTTATAGAGCAAGCCAAGCTGTTGAAACTAGAATCACGGGCATCAAATTCTCAAACAAATGGAATGCTTACGCCACATACAGATTGATTTCAATGCCCTCAGTTCAGTGATGGCAATACAGAGACACACCTCAGGTTTTTACGTGAAACACGATGGACTTTGATAAAAAAGAAATTAAAAACAATTTTTTTTCTTTCTAGTTTTAGAAGTATATTTTGAAATTCCAAGTTATAGTTTATTAAACTCTGGAAAATTAGAAAAATAGGCCACTTGTATTTTAGCTTCAAGTGAATGCTTATAGACATGTAAGTGACACTCCTAAAACTAAGATATATGTAAGTGACACTCCGATAACAGGATTATCGAAATAAAAAAAGAAAAGAAAAAAAATTCAAATTTTGACACTGTGCTTTAAAAAGGTTTGTCATCGCTGCCTTAGGTTGACAGAAAGCACTTGTTAAATAGTGCATGGTTTTGCTTCTACTATAGAATTTTATCAATAATGCAAAAGTTTTTTTTATGGATCTTAATATGAAATGAATATAAACCTACGTCCTTTAAAGTCACACAAGAGTAATACTACTACTGATGATGATGATGATAAGAAGAAGAAGAAAAAGAAAAAGAAAGAAAAAGTGTCAGAAATATTACGTATTAAACAGTGGTGTATTTCAATCACTTAAATACAATCTATTGTTCAAGGGTCACCAAGTACAGACATAAACCGAACAGGTAACCTAAGTCCAAGGTTGACAGAAAAAAAGATATAAAACATAGGCTTGGCCTATGGAGCCAAGCCATAACATCATCAGCCCAGTATAAGTCAACTGCTGGTTAAAAGCCTTTCCCATCTACTTACATTCAAGTAGCTTTATTTTCATTCTGTTCAAATTGTTTACAATGATCGAGCGTATTAAAACGAACATCTTTTTACAAATTATTCTTTTTTTGCACATATCAATGTCACATCTCAATCTATTCTTAATCAAAACTTGATGCTGCAGGGTCAAACTCCACTCTGACATCTATTCTGAGCGAAGATGATTACCGCAATTATTGCAAATGTATATAAAACAAATAGAAAATCATAAAAATGTATGGTATTTTTAGTAAAAATGTATTCATTTATCAGAATGAAATGAGCATGTGCTTTGCTATATGATGAAATTTTGTTAATATCTAAGACTAAGCAATTCACTTCAGTCATTAAGAGCCTTCTGATAAGTCCAAATCATGGTAGGAGAATGTGGATTTCACATATCGGTTTAGAGCTGCCATTTTGGTGAGGATTGTTCTTGATACGGTTTCTGTATTAAAAAGCACTCAGAGAGTGCATATCTCTACCTATCCCATTATCACTAAAAACTGTACAATCAAGTTACAGATCCAAAATAATGACTGATTAACACAGGCTTTTGTCACAACATAGTCTGGGATCTGTAAACTGATTGTAATATCTGTGCAAACAATCAACAGTCCAAACATAGACAGAAGTGCCAGGGAGTAACACTTTGATCCGAGGCAAAAGTGCCGATCCATATGTAAATAATCCTGTCATTTTTTCACGAGAACTATGTTAGTTACCAATAATACCTGAATCCTTTAACCAAAAAGTCATTTCTCTGGAAATATACCATATAAAAATCTATCATAAAAAATTTCATAGAAACTGGGTTGGCATTTTGTTTCTTTATTAACTCTGACATTTTTGTTCAACTTCAGTCGCAGTTGAAGCCGGAAAAATCATTTTGCCTTGCACCGTTTTCCTCTTTGTTTTCTATAACATTTATCCTCTGTCAAACTCCATGGAGTTGACTTTAATTTTTCCACACTAACAAGAACAATCCTCACCAAAATTTGGGCTTGAAATCTGATATGTAAAATTCATATTCCCATGATTTGAACTCACATCCAACTTATTACTGTTTTAGTGACTCAGCTAAATTGACAAATCTCTGAGATCAAAGAAAAT
Organism: Thysanoteuthis rhombus; assembly: GCA_963457665.1. Taxonomy (NCBI): domain Eukaryota; kingdom Metazoa; phylum Mollusca; class Cephalopoda; order Oegopsida; family Thysanoteuthidae; genus Thysanoteuthis; species Thysanoteuthis major. Next base: position 6,045,357 of record OY735231.1, read on the forward strand.
TCATTTTACATATACACAAGGGCTTACTTCACTCAAATAGATAAAAGCATTTATATTATAAAATAGTTTTTCTAATTTATTGTTTTAATGACATCCTTAGTAGCATGGTAATAATAGTTGATAAAAATGCAATGTTAGCTTCCACGTATGAAAAGAATGACTAAACAGTTGCCTCATAAGAATGACTAAACAGTTCTCAATAAAAAATTTGTAACGTTCCTAACTCAGTTTGAAAACGATGTTGACCAGCAAGGCTGAAATATCACAAATAAAGAATTGAATAAAGTAGGATGTTGGCCGAAAAGTAAAAACAAATATACTTAGATTTATTACACATAGAATATAAAAGATTCAGTAATCATCTCCAGTCAGAATAAAAGTAGAAATGGAGTTTGACCCTGCAGCACACGGGATTGTTATATTTTGGTTTTGTCTCCTGGGCTAAAGCAAAAAGATTATTTCAAGAAAAACCAGTTATCATGGTTAAAGATTTCAGGGTTTTTTTTTTTCATTTTTTTAAAAATATGGACACCGCTGACAAATTTAGTGAGTAGGCATTCGCCTATATACACACACGCATGCACAAAGTCGAGAAGTTGTGAGGAATAAGTCGATAAAAGTGAAGATAAAATTTTGCAATAAAGCAAAACCAAAATGGAAAATAAATCAAAGAGTGACTGAAAAAAAGTTTGAGACGAAAGTTGTTTGTTTGTTTTTTATCTCATCCTATAGAGAGCACATAAAGTGAAACAACGCCAAGTGGGCAAATGAGTTCTGTATGCAAAAGTAAAAAGACGTGGCCGAGGAATTTGCCTGCATACGTAATTAGTGACTCACTTTCCTTATGGAGTAAGTAACAGGATAGCTGTGCTTGAAGACCTACTTGCATTACCCGCTTCCAAAATTAGGAAGTTGACAGAAAGAATTTAGATCACACATATCAGATGAAGTCAGCTAAACTTAGTAGTTTCAACACCTAGACACAACAGTTGACAAGTTGCAGAAAATTTGGACTAATTCATATACACGTATATATATAGATATATAGATACATAGATATTACAACCGGTTAAGGACAAAGACAGAGACAGTGACAAAATGGGTTATATGAAATCAGTCACTGATCAATTCTATTTTGGTAATAACTGAAAAAGTAACTGTGACTAGATTAGAACCTTTTTTGGTGAGATAGCGTTTTTATTCAGAGTTGGCTCTCTTTCTCTCTCTCTCTCTCAAGAGTTAAAAATCTCCACTCTTTGCACATTTTGCAGATTCCTTTCCGGCTTGCTTGCAGTTGGTGTTTTCATTTACGTACTCATTTGCGAGCAGTCAAAATAGAAAAGTGTGACATTTTCGAAACCAAGAATTTTTTTTTTCCCCCCTATTTTTCTTTTAGTTTAAATTCGTCAGAAGTCAAGAAACATGGCGAAGGTTGCGGCAGAACAAGGAATTGTGCAACAGTGACACTTGAAGTGTGTGAAAAGAAAAAAAACAGATTAGGTTAAAATCTTATAAATGAAAAGGACTTAACTTAATATATATAGAACAGCTGTTTGTGTAACCTGTGATTTCACGGGTTGGATTAATTAAATAAATATGTTGAAACTTTCATTCACTCTAATCATTGCATATATAGTGATACTGCAATTACTGAAAGTATAAGTAGGAATTCATGGCAACTCATTTTACAATAGAAATACATTGCAACTACAGAAATATCAAGTGACCACAAGAATTATCTTTTGGGGTCCGTAACAAATTTCACAGAGCAAATGAATCAAGAATTAGAAGTATCTGTAGCAGATCATTTAGCAGCACAGAAAATGGACTTGGGGATCAGAGTTCAAACTGACTGAGACTGTCACTAATGCCATTCGACATATGGCTAACCTTAAATATTTAGCCAAGACAGAGAAACTTGTGATACCTGAAGCCTGGGCAGGTATGACCGGCATGACGGGACTATTTTACTTCTTCATGAAACAAAGAAAATGGAAGTGTCATGATCAGAGGAGGAAGACTATTTAGCAAACAAAATCGTTCTTTTTATGCACAATATTTTCAAGAAAAACAAAAATGTTTTGTTTCATTTACGGATGTCAAAACTAATCCTCAATTTTATCTAAATTTTCCAGAGAAGTAGAAAAGAATAAAGAGATAGAGAGTGAGTGTGAGAGAGAGAGAGAGAGAGAGAGAGAGAGAGAGAGAGAGAGAGAGAGAGAGAGAGGGAGGGAGGGGCAGGAAGTTTGATAAATAAGATCCTGATAAAAATTGAAATTCTGTCCATGCTGAATGGCAAGAGACAGAGATAACCAGCCATTGAGAAACCTTTTTAAAGCTTCACATTCTTCCTATCTACCAGAGACCAAACCCAAGCTTTCAAGTTGGGATAAATATAATTTTTCTCATCAATCTGGACATCACAACTCACAACACAGGTCACCAGAGATCACACGCAAAACTGAGGCTGACAAAATATAAGATGGTGTGACAAACTAGATAAGTTAAGTAAGTACTGGCTCCTTGACGCCTACGATAGAGAGGTCAGGCAAAACTTGGGGAAGGTCTATATCCAACAACGGACAATAAAAGGGTGATGATGATGATGAGAAAATGTCATTTTCTTTCTTTTTCGAGAGAAATATTGACAAAAGAAAAATAAAATAGAATAAAATACAAACTGAAAATATTGAATTATCATAATTACATTTCTATTTCATACTTTTTTCCTTTTTACTCGTATTATTTGATAATCAGTCAAATCAAATCAAGTCATTTGATGCATCAAGATTTTATAAGCATAAAAAAATGGATAGAATTCAAAACAGTTGTCTAAAGTTAGATTAATTTTTGACAAAATTTCAACTTATATTTCTTTTAACCATTTGCGTATGACTAGAACTGAAATTTTTAAAAAAGTGAAGTTCGTAACATTCTACTTAAACTTTATAAAACAAGTTTTCTCTTTAGCATATGTTTACTTGTGACTAATTTCAATTTGTTTATCTTCAACTCTAAACGTCTTGTACCAGTAAGCACATGTTTGTTTTGATTTCCAAAAAAGAAAAAATAACTTTTTACAGATGTCTCCCCACTGACTCCCCAGAGGAGAAGGTTTTCATTCAAAAAAAAAGGAAACAACTATGAAAGTTTACCCTAACTTATTTCGCTCAAAACAAAGTTGAACAACATCAGGTAGCAACCAAGTTACAATAACAACATGGGTAGCGGAAGTTTTAATTCAATTAAAATATTACAGATTTCAAAAGGAACTATCAAACACCTGGGTCATAAGATGAGGATAGTCCAATCTGGAGGTTCAGAGTTCAAATTACACAAGTGAAAATCTTGAAAATTCTTCCAATGAATGGGAGGATGACTTTAAAAATCTCAAAATAGTGAAATACGGTGAGTATACCATGATTAATGTGATTAATTTGTTTCAAAATTTTCCATTCACTTCAAGACTATACTATTCAAGGTCTCATAATTTAATATCTATTTTTCAAAGTTATACTTAGTTTCATTAATTTGTACAGGAATACCATAACTGTACGAATTCAAAAACTGCCCTATTGAATGTATTATTGTATACGCCAGACTATAAGATGGATGGCTTACAAGGGTTTTTGGGGGACTATCACACAACTCATCCAAACTTTGGAAGATGACCCTCAAGTCATAATACCAGCATATTGGATACAGTGTAATATCTTCATAGCTTTAAAAAAAAAAATTATTTATCAAATGTCCATTTTATATATCAGCATGTATGGTATTTCTACTTTAGATTCTCAATGAAAATTACTTTTTTTTCAAAATTGCTCATATTAGGTACAGCTAACCAAAATTGTCAACATAGGTCTAACTTCAGTTTTTATGTTTGTCTATCTGTTTACATAGGTATTATGTGTATAGCCAGCACCAATGGAACTAGAGGGCTAAAAATTTCAAAATTCACTCCTTAGGTCTTGAATTTTTTTTCTGTTTTTCGAAAATTCAGACCTTAGTGATCACTGCCCAACGAAATGCAAGAGAAGCAATTTGTTGATTTTTCAAATGATCACCCCCAAAATGGCAAGCTGCCAAAAGATAGTCAAACAACGGTTTCTATTGAGTGACTAACCTAACCTGTATATTGTATAGCTTGTAGAGAGAGAATTATCAGCCTCTCTTCAAAAAGAAAAAAGAAAAAGAAAAAGAAAAAAAGTGATTTATGTAAGTCACATATGATGGAGTTGTGAGAAAAGGGTGTAGGAGGAAGATAAAGAAGAAACATGTCAAAAACTTTCACAAAATATGTTCAAAACAAAATATGAAGGAAAGGATCTGAGGGTAAGAAAGATGCTTTTTAATCCGAGACCCTGACGTATCACCTGCATCTAAATCAAACTCAGCCACATTTCTAACAGATGACACAACTAGGGTGGTTAATAGAAGTGAATAAATACTGCTGTCAGGTTTTAAAAGCTGAACACTGCAAACACAGTCTGTTTGGGCCTTTTTTTCTTTTTTTTTTTTATATAAATCTACACACAGTTGTTGCATGATGGGGGGAAAGGAGGGGGAAGCTTACTTGCAGAACAGGGACGGGGAAGGGGGTACTTGTAGAAATGATTCTCCGCTAGAATCCAACTCTTGAAATTCTCTTTTTAAGTGGCATCACCTTATTCGCTCTTTCGCTGAATAATTTGTTCTAGTTACATTCCATAAGCATGTGGACTTCAAACCCAGAGAAAAAAAAAAACAATGCATTTTGCAGCCACGGGGTGACCTCTAGTTAGAGTCACCACCCTGCATTACAAATGTCAGTACATGACATTTTGTATTGAATACCTATTCACAATACACACACACACACACACACACAGAGTGTACTAATGTATTGTTAAGTTCAAGACATTAGTACAAAGAACACACTAGAATTTGGTACACTGTATAATGATTCAAATTTTGGCAAGAGGTGGTAGTCAGGTTCAGTAAAGGATAGGTAACAAGTAGGAAGGTAGGTGAAGCCAAATATTTGACCTATAAATAAATCAGACAATACAAACTTCAAAGTCTAAAATTAAATAAATAAATAGAAAATAAAATAAACAAATATCAGGAATTCTTACATAATGAGAGAGATGTAGATTTAATTTACTGTTGGCATAAAAAAAAAAAAAAAACAGACATACCGATACACACACACACACTTGATATGCCTATATTGAAAAAGAGGAAATATATCAAAGGGCTCCAAGATTGGGCAATGGTTACAGCCATTGGCATTTAGTGGGGTGTGTGAATGGGGCCTTTGCCCCCCCCCCCGATGGGTGTGACAGTTTGAAAGTCTGGGAGAGGCTGCGGATCAATGGATCACTATAAATGGTCACAGCTTAGGAAATCTTCACCTGACTACAAACATTCAGATATATCTTTTTGACCCATTCGGACACAAATACATTCTTTTGCCCCCCCCCCCACTCGCCAAGAAAAATGGCAGCTGACATCCACACTGCATCTGCATAGAAATAGCGTTTTCCTTTTGTGACAGAGAACTAACAAAATATGGCAATATCATGAGGCATTGCTGGGGGGCACCTCATGTTGATGGCAATGATATTCAAACCTCAAAACAATATCTGACTCGACGGTCATTGGAGGCTTTGATAACGCCATTACTGATCTTTCAACTGCATTTAAAAATATGCACTGTATATAAATGTACATACACCTACATATATATCCAACCCAATCTTTTTGTTATACGCCCATTCCATTCATTGTGTTTTCACAAACTCCAATGAAGAGTAGAATCATATTAATCCTCATGACAAAAGCAATGTACACATCTCCTTAAATATCTACGACGCAAAAAAGACATTTGGTTTTAAAAGCAATGCAATTTCAATTAGATATATTAAGCAACAGTGGCTTGAATCTTTCTAAAGGACTAGAGATAATGACGACTGATTAATGTGCACACGCAGAGGTCGGTGGCTCATAAGATGGATATGTACATAAGTATCTTCTAACTCCTGAGCTGACTCATTTTAAAATACCTATTATAAATTTCATAAGCCGACCAATGAAGTAAGTATTCACATATCATTCTCAATGTGCATCTTTCAGTGAACACAGTCTTTGGGTCGGGTATTCTTCTAAAGAGTTAGAGACCATGGAAGTAATCAATCCACACGTACAACCATAAGTGGTTCATACAATGAATATCAGGGTGTTAGCCAGCATTCTTGCTCGCTATTTAACTAATTCCCAATAAAAACCTAATCCCAATTTAACGATTAGACAGAGTATATTTGGGACAATTTTTGGCATCTTTTTGCCTGTTTGGGATGCTTTTGGGCCATCTTTAGCTTTTTTTAAAATGCAAAAATACTAACATCAAAAAACTTCCCTATCCTATGAAAATGATGGAGAAATTTAATTCCTGACCAACACACTGAATATATACACAGGTATCAACAAAGACGTGACCTAAATCATTTTAAAACACCTTTTATAACTTTTATTAGCAGAATAATGAAGCCAATTTTAATTTGGTCTTCAGTGTCCGTCTTACAGTGAATGCAGAATCTTTAAAGCTTTTGCTCTCTTTTGTCCGGCAAAATCACTTCAAAGCGATTTTTTTTTCATAACTGGTAAACAATTTGCATTCAGTTTAATTAACCTAGTTTTTTCTTTTCCTTTTTAACAAACAACATTTATAAATATTCCTCTCTTCTACGCGTGGCATATAAACAGGTGCAGCAACAAAGACGTTGATTGTAGCAAAGAAAGCGGTTCTTCAAATTCCAAACTGAAGAATTTGGTAAATAATGTTCCACAAGAAAGTCTTGTTCATTGGTAGCAGTGGGAGAAGCGGAAACTAGATTTGTATTTATTTCATTTGGAACAACATTAGTTGCCGCAGATGATAAATTTGTTTCACTCAAAAAAAAAAAAAAAAAAAAAAAAAAACCATTAACACACATACTGTTTTTAAGATTAAAAATTTATAACTTTAACTAGTTAATCAATGTGAAGAAAATCCAGATATATTTAAATTTCTATGATTGTAAATAGTACATTGATACAAAAAAAAGTAAGTAATACCCTTATGCTGACTACAGCTTCAGCTCCACATATCACATTACAATTTACTCGGCTGTAGTTTGCAATATGTAAAATAAACTTTGAGGCAAGAAGCACCCACAGTGATGCCACTCGCTTCATCATGCGTTATTCTATCTATAGCTAGGGAGAGATGTATTAATGCCCTTCCCATTAGTGTACGGTGAATACAAAATATCTCAGTTGGAATTTGCCAAGTCCAATCTCTATACTGTTACACGCTTGGACAACCTATTGGTACCATAATGACAATACTTTTTCCAATGACGGTTTATAAATCTGATACTGTATACTTCTATTTGATATGAGTTCAGAGCACTGATTCCTCAGATCATAGACAAAACCAAGTGATATAATGAAGTGACATACGGAAAATAATTGGGCTGTAAGTAGAAATATTACATACTCTTGGAGAACAGCTAGATTAATAGACAAAAAATGTTTTAAAGTTTCTCAACAACATTAATTCATAAATTCTCAAGATTAACAAAGTTTTTACACACATCAGGTAAGTAAAGTTCATTTCTTACAAAACCTTCAAGGAAGAAATGTGAGACACGCCAAAAGATACAGATTAAAATAAAATAAGATTTTGCAACAAAGGAAGAAAAACCAAAGAACCAATAAAATACGAGGCTCTAAGACTCAATATTTGTTCTGTACCCAAGAGAATATCGAGATAAAAGGTAAGTGCAACAGAAAATCAATTCCTTGATTATTTATTTCAAGAAAATTAAGGCATTGCTCAGATGACACTAACCATTCCACAATATGAAAGATTCTATTTTGGATTTCAATAGATTCCATTGTTGGCACGAAACAGACTGCTACAGTGAAACAGGATGTGTATTAAGAAGATATTATCACTTTTACTGAATAGTCAGTCAATTGAAAATTAGTTGACAATACTTAGAGGGATTCATATACAATTTATCCATATTTACGTCTATTTATATATCTATCAAGTAACAAGTTTTCAGTTGAAAATAGTTAATGAGATTATCATTAATTGGTTGTATTACCAAATTATTGTTGTTCATTTCCGCCGACTCCTAGTGGAGCATAGGGCCGCATTGCAATTTCAATAGCAAGAAGGTTTTATGGAAAGGATTTGATAGTCACATGACCAGGTTGGACTGCCTAACAGGGTTAAAGAGCTCCAATTGCTCTGCTGTTTACCCATAGGAGAGGAGAATGTCATTCATGCTTTTCCCAAGAGTATTAGTGCGAAATGAACGTAAGAACATTGGCCAAAACTTGAACTCGATGAGCCAATTCTGTATTCCATGAAAATAAGTACTATAGCCAGTCTGCACCTCTGATGTTACTAGATACAAAGAAGAAAAAATAAGAGAGGATAATAGAGATGATAGGTGGGCTCACAATGTTGGTATTATGGTACATTATCATCTCATCTGTTGGTTGAAATCATGAACTATCCACTGATTTTTTAAAAAATAGTCTTTTTCCAACAATTGTATCAATAAATAGAAAATATCATGAAATGAAACAAAGAGACAAAAAATTGTCAGTGACTTCATGATTCATAAGGCAAATCTGGAAACATTGCTCTTCGTACAAAGTTAGAAACAAAACAAGTATATAATAATTATCATGAATGGCAGGCCTACCTTCATCATCATTATTGCAGTAAATCATATGCTCTTTCCTCTTCTTACAATGATAATAATCATATAATATAAAAGCCTATATCACTATTTTCTTTGTTGATTTCCATCATGCTAATGCAAAGAGAAAGAGAGGAGGAAGAGGGTAAAAGAACGGTGTCTGTGAGTTCATTTCTATGTCACTATAACCACTACTATAGCTTATGGCTCAGTAGTAAGATGGAAAACAATTCCACTAAATATAGGCATCTCTGATTTTTCTTGAATCAAATTGACGTTTTTTTTCTATATTAAAAAAAACTTGTTTTTTCACACAATTCTTTTGTCTTATTGTTTTAGATTGATTAAAAAACAAGGAAATATGATGAGCTGTAGAAAAATCGATAGAAAGTTGAATTTCATGTGAGGTATACATTCTTTGTTTTCAATAAATACATTCGTACCAAAACATATATTTGTATAAATTATTCATACCTAAATAATCCCGACATTTTTAGTAGGGGGAGCAATGCTATTTAATAATATTAATCGTTGACAATAAATTATGATAAATGACAACAGCAACGATAATAATAATAATAAAGATAATAATAATAATAATAAAAATGAATTAGACAAGACAAAGAGGTAAACTGAGTGCCCCAAGGAAGAATGTGATTCGAGGAAATCCTTATTAACAGAAAGAGAACATAAAGTGTCAATGAAATAAAGATGAATTTTTTTATTTTTCAAAAACTAAAAGAATCAAAATTTAAGCTAATGAAATAAGGAAGAAAAAGAAAAAGAAGGATAACTGAGCGAATAAAATGAAGGAAAAGGGAGAAGAAAAAAAAAAGAAAAAAAAAAACTTCTTCCCCCACGGAGGAAGTGTTATGAGGCAACAATAGAAACTCTAGAGTCGCATTGTTTGGCGAGGAAATGAACTGAGTTGGACCTGTAGGAGAAAGTTGTCTCTTATGGCAGCCAACGAACTATGACAACAGGGGGAGACGGATTGGGAGGGGGGGAGGGGATTGAAGAATCAGCGTCAGCCGTGATCGCGATGTTGTCTTCCCCTGCATGCTGGAGACAGCAATCAGGGGATAAATCATCTCTGTCTCTCTCCCCTGCCTTGCCGATGATGTCTCATCTACTACAGACACCTTTTTCCACCCCTCCCTATCTTCTTCGGTAACAAACCGCCCCCACCCCCATCCCCATCATTTCGCTTGAAGGCCGCAACAGCAAATCAATAGGGAAGTGAAGGTCCTGATCTCGATCCCGGCAAGAAATGTTCGGGAGGAGATTTCTCCATTTGTAAGCCTTCAAACTGCAGTGCACAATACAGAACCGTTGTCCTACACCCCCTTCACACTTGTCCCTGCCAACTCCGACAAAGCACTCAGCGTGCAACCTTCCCTGGATAAACTTGCTCCCTTAGAGAAATTTAATTGTGCAGAGGAAGTGAAACCAGGTCGACACAAGAATCACAAGATGGCAAACAAAACTCCACGCAAGGTCATTGCAGAGAAGTTCAGGGTTGGCGAAGCTTGTTAACATTGGGCCCTCCTTGTAGGCTGATTACTAATAAGCCCTTTGGTCCTTTCTATTCTTATTTCATTTTTTTTTTTCTTTTTTTGACCTGCACTTTCCTTCCTGGTACAAATTACCAAGACAAGCATTCATCAGTTGACCAATATTTTCAATATTAACAAGAGAACTTTTAGCCTTTTCATGCAAGAATTTATCGTTGTTGTTGTTTGGTATAGAAAATCTTTTCGATGCACAAGAGTTAAATTGGGAAGGCAAATATAGATGTTCGGAAAAAAAAAAAGTCATTTGGAATTCTACAGGAAGATTGAAATGCAGTTAAATTACACAAATGGATTCTGGCATCAGTTCAAGTAGTTCAGAAGAGGATGCATGTACCGAGTGCAATTTTCACCCAAATACTTCATCTAGGAATATTAACCCATTACTAGCGGATGACAGAAATTTCCATTATTGCAGTTCTATGGCTAACTCAATAGAATTTCTGTTTTATTGTGATTGATGGCAACCCACTTCTATCTGTGAGTCAGGGCTTTTATCTTGCAATGGATAACTATAACATTTGCCACCTTCGGCAGTTAACGGGTTGATACCTGATTTTAAACCAAAGGAGAAATACCACTATGTAGACGTCAGTCGAGAATATGTAAAATGTTCTTGAGATGATAGAGAGGTTGTCATAAACTGATGAATAATTAGCAACTTCATGGATAGGAAGCCAACAGACTAGATTTTTATTGACAAGGTAATTAAGAAAAAAAAAAAGAAAAAGAAAGATCCTTTTTGGATAAATAATGTCTCATGCTCTACTAAGGAAATCTGTTATTGTTTTGTCAAAGAGAATAATCTAATTTGAAAAAGGCCTGATTTGAATAATCAATAAGGTAAGTTTATTTTCTGCAAAGACTGAAATGAATTCAATTCTAATAATCAAAGAAATATGGTAAACTGGCCTTTTCAGTCAATTCTTTTTTTTTTTTTTTTCTACTAATGACAAAATTAACCAAAAAGATGACTCCTCAATTTATACCAAATTCTTTTGGTTCTTCATATTTTTTTAGAGGAACAAATTTATTCAAAAATAAATTTCAATTACGGTTCATTTCAAAACAGAAATATAACTTGATAAAATCTATAAGTTTCTTAGGGTTTTTTAATTTTTGAGATTATCACTTCACTTTGGTAGTTTTAAAAGATTTTTCCTTCCAAATAACCAACAAAAGTTTTAAATCGCATATGAATAAAAAAAAAAAATCTGAAAAATGTTTATGTTGATGATAACCATTTCTGCTCCCCGCTTGAAGTTTCTAATGTCATCAAACTACCTAATCAATATTATGCAAATGATTAAATCATAATTAAAGAGTCACAGAATCCTGAAAGAATTTCTGATTATCTCGACAGTTAAACCGAATACAGAGAGACATTGCAGGAGTACAACTAAAGGTTCCAAGGAAAAAGATGAACGAAAAGAAATAGTGAAATGAGATTAATTGCAAGTTTGAAGAAAAAAAAACAAAAACCCCAAAAGTTTTTATTCTAATCGTCTCTTTAAATGTAATCATTCAAAGCACATTCTAATTTCACACTTGTTTTATCTCGTCAAGCTGAGACATGAATTTAACATGCATTTCAGAATCGTAGATCATAACTATACTCTTCAAAGTCTTTCTATGCTTTAATCTAGATTAGTTACAAGCAATAAGTATGGTAAAGTGCACCTAGTAAACATTGGTCACTATGACAACTGGGAATCGGTATAACAGTTACCTTGCTGTTATTTATTACCAGGGCAAATAATTACAATTGAAAAAGTAGATCGCTTCTGAATCCTTTTTTGTCTATCATCTTATAATGTGTTAACAATAAGATGATTGTCAAGATGATTATCAATAGGAAATAGGTAAGAGAAGACTAGATAAATGACTTTCCCAAGGACATGGGCACTCACACACACCCACA